>OY720349.1:40764333-41364333 GCA_963082975.1 Labia minor | reverse complement strand
TATTGAAGAAAGAAAATTCTGCTAAATATGAAGATGGAAACGGTAGCAATAGTTTTCTTGCACATTTCGTTGAATTTGGGTATTTGATCTCTTTTTCCTCACAAAGCCATGCCATCGCTTCTTTTGTTTTAAATAAAGTTTTAACCGACTCATCATTTTCTCGTGCACCTGTACGATGGCTTTGCGGACCCCCAGTAAAGGCTTCGCGGACCACAGTTTAAGAACCTCTGCTCTAAATAGTCTAAAGTGACCGTAAAAATAATGATTTGTATATGCTTGATAATTTTTCACATGATTAAAAATTGTATAAAACTGCTATATATAGAATTAGGACCACAGTTTAAGAACCTCTGCTCTAAATCTACTCCCGTCTCCCAGGGTCATAGACCATGCCTCACACCCATTCTTCTTCTTATTATTATTTAATAATATTTATTTATCATTGATGTTATTTTTCTCTTTTTGAGTTTATTGTACTATTATTGTTATATTTATAAAATATTTACCTATTATACAGATAGTAAAATAATATATTAATATACAATAATATTTTATTGTGTATTAATATACTATTATAAATTATATTTTAATATTAATGTGGGAGTTGAAATTGAGTTCAAGGGATGTTGGCGCCAAGGGTGTTTCGCACCTTCTCACTCTACTTCCTTGTCCTGGTTGTAAAATACAACCGAGGGTAGCGGAAATTTACCGCGGGTCTCCCTCACCATGCTCGAGACGGGCCTTTGGTGACAGCCAAGAAAAAGCCTCCCACCCCATTCTCCCGACAACCAAATAGGGGAGGGATTAATATATAAATTGGAACGCAAACTCCCGCAAGGGATTCTATTTGTTTTGGAATTCGCTTGGACTCTTCTATTTAGATTCGTGATGACTATGATGATGAGAGAGTGTGTGAATTTGCCTATGTATATTTATTGTAAATAAACCATTTTATAGAAAAACCCAAACAAGAAGTGTTGTTGTTCTATTGAGATAATATATCCCTAGACAACGATCCAAACCACTACATTAATATATATGTTTAAATGAAAACAATGTTATATAAATTCTAAAATAAATTCTTTTGATCTCTGTAAAAATATTTTCCCTAATTCCATTTCTTCAAATTATACATACCATTTGTTTTTAAAATTGTGATTGCTTTGATATTATGAATGTTTAGTAAATGTTTAGTAATCCAACTATCCAGGCGCTAATCGTTAATTATCAAATTGAGATAAAACTACTGGAAATTGAATTCATTGAATTTTTGTTCTTGATATTGTTAAATCATTCTGTTTCTATGAGTTAGGAATATTTTACTTCATTTAACACAATAAACTAAAAATTAATAGAATTATTAATAATAAGTTGGATTAATTCTGTTTAAAATTAAATAAAATATAATTGTTTTTTTTTTTAATTTCTGATAAATTAAATATTAAGTTATTTATAAATATTATAATATATGTGACAGTGGTTGTTGAAGATTGTCGGAGATTGTCTTTTAAAGAGTCCCTAAATAGGATCAGAGAATGTTAATCGGATGAATTGTCAAAAATGTTTTCCTGTGAGAGTGTTTGTCATCTTTTAAACACTTGTCATGTAACTATTTGTTCTCAAGTCGTGTCTTTGTTATTATTTGGACAAACAAGACAACATAAAGGTCAACAAAAAAAAAAAAAGAAGATTAAGACAACTTAATAAACGGAGACCGCTCTGGCTTTCGGGGTCGTTCAATCGTCAGTGTTTCGAGGGTCGTCCTGATATAATTAGGCGCGCTGGTATTTTTATCATATATCGTCCGTCTCGCTCGGATCAGACGCCCCCCCTCCCTACACCCTTTCCCCTCTGCGCGCGCCCACCTGTTGTTCAATTATTTATACTCGTCTGTTCCGCGCCACCACGATCCCTTTCCTTTCCCTTCACCTCACCCCTTAAATACGCGACCACCCCTCTTTCCTTTTCACGACCCACCCACTCCTCCCTATGTGTCGTATGGCGACATCGCTTCAAATCATTAATCGAACACAGATTACATTTTTAGTTACGAAAAATGGAGTAGGGACTTTTTTTTTTAAGAGGACATTCCATTCAACGGCAAAGGAAAACAAATCAACTCAAAGAATCTCTTTTTAATATACCCGATTTTTGTTTTTTTTTTCAAATGTAAAAAAGGAGGAATTAGATTAAAGAGCATTGGACCTCTTTGACTGAATCGAGATTTTTATTTTCGTTTATATTTATATTAACTCATATATACAAATTGATTTTTATCAAATTTATAAAACAGTTTGCGCTCCATAATTTTTATGAATTAAAAATAATAAATTCAATTTTAAAATTTAAAAAAAAAAAAATATTTTCATTACACGACCATTTGGATTCGATTTCATTTTGATCCTTCAAGCATTATAATTAAATTAAATATTGAAAGAATTTACAATTAAATAACTTTTAAATAAATATATTAAAATAAAAACTTAATTTATTTTTCAAAATTTAATTAAAAATAGCGAAATAAAAATTATACAATTTTAATAATTGATTAATCTTTTAAAATAGTTATAGCAACAATTACGCTTATTTCTTACTCTTCAGACTTTTTTTAAAACTATTATTTATTATAAAATAATAATAATAAAAATAAAATATAAAATAAAATTGTGTCTATCTACCTATCTCTGAGACTACGGAACTCGAAATTTCTTGGCCGCAACAACCTCATTTCTCCAAATGCCCGTATTCTGAGCCACTTCTACCCAACTCCTACTCTTTCCTATTTCTCTCACGTCCCTTCCTACATTGTCCACCCACCGCGTCCTTGGTCTTCCAAACGGACGTTTCCCACGTTTCCTCTCCCAATCTCTTCTTTTTAGTATCTATTTAGTAATATTCCATATTAATATAATAATATAATTATATATAATGGAATTGCATTACGTTAATTAACAAATATTTTTACTTATATTTTATTTAAATGTTATTTTAAAAAAAAACATTCTAAATTACTAATACTCTGGACGCCAGTAATTACGCTCTGTTCTATATTACTTTATTTAAAATCATAAAAATATAGGTATTTATATCATTAGATTACTATCAGAATATTTGAAAATATTAATTAATAATAATAAATGTAATATATAATAATATTTATTTCAAAATAATGTACATATAATATTCATTATAATGTAAAGATTCAGTAAATCAATAAAATAAATAATAATAGTAACCAGTGGCGTACCTGGGGGGGCGGCACTTATCTTGGGGCGGCATTTTTTATATTTAATTATAGTTGAAAAAAGCAACTTATACATTTCATATTTATATTTATATTTTTTTTCTTTCTTGAATAATAAATGATTATTATGATTATTATAAGTTTACTATTTGAATTATATAAATTATGAAAACTATATGATTTCGAATATTATTCCTCGGTGTATATAAATGCATTTTAGTGTAAATTTTGAATTCTAATTCCAAGAACAGGATAATAATATTTTTTTAAATCATCGATTTTTCTTTTGAAAAGCAGGGCCGGCGGAAAAAATATAAATATAAATTTTGAGAGCATTATACACGATTTTTCTAGTATGAAAGCTAAAAGAGTAAATATTAAATAAATATGTTTACGAGTGCATACAAATATGTGTAAAAAAATTTACTCTGTGTATTAATTAATATTGATTAAATAACTTAATAATTTATTTATGTGTATTAATTTATAAAAACCACTATTTGATTGACTTATAATAAAAAGGGCGGCAAACTGGAGATCACACCGGGCGGCAAAAGTTCTAGGTACGCCACTGATAGTAACGAATTGATTAATTAAATTTCGTTAAAAAAAACAATATATAAACTTTTCAAATTTCAACTATTTTATTAATATAAATCTACATTACATGTCTATTATTATTATTGTAGTTTAATCATACTTCTATCATTAAGAATCGAAAAATGTATGAAATTCTTGAAACAGACTAAAAATTCGTTTTACTCACTCTATCAGCAATTCTAGAATCATTTGAAATATTTTTCAAATTAATTCCTATAATTCAATGAATTTAATTAATTCATTGTATTTGAAATCTTTAAAATGAATTTATGGTAATTATTTATTTCATTATAATAAATCATTTATGATAATTAATTTTTTTTTTCTAATTTTAATTTATATCCTTAAAATTGTGGAAATGAAATCAATTTTATTTTTTTCAATTACTGATTAATTATCTTTAAATTCATTTTATATTTAATAATGAAGTAAATGCTTTTAAATGTCAATGTCAAATGCAATAATTTGGTTAAGAGAATTCATTAAATATCGTCCAAATTATAATAAAAATGAATAATTAATGGATGAATTTAATTATTATTAAATTGATCATTTTTTGGTAAGAGAAGGATAGTTCATTAAGAATCGAGGTGTGAGGGGTATGTGTTATTAATTAAAAAAAGCTTATTTGAGAGAGAGAGATATGATCATTTATACAAATAGTACAGTAAATGGATGAAATATAAAGACTTCCAAATCACGATGAAGGAATGATGGAAATGGAAATATATAACACATATTTAAATGAAAGATTATAATAGTTTATATTTTAGAGATCAAAGTATCTTTAATAATTATAATAACAACAACATAACAAGTCATTCTATGGAAATTATCTTGTTTAATTAATCTCTAATCTGGCTTAAATCTTATACGTTGTGACATTTATTAAATTACAATATCGTAACGACAGATATTTGACCTACGACTCGTAGAATATAAATTCAAATATACCATATAATAGTGATTAATAGTGATTAAGATTACTTTATTCTCTTTATTTATAATTTATTATATATATTATATTATAAATTTTATATATCTAATTGAATATTTATTATTCATTGAAGATAATCATTTATACTCATATTCTAAATATGCAATTGAACAAGAAGCAAAGTCCAAAACAATTGTCTATTTAAAAACATAAGATAGATTCGGATGAGAGAGAAAGAGGGAAAGAAATAATTGAATGATCGAGATATTAGGGTCGATTTTAAATATTCCTTAAAAGTTAAATTTCAAATAATTAGATCAGATATATACAATTATTTTATACATTAATATATAATTTTTTATATTGTATTAATTTGAATAAAAGTTTAAGAGAAGAGTGGGTTACTTTGGGTTATTTTTTTTTTCTAATTTTTTACCGACCGACGATAGTAAAGGAGGTATTGTTTTCACACCAAATTTCACATGTGGAGATTTTTACATCTCCACGAATCATGCATTTTCTTAACAGAAAAAAGTATTTTTAGCATGATGTGTGTCCGTCCGTCCGTCCGTCCGTCTGTCCGTTATATGACAATTAAATTGTGCTGCACATCTGCAAGATCCGAGGTGTCCTAAGGCAGAGCCCGCTCTAACAATTACAGCCGGTTAATAAAATAAATTGCCGCCCCTATATTCGTAAAATTATTACATTCGTAATCAAAAATACCACCATTCAATTTTGCCGTCACGGACATATGCCTGATTTAAAAGTTAATTTAAAATTTAAGGCCAAAAATAAAACTGTTTCGAGATGTACGGTGACCCAAGATGAACCACTCTCCTCTAATAATTAAAGAGTACCGGGACCCCGAGCCTTGGCTCAGTACTTAAGTTAAAAAAAATGTTTCATTATTATTGGATTTGGCTGGTAATATTAATACCTGGGACACCGAGCTCTCGCTCTACCCTTTAAAAAATATTGATATACAATTCTTTAATTATTTATTACAATTATTAAATGTATTAAATAATATTTTATAGAAAAAATATTAAAAATTATAAAACTATCTAAAACTTAATTAATAAAAGAACAATGAATAAATAAATCACGAAAATAGATAAAAAAATGCACGCAGCGAGTTTCGATCCTTCGAACTCGGGGAGTAAAAACAATTGTTCTAACCACTGGTCTAAGATATTTTGATAGTAAAAAACATATTTTTACCATCTTTCGAAGACATTTATTTGTTTTGTTGTTTTTTTTTTTTTGAGAGAGATTAATAAATATATATATATATTTTATTAAAAATAAATATTTTTAATTTTATTTCGAAATTAAATAATAAATTTTAAAATATTTTAAATAAAAACAAATATTAATACAATTTCAGTTAAAAAATAAAAATGGATGTGATGTGACGTCACCCATATATAATTTTAAATTAAGAAATAAATAATGAAATGTACGTTTCCTGAGATGTGATCAATAAAACTCAATTTTTCTTTATAAATACTATATCTAGTGTGAATTTGAAAAAAATCGTTAGAGCGGTTTTTGAGAACCCATGGCTATATATATATATATATATATATACAATTTTAGCTAGCATAATAAGATAAGAGTACCGGGACCCCGAGCCTCGGCTCGGTACTTAAGTTAAAAAAAAATGATTCATTATTATTGGGTTTGGCTGGTAATATTAATACCTGGGACACAGAGCTGTCGCTCGACCCTTTAAAAAATATTAATCTACAATTAATTATTTATTACAATTATTAAATGTTGCATCATTGCATCAATCTGATTAAAATGAATTGAACTGGGGTCCTCAATAATACAAACAAACAATTTTAGCTAGCATAATAAGATTAATCCAAGTAATATCGTCTATTTCTATTCGACACTATTTTCAGTTATGAAATGAACAGTCAGTAGAGAGTAAAAAAATTGTAATTGAAGACCGTTGTTTTTAAAAATAATTAAATTATTTTATAGATTATAAAATAAAAATTATTGTATTAACATTAAAAATATTGAAATAAAAAAATAATAGTTTGATTTAATAAACTAAAATATTATAAACATTTTTAATGTGAATTTCTCAGGGAGGTAGGGAGCCCAATTCATTTAACCATCCATGTTGTATAAGGAATCTTAATTTCTTAACACTCCGTTTTTTCAAATTTAAAATAGAGGGAGAGAAAGAGTTTCAATTATATTCGAATAGTCTATATATTCTATATATGAGTATTTTTTTTTTCTGAATTTAATACCAAGTTGATTTTCAAAATTTTCTATTCTTTATGCATATGATTGATTACATGTGTTAAAATTTAAACAAATTCAAATATTCTAATTTATAAATTTATATAAAATTTAATATTATTTTTTCGAGACTAATGGCAAATACCGGTGGCCCTAGTCAGAGCAAGAGAAGACTCCTTTTGGTAGCGGCCCAGTCGATGATGTTATATGGATCGGAGATTTGGGCTTTACAACTATATTTTAAGTGAAAAAATGATTTCTTGGTTATATAAAAATTAAAATATGATTCTTTATATCTTTATTATATAGAAAAGTAGGCGTGTTAATATAAAATATATACCTGGGACACCGAACTATCACTCGACCCTTTAACCAATTTATACAATTTATTTTTATATACTTTAAAAATTTTACAATTTTTTAATTATTTATTATAATTGTTAAATGGGATTTCTAAAAATGACCCATTAAAAATTTGTTTCCTAAAATGTTTCAAATTAATTAAAATAAATTGTATAAATGTTCATTTATAAAATCTATATATCTGTGAGTTTGTTTTTCGATTTTTTAAATTTTGATTTTGGATTCGATTAGAGCTTAAAATGTGTAAATGTAAAGTGGTCTTGGTTTTTTTAAAATTCGTTTGGGAACATGGTCAAATCGGCAGTCAAAGTTGAAAATTCCCCATATATTATAACTACTGTAATTAGTATTATATATAATGTAAAATTATAAAGAAAAAATGTTTAGACATTATTATAGACATTTTCATTCTGTAAATTAAATAATTTTATTTCATTTAAATAAATATCTATTTTTAAATATTTTTTTCTCTCTACATTATTTATCTAATTCTCACAATATATTAAGATCATACCGGGACCCCGAGCCTCGGCTCTGTAATTAAGTTAAAAAAAAAAAATTCATTATTATTGATAAATATATATCGTAATTTATAATTATAAAATATTATTAAAATATATATTTTTAATTTTATTTCGAAATTAAATAAAAAATTTTAAAATATTTTAAATATAAAAAAAATATATATTTTTAATTTTATTTCGAAATTAAATAAAAAATTTTAAAATATTTTAAATATAAAAAAAATATTAATAAAATATTCTTTAAAAAAAGGCGGGAGTCAAATTTCAATATAAATGTCATTTGTGATGTCATCAATATATAAATTAATAATATATAATATTAATAAATATTAAATTTAATAAAAGAACAATGAATAAATAAATATAAAATAGTAATTTATTAAAATGTAAACAATAGATAAAAAGAAAAAAAATAACAAATTCATTATTTTCATTTTCATTTTTAAATAACGATTCACCCGGAGAGTTTCGAACCGACGAAATCCACTCGTTAAAACATCACTTTACCATCTGGACTAATATATTTAGATAAAAAATTCTCATTTTTTTACTGTCTTAGCAGGCAGATTTGATGTTTTTTATTTTATTTTTTTTTTTTTGAGAGAGATTAATAAATATCTATATATATTTTATTAAAAATAAATATTTTTAATTTTATTTCGAAATTAAATAATAAATTTTAAAATATTTTAAATAAAAAAAAATATTAATACAAATAAAAATGGAGGCCAATTTTGACGTTTTCCATATATAATTTTCAATTTAGAAATTAATAATGAAGCTGAATGTTTCAAGAGATGTGATCAATAAAACTCAATTTTTCTTTATAAATACTATATCTAGTGTGAATTTGAAAAAAATCGTTAGAGCGGTTTTTGAGAACCAATATATATAGATAGATAGATATATACAATTTTAGCTAGCATAATAAGATAAGATTTATTTTTTTTTTTTGAGAGAGATTAATAAATATCTATATATATTTTATTAAAAATAAATATTTTTAATTTTATTTCGAAATTAAATAATAAATTTTAAAATATTTTAAATAAAAAAAAATATTAATACAAATAAAAATGGAGGCCAATTTTGACGTTTTCCATATATAATTTTCAATTTAGAAATTAATAATGAAGCTGAATGTTTCAAGAGATGTGATCAATAAAACTCAATTTTTCTTTATAAATACTATATCTAGTGTGAATTTGAAAAAAATCGTTAGAGCGGTTTTTGAGAACCAATATATATAGATAGATAGATATATACAATTTTAGCTAGCATAATAAGATAAGATTAAAGAATTTTTAAAAGATACACTTATTATTTATAACCATATTATGATAATCTTATAACTGGATGAAAAATTAGATAAGACGACATGTCAATAAGTCCATAACTTTTTGAATTTCCTGTCTTAATGAATGAATGGCAACACTGCTGGGTCTTTTAGTTTTTGTTCGACATTCATTAATAACAGACTACCTTGTAGAAAAAATGGAAAAAGTGATTTTCGTGCTTATTAATCATTATGGCATTGGCGTTATTTAACCGCAATATATACGAATTTTTGCGCCTTTTCATAACCGTGGATGATACGTGGATCGACCACATAAAAAAACTTGAAGTAACGTTGGAGACTACGTTGAATAATAAAATTATTTTTTATCCAAAAATCTTTTTCATTCACAAAGTCACGCACTTATTGACCGTCCTCGTCCATTTACTAAATTTTATTTTTAAAATTGCAAAATAATTTACTACAAAGCAGCCTTAATGGTTTGGTTGACTTCAAAATAAAAATATTATTTTTATTACAATTCACATTAGACAATGTTCTTTGTTGATTCGTAACATTACACTGTTGACAAGTAATGACAATTATTTAGTGAGGTAAATTCAAATGAATTCAGAGAGATGAATTTAAACAATATACTAATAAATTAATATAATGACAGGTTAATAAGAGATAGCAATAGATTGACTATAATGACATATTCCAAAATTCTCCAATCACAAAACATAAAAGCGCTCGACCACATTTATGTGGTTATGGGTAGAATAAGAATGAATGAATTCGTTAACTCTTTCAAAATCTTAACTTTATTTATATTCAATTACTAACTATATTTTTTAAATAAAAAAAAAATATAAGTATTATCTCTATTAAATGAAACAGATGGTAGATGAAGAAGAACAGCTCACGAATGGTCAATTAAAAGAGAAGGTTATATTTTTGTTCTTTGTTTAAGCAGGTTGATAAAGTTTTTCGTAATCCACTATAACAGTCTACATTGTGTCGCCTTTAAAATTCTCTTACTAAGAAAAATTTACAATTGCATTGCTGCTTCTAGTACAATGGGCAATAACTCCAAGACCCATCGAATCTAATGAGTTTTTGCTTAGCCTCTCTCTGAATAGAAACGAAAGTCGCTTCCCAGTCGGAGGTCTTTGTAAATGGACAAAAAAAATATATCTATATATACACACACGCATACACTCTTTTTTAATATAGATATCAGGTACAATGATGATGGCTACGTATTAGACTAAAGCCCAAGTTTAATTGGGATTATTCATTGGACCTCGCTAAGACAAATGATCACCTATCTCGTCGATTGAAAATCTAATCAAAAACAAGTATAAAAAAAAAAGAAGAAGAAATCGATTGAAAGAAGATTACCAATTAAACGCACGTCGCTCACATTCAATAAATTATTATTATTATTATTATTATTATGGGCATTATTTATAAAGAAAATATTTTTTTTTATTCTATCATTGTAAAAAGAATTTAAAAATATCAAAATTAATAACCAAAATACTTTAAGTTTAAAAAATCATACTATCTTTTTGCGTGATATTAACACACTATGAGCTGGGCGGGTATTTGTACCCGTTGCGGGGACTGCCACTTATAAGCGGGGCGGGTATTTATACCCGTTGCCACTTATATGAGGGATATATATTAGTTATCGTTTAAAATAAGTAATTTTAAGTGATACAAGGGAAAATATATATTATATAAGTGGCAACGGGTATAAATACCCGCCCCGCTTATAAGTGGCAGTCCCCGCAACGGGTACAAATACCCGCCCCTCTCATAGTGTGTTAAATGCATAAGAATTTTTCCAGTTGTAACAACCATATTTCTCTATCCGTTTCAATTCTGAGCTACCCGAATTTAAATTCTATATTTTCCCAATTCTCTCTTATATCCGATTTTATTAATTATATTTTAAATTTATCAATATAAATATGTAATTTCCCAATATTAACATCAATTTCCAATTTATAAATTTTTATTTTCAAAAACCTAAAATTTATAAAAATCATATCATTATTATTTTATATAAATATTAATTTTAAAAACCTAACAATCGAAAAGATAATTTAAATTAACTAGTAACATTGATTCTATAATATGAACTAACATGTAATTTTTTACATCAAGCATTTGAATAAAACAACAGAAAAGCTTGACTTCATGATCATAAATTTTCCCAACTATTCCAGAAACCAGCTTTTTTGATTCAAAAACATTTTAACTAACAAAATAAAATTATATAAGCTTTTTTTTGTATTTTACTTAAAGAATTTTAATAATAATTATAAATGCTATTTCAATCTGCACAAATAAAATTAAAACATTTTTATTATATTCAATGGAGATTATTTTAAAAATAATAAATTAAAAATAATTAAAATTTATTAATTATATTTTATACACTATGGTATTGTTTTTTACAAGTTCTTTATTCTTAATGTTAAATGCATTTGATATGAAAATGTCTAACATAACATCTTGCTGAATTAATATAGCAACTCGGCAAAATAATAATAATAATAATCACACATTTATTATTAATCCTATTCCATTAACATATTTAAAATATTTAAACATTTTCAAGAAATTATTATATGACAAAAAAATAAAAACTTTTTACATTGAAATTTATTTATAAAAGAATTTTAAATGACTAAATAATTGAATTATATTTAAATTTTTTTTATATTCTAAAAGAAAAAAAAATGAATTGTGAAAGAATTTTTATATTTAATAAGTAATTTACATTTATGAAAAAGTTTTTTTACTTTTTATTTTTTTTATATAAATAATACTATAATAATTTTGACTAAAAGCTCTCTGAAAATAAAACCAAGATCCAAAATCCGTACTATATATGCCTAATATCCTCCTCACCTGTATTTCAATTTTGATATACTAGCAGGAGGAATCACTTCCAAGGTCAGAGAAGAATACAGTCTCTGTATAGTAAATTTACCAATTTTGTTATCAATCATTAAGTCAATGATGATTTCAAAATTGGAACAAATTTCTAACTGCTCAAAAAATACATTAAACAATTAAAATTTCCCAAAAAAATGAAAAACAGGAATTGGAACTCTATAAAAATGATTCAAACGAGTGCTTAACACTGTACCGCGAGATTATGAAGCTCTTAAACATTTCCGACTTTTTTTCTAAATTTTTTCATTTTGGTTCTAAAAAAATGTAAAAACGTTTTTGGGACTAGGCTCTTCAACATTTCCGATTTTCTAAAATTTTTCAATATGGTTTAAAAAAAAAAAGGCAAACCATTTTTGGGATATTTTTTCAATATGGTAAACTTTTACACTTATCTTTGAGTGCCGCCAAATTTTTAAACCATTAAAAGTGTGCCGCGGTAAAAAAAAAAGGTTGAGAATCACTGACCCCGATAGAGATTGATCCACTTCAGGGAAGAAACCCTGCTCACACAAGCCACGACTTTTACACGCGAGGAAGTCGCGTCCAAACCTCGAACCCTAATCAAATCCCAAATCCTATTAATATTTAAAATCCTTTAAATATCCCCCCACCCCTACGCCGGCGTTAGACTCACACGACAAGTTGGCTGGAGGTTTTCTTCGAGTTCGCATCAATGATGGAGACTGTCCAAAGAGACAACAAATGCTGGGATGAAGAAGACATCTAATCTATAAATTTATATTATATAAAATTAGCTTTTAATAATTTTTTTTTATTATATGACGCAAATACTTCATAAGAAATGTGAATGTCATCTAATTGTAAAAATAATTTTAAAAAATCTGTAGTGTCTCCACTCGACAATCTCGCAAATATGAATTGGATTAATTAACATATATTATATTTAAATTAAATTTAATTATTTATATAAATTATAAATTAAAATTAATAAATAATATTTATTCAACAAGTGCGTGTTTGGCTCTTTGTTGATAGCACATCACGCGCCAGCAAGTGATTTACAATGTTAAAAAATTAATTCTGGTACAAGCTGAAATTCTATATATAGCAGTTTTATACACTTTTTAATCATGTGAAAAACTATCAAACATATATCTTTATTTTTACGGTCACTTTAGAGGAAAAACAAATCAAAACGTTGTAGGTAATGAACCTCTCCCGGTTGATCTACATTTCTGAAAAGTTGATAGAAAACTACGAATTTTTAATAATGCCGGTATACCAAATTTCATTATTGTAGCTCAAACCGTTCTCAACCTTAGTGAAAATGATTCAGGAACCTTCAAAACGTATAAAAACATCAAAATCTCAACATCGAAAATTTTCGTGATCGCAATACTATCTCTATTAAAAAATTCAAATAAACCTTGAACGAAACAATATATATATATATATATATATATATATAAGAGAAATTATCTCTGAGTTATTTTAAAAAAAACTCTTGAAAAGGGCACCAAAATCTTCGCCGAATCTCATAATAAAACGTGAAAATAACCCGGAAATACTTCTCATTATAAAATTATAATAAAAACTTTCACGAATACGTAAATACTATGTATATCGTTTGCGATATTAGTTCATTAAGAATTATTTGATTTATATTTTTGTTAAAATATTTATTTGTTATCTAACATTTCTATTTTACTGAGAAATATTTTTAATAGTAATTTGTTAATAATTTTCGTATTTATTAAATTTACAAATTATTAATATTATATTTTCTTTAATTTAACTCCGAAATTAATAGAAAACAAAAATACTTCTCAATCATATCAATGTTATTTAATTTTTAAATTTTATTATCAATGTGTAAAAAGGCTAGATGCTAAATATCTCAAGTGAATTCATTTGACTCTTTAATGTTTAAAATTGTTTTCCTCGTTATTGAGGTAGGATTGCTTGCTATAGTCGTTTGTTCATTTTAATAGGTTTTGCTTTCTCTCTCTCTCTCTCTCTTTATTTTGAATTTTATTATTCAGTTACTTGACGAAAGAGTATTTCAAAATGGCAAACAACACTTTTGAATGAAATTCTATTTGAATAGAAGGATTTTAACCTCAGAGGGATGTTATTTATTTATTTATTTTTTATCTTCAATTTAAATGAAACATTTGATCTTTTCTTAATCATTAAATTAAAAATGAATCAAGAAATTATTTTATTTCATTTGAAGAAATTATTTCAATTGATAAAAATGGTAGATTATATTCAATGGGAAAGTTTAATTAAAATTTATTTTTTTATTATTATGGGGAGAGAGAAGAGATGAATTTTCCATCCTCTTTAATATTTATTTCTAAACAATATTTTTGATGAATTAAGCTCTTTACTGCTGTCATGCATTACCTGATTGTATTTTAATATCCCAGTAATTTCTATTTATCTAAATTATATCCATTTATTTTTATTTTTTAAAATTATTAGTTAAACTATACAATTATTTTTATTCTTCTATATATTATCTTGTATTTTTACTATCTCGTTAGAGCTAGTATTGCGATCACGAAAATTTTCGATCTCGGGATTTTGATGTTTTTATATGTTTTGAAGGCCTCTGAGTCATTTTCACTAAGGTTGAGAAAAATGTCTCTCTCTCTCTCTGTCTGTGTGTGTGTGTGTATGTAGACAAAATTATGCAAAAAGGTTTTGAGCTAGAATAAAGAAATTTGGTCCACAGGCATTATTCAAAATTCATGGTTTTCAATCACTTTTGAGAAATCCGGAAGAGGGTCATTACCTACCATGTTTTCATTTTTTTTCCTCTAAACTGACAGTAAAAATAAGTTGACCTGTTGCCAGGTCCGAACCGACCGACGGTTTGAAGTAAATTAATTTCCAGCTACAGAAACAATTTCAAATAATTTTAATATATCTATTAATGTAATAAAAAACAGATATGGATATAACATAAATATTTTTAATTTTATTTTATTTATAATATATAGCTGAAGTAGCCGGCGTTACCCGAGGCTGTGACGTCATGAAGGGCTGGGTGACGTCATATAATTTTAAATTAAGAAAAACATAATGAAGATGATTTTTCCCGAGGATAAAACCAATACATTCGTGGTGATATGTAAAAAAATCTTATGTGAAATTTGGTGCGAAAATAACCCTTCCCTTCTTATCGTCGATCGCTAATACTACCACTTCCGGTTTCCGGATTTGTACCAAAAGTTGATCAATTCATCCCACTGATGCATTAAGTAAATATACCAAATTTCATCAAAATCGGTTGAGCCGTTCAGGCTGTACACATCTATACTGACGGACGGACGGACGGACGGACCACTTCCGGTTTCCGGATTTGCACCAAAAGTTGATCAATTCATCCCACTGATGCATTAAGTAAATATACCAAATTTCATCAAAATCGGTTGAGCCGTTCAGGCTGTACACATCTATACGGACGGACGGACGGACGGACGGACCACTTCCGGTTTCCGGATTTGCACCAAAAGTTGATCAATTCATCCCACTGATGCATTAAGTAAATATACCAAATTTCATCAAAATCGGTTGAGCCGTTCAGGCTGTACACATCTATACGGACGGACGGACGGACGGACGGACAGACATCATGCTAAAAATACTTTTTTCTGTTAAGAAAATGCATGATTCGTGGAGATATGTAAAAATCTCCACATGTGAAATTTGGTGTGAAAACAATACCTCCCTTACTATCGTCGGTCGGTAATAAAGATATATGTTTGATAGTTTTTCACATAATTAAAAATTGTATAAAACTGCTATATCTAGAATTTCGGCTTGATTGAATCGGTGAAAGTACCAGAATTAATTTTTTAACATTGTAAATCACGACCTAGCACTTGTCATGGTGACATCAACAAATAGCCAAACACGGACTTGTTTAATAAATACTATTTATTAATTTTAATTTATATAATTTATATAAATAATTAAATTTAATTTAAATATAATATATGTTAATTAATCCAATTGAAATTTGCGAGATTGTCGAGTGGAGACACTACGGATTTTTTAAAATTATTCTTACACTTTTCACATTTCCTCTGAAGTATTTGCGTCATATAATAAAAAAAAATTCAATTCAAATTCAAATTTGCGAGATAGTCGAGTGGAGTCACTCCAGATTTTTTTTAAATTATGTTTCTATCAATTTTTGAGAAATGTAGCTCATTCGGAAGAGGGTCATTGCCTACCACGTTTTTATTTATTCCCCCCTCTAAACTGACCGTAAAAATAAAGATATACGTTTGATAGTTTTGAATCGCTGAAAGTACCGGAATTAATTTTCATCTCGCAAATTTTTAAAATTTTTAACAGGTTTACTTCCAATCACGCGCCAGCACGTAACGAGATGTTATGAATAAAAGAGCTAAACACGCGCTGGTTTAATAAATATTCTTTTTTTTAATTTTATAATTAATTTTTTAATTATTAAATTTAATTTAAATATTTATTTATTTATTTATTAAGCCGTAATTGATTTATTTACAATTATTACAATATATTACATTATATTTTCTTTTAAACCATTTATATTTAAATTACTTAAGTAAGTAATTTAAATATAATATATGTTAATTACTCCAATTCAAATTGCGAGATAGTTGAGTGGGGACACTCCAGACTCTCTTTTCCTATTTACTAACGAACTCCAAATAGTAAGTATAATGACTATTAAATAAACCAAAAAAATGAATTGACTGTCTACACACTGACTGCCATATTGGCAATTTGCCTACCTCTCCCTCTCTTTCTCTCCCCACACACACCCACACTTCATGTGTGTCCTACTATAATCATTTCCTCTTTAAAAGCACCTTGGCTTTAGGCAATTTCTTTTTTTCTTTTTCTTTTCCAAACGGAGCCCCTCCTTCCCCCTCCAAATATGGCCTTGTCAAACGATAACCAATCTAAATTACTTCCAGGCTCATCTTCATTTCCTAATGCGCGCTCAAATGGAGACAGTCACTGTCTTTTTTTCGTTAATCAGCCTGACTCCTCTTAATAAGGCTCTACCTTGAACTATCGATATTTATATATATATATATATATATATATATATATATATATATATATATATACAACTTCCATTTTAAGCTGACGACGATGATGACCTTAAAAAATATTAAAAGCTCATTTGTTTCTTATGTGATCATCATTTTTTTTTTTTTTTAATTTTTAACTCTAAGCTAGAATTATCATTATCATAATTTATATTCTTAAAACAAGAAGAATCAATCAAACTGTTGACAGTTCTACAGATCTACTTTTTTCCTATTTCAACTTCTAAGTGGGTTTTATATACTTCCCTAGCAACTATATAAACCACGTTTTTATATTACCTATATAATTGTATATTAATAAATTCCAGGTATGTTTGGTAGTAAAATATGAATAATTATAATATTATTACACTTTTCATATCACATAAAAATAACATTTTATTACGATATATATATATTTATTTAGAAATTAAACAAAAAAAAAAAAAATATAAAAATAAATAATAAAATAGAGATTAAAATAATAAATAAAGGTCAGGATATTTTCTTGAATCGGAAATGACATTAATGTGTAATAGAAAGAAAAATTTTGCAAGAGAGAGAGAGAGAGAAAGAGGTTGCTAATTGTCAACCTCCTCTTTTGGTTGAAAGGATAAAATTAATTATAATATATTCAAATAAAGACCCTCCTGTTTTAACATTCAATAAACTTTAAAAGCTTGTGAAATTTTAAATTAGGTTAAATAAGAAACAACATTTAAAATTAATTAATTAATTAATTTTCATTTGTTAGAAATATAAATAAACAATTGAAATATTAATTAACAAAAGAATGATAGTTAATTGAATGGGGTGGAATGTAGTAAATGGAAAATCATCAGGATTGTTTAGTTCTGACTCTTCATCAAATAATTTAAATTAAAAATAAGTTTGAATTGATGCGACTATCACTTTGATATAAATCGCGATTATAATTTCATACCTTATTTTAAAATATGTTATAAAAATAATTAATGTATATATAAATAAAACTATTCCAAAAGAAAAATTCTTTCCTAAATAAATTCTCTTGCGCCAAAACATCGAAATTCAAATCTCACAATTAAACTTGAAAATAAACCGGGAATAATTTCTCATAAAAATACAACTATATATAATATTAGTATATATATATATATATATTGAATAATTGTATTGTATATATTATCTATGCGCACGGCAGTGCGCCGGCCAAGTTCCAGCAAGCCGAGCGCATGCCGTAAGTATATTTACACGAATGGTTTGGAGTCACTTTTGACCCCCTATATCTCAGTGCCTATTGCAAGTACAGAGATAAAATTTTATCTACGTAGTCATATACTAGAACTAAAGCAGTATGCCAAATTTGATAGTTATAGCTTCAGTAGATCCTGAAATATGACCCTGTGAAAATAACTTATTTTGGCACTGATTCACTGATTGGTCAACAAAATTCTTAAGGTATTTCCAATTGTCCTAGCGCTATGAAATTTGGCATACAGGTCGTGTGTTATATGTAGGTTAACAAAAAATTAAGAAATTTAAGAAATCGGTCAAGCTTAAGTTGTTATAATCGAATATCAATGCGATTTTAACGAATTCAAACGAATTCAATGATTTTGTCAGAAACTAATCAAGCTAGGACTTCGAAATTTGGTACACCGATATTATTCACAGTTTGTAGATTTCTTTTAAAATTTCGTCAAAATCGGTCAAAATTATAATACTTAGAAATTTGAACTTGGCAGGTTAATTTATATATATAAATAATAAATATAATTATACAATTAATCTAGTGTTAAGTACAGCACAAAAACCTGCCAAGTTCAAATTTCTAAGTATTATAATTTTAGATATTTTAAACCATGTACCTACGTATTTTAACAACTATACCATATTTTAAGTTGGGTGTATGGTAAAGTGAATTTCGGCCAGATGGATCGTTGACGCGAATAAAGTGGCGTGCCTGGATGCAGGAGGCGGAGGACTGGGTGTGGTGGCGATTCTTGGGAATGCCAAATGTTTACCAGTGGATCAGGCTGTTGATGAAAATGATTATGATTGATTTTAAAGTGCATCTAAACTTGGCATTGGGATGGATTTGAACCCTTTTTTAGGCAAACAAATAGCCGATAGGAACTTGGCCCCCTTTTTAACAGGTATGTTTTTGATTAGATATATATAGTACCTGGATCACTGAGCCACCGCTCGGTCATTAAAAAAAATGGTTCCTTATTATTGGGTTTGGCTGGCAATATTAATAACTCATCCACCGAGCCACCGTTCAAATAATTTAAAAGAACAAAAAATAATCATAAATCATATACGTACACCTTAAACGTATGAATCAATCTTAATCCGAAAGTCAGAAAAGTATGGTCTGTTGATATAACATAATATATATTTCGTAATTTGATTTGATATATTTTGTATTTACGCTGTTTAACGAAGTTGATGACGTAATTTAAATTTGATATTTTAAATTAAGAAAAAAGTAATGAACATGCTGAAACAATTTCAAATAATTTAAATGTATATATTAATTCAATAAAAAATAGAGATGGATATGAAATAAATATTTTTAATTTTAATTTATATATAATATATTTTGTTTATAAGGAAGCGCTGACTGACGTAGTTGCTGATGTCATATGAATTTAAATTAAGAAAAAACTAATGAAGATAATTTTTCCCGAGGCTGAAACTAATATAGATCGATTTTTACTATCTCGCCAGATGACGAAAATTTTCGATGTTGAGATTTTGATGTTTTTATACGTTTTGAAGGTTCCTGAATCATTTTCACTAAGGTTGAGAACGGTTTGAGCTACAATAATGAAATTTGGTATACGGGAATTATTCAAAATTCGTAGTTTTTTATCAACTTTTCAGAAATGTAGCTTTACCGGAAGAGGGTCATTACCTACAACGTTTTGATTTTTTTTCCTCTAAAGTGACCGTAAAAATAAAGATATATGTTGGATAGATTTTCACATGATTAAAAAGTGTATAAAACTGCTATATATAGAATTTCAGCATGTACCAGAATTATTTTTTTAACATTGTAAATCACGCGCCAGCACGTGTCGTTGTGCTATCAACAAAGAGGCAAACACGCACTTGTTTAATAAATATTATTTATTAATTTTAATTTATAATTTATATAAATAATTAAATTTAATTTAAATATAATATATGTTAATTAATCCAATTCAAATTTGCGAGATACTCTAGTGGAGACACTCCAGCTTATTCTTTATAAAAATTGTCTAGGGTGGTAATTTCAATAAAATCCTTAGAGCGGTTTAATATACCCAAAATACAAATTTATATACAATTTTTGCAAGTATAATAAGATAAGATATTTTGGGTTCATTTTATCTGAATGTGTGCTATTAATCATTAAGACAACTGATCTCTCGGACAAAAAAGATTTGATTGGGATCGTTAACTTCGGATTTTCAAGGGAAAATTTAATAATAATAATAATAATATAATAATTATCATTTATATTGTTTTCCTAACTTTGGCCTTTGATTCTCTCCAAAATAATTAAATAATTCCTTCCAATATGGAAAGCGACGATTTTTGTGTCTATTAAAATGAATTCAAGCTGTAAAATTGATCTTACTAATAATAATAGTTATTGTTATAAAACAATACATTTCTTCAAGCAAATTGTTTAATATAAATTTAATTAAAGTATAACATTTTAAATGAAAATTACTCTCCTTGTATACTTATTTGTATTATTATTATTATTTCTATTATTAATAATATTATTCTATATATTAAAACACCTATATAAGGATATTAAATTATTGCTTAGATGGCTTATAAATAATTTATCAGTAGCAAAGATTTATAAGAACATGGCTCATCAATTGAAATAATCGGGAAAAAAAAATCTGTGATGGCTGCTACTGATTGCAAAAGTGACATTTCTTCATGTTTGTCATCCATTTTGACAACTGCAACAATTATCCTTATTCAATCGATTACAATCTGTAGACTCTGTCTCTAGATTTTAGATTGTTTTTTCTTTTACCTAACACTCAATTGCTTTAATTTTTTATTTTAAGAAATGTCGCACACCTTGAACTTGAATGCTTTTTTCTTCTTTTCTTTTCGTCTCTGAATGGAATGTTTTGAATTTTTTCTCTGGAAATAATAAAAAAAATACTGAATGAAACATGTTTATTGTCAGGTATTAGAAATCGTTTTATTATACTTGTAATTATATATATATATATATATATAATATGTAAATGTGCATTTAAGTTGTTTTTTTTTATTTAAATGCCATTTATTACTTGTAATGAAAGGATTATATATATATAGAGTCGTTAATTTTTCTCAAAAATATCATTAAAAAAAAAATTTAATACAAGACAGGCAGGACAATTTTTTTTTTTTGAAAACAGTTCAAAGATTAAAATTATCTATCTATCTATCTGACTCTAAGGTTAATTATACTTAGCAGTCATCATAACCACATTCTTTCATCGTCTTTATCTTTTCCAGTTCCATCCAATATCTATTCTCTCCAAATTTTCTCATACCTTATTTTAAAATATGTTCTAACAGTATTTTTGGTCTCCGTTATATCGGTGGTTGTTTTCCAATTTTATCTATATATATAAAAGGCAATGTCTGTGTGTCTGTGTGTGTGTCTGTCAAATACTCAAAAACTACCCGTCCGATTGCGATGAAACTTTCAGGGATTGTTGTGGGCGTCCCAGGGAAGGTTTTAGTGTAGTTAAATCCAAAATTAATTTATCCAAAATTAATTTAATTAGTAATATTTTGGTAAAAGTCTGTAGCGTCACAAAACTATCGACAGATGGCGCTACATAAAAACTTAAACATTCAAATATTTTTAATTTTTTTTAAACTGTCAAAAATAACATATCCATAATAACAGTTGTAATAAAAATAGAAATATAAATCACAATGTAAGTAAAATATTGAATCGTTTTATTTATATTGTTTCAATTATTGTTTGAATATTTATTAAATTTATATATAGATTTATTAATTATAATAATTCCATTTACTTTCTTCAAATTTTTTTAATTTTTTATTTAAAAGTATATTCAGCATTGAAATTGCCATTAAATGGTAATGGGAACTCCAACATGTAATATTAGCAAATATTCTGGGATGGGAAAAATACTAAGATCATGTCATGTCCTATTAAATATTTTGAATTTTATTAATCAATCTAATATAATGAAAATAAAATAATACTACATGTACTATTAAATATTTTGAATTTTATTTTAAATCATACAATGGTAATGAAATATTGTAGGTAGACTTTTGAGACAAACAATAAAAATCTCAATAAAATAAGAGAATATACTTATTCCGAAAACTGTTAATTAAAATGTAATAACTATTAACAATTAATAAAGTAGAAATAATTTTCGAACAAATAAAAATGTAATAATTATTAACAAAAAAAATAAAAAATAAAAATAAATTATTAACAAAATAAGTTGACGTGTGGCCAGGTCTGAACCGACCGACGGTTTGAAGTAAATTAATTTCCAGCTACAGAAACAATTTCAAATAATTTTAATATATCTATTTATGTAATAAAAAAACAGATATGGACATAACATAAATATTTTTAATTTTATTTTATTTGTAATATATATGTAAGACCAGGCTGTGACGTCATGAATGGCTGGGTGACGTCATATAATTTTAAATTAAGAAATATTCGTGGAGATATGTAAAAATCTCCACATGTGAAATTTGGTGTGAAAACAATACCTCCCTTACTATCGTCGATCGGTAAAAAATAAAAATAAAAATGTAATAATAAAAAATAAACTTTCAATTATATTAATTTAATAAATTATTATTATTATTATTATTATTATTTTCACGTATTAAACGGTATATTATTATTATTATTATTTGTAATAATTCCAATAAAAATAAATAAAAATAAAAACCAAAAAAAAAGTGCAATTAAAACTAAAATTTCAATTATATTCATTTAATACATTATTATTATTATTATTAAGTGTTCAGTTATCATATACGTAGATATGTATACAGACACACATGCAAAAGTGAAGCTTTTCCGGGTCTGCTATTATTATAATAGGCGTTTACTTCGTCATTATTATTAACAGTGGCGCAACCAGAATTTGCTCCTGGGGGGGGTTTTGACTAGCCGCTCCACCTTCCTATGCCCCCCCCCCCCCGGGCTCACTCAAAGACAAATTTTCATTAAGATTTTTTTTTTATATTAAATATTTAAAAAAGTTTTGTAAATGAAACACTGATTTTACAAAATCTGGCAAATTTTGTATTTTATTTACTCGTATTCACAGTTTTAGAAAGAAAATATTTTTTTCCAGCTATAAGTAAACCATTTTAGCTTTCCTCATGAAATAGGGATAGCTTTTACGATGATCGGAAAATTTTTGCTCCGAGATTCTTCGAGATTTCCACTTTTCAGATGGTTCTGAATCCAAACTTGCAAAAAAAAATTTTGATCCGGCCGGCCGTTCGTTACCAAAATTAAGTCTAAACGAAATGAGATATTATCTTGGGATTTGATATTTAGATGTTTTTTTTGGAATGATGGGCGGGGATTGGATTGTTTTTGGACAAGATGGGACCATAAGTAATGCTAGTTTAAAGAGGTGTCAAAACACATTTTATTGAATTTCTTTATAAATTCCTATTTTTATGAGAATTATCATACTATCGTATTAAATTTATAGGAAATCACATTTACTAAAAGTTTCATTATATTCATTTTTACCTAAACTTAATAATAAAGGAGTTATTTATAATAAACTACTTTAAGATGTCGAAAGCTTTTCGTCCGCCCGTAGTGGTAGGATAATTTGAAAAAATTAAACTTAAGAAAATTTAGAAAAAAATAGATTTTATGTGTGGGAACTGAAGCTCCCGAATCCCCCCTGCCTCTTCCCTGGCTACGTGAAAAAATGAAATTCGATTTTAACCCATTGGTGACGAGATATCATGTAGATAGATATAGAAAAAAATATTTTTGAAAGGGTTTTTGGTGTATAAAAATAAATGTTCCCATTTGGGAACGCTGGCTCTACAAATGGGTTAATATATATAAACAAATAAAAAATAACCTTTTCAGTTGTGAAATCAACTATTTCTTTATTGTCTTCTTCGCTATTTCTATTAACACAATCTGTTGTTTCTGAAGGTCCAGCTTCACTATCTAATTCTTAAATGGAAAAGTATTTAAGAATTAATTCACTAATTTAAAAAAAAATTTTAAATCTTACCTTTCTTGTTTTTCTTATTTTGAAAAAAATCTGAAATTAGTCTTCGCTTCATAATCTTTATGAAATTAGCAATTAATGTATGTAGCAATGTGGAAGGGGTTGAATTGGTGTCTAGGGTAAATGTTCTCGATAGAGCAACTTCTTGTTTGCGAATTTCTATAAAATGGTTTATTTACAAATGCCCTACCCGTTGTGGTGGAGAAGGGGGGAGACTTTCTCCTGGACGTCACCAAAGGCCCTGTGGGGGTGAGGGCCTGCGTTTCCGCTATCCCTCTGTTAAATTTTACATAGGGATAAGGAAGTCGAGTGAGGAGCTCGAAACATCCCTTGACCTCGTTATCAATTTCCACATGTATTAATAAAAAAAAACTTTTTTATTATACACTAAGTTATATTTTAAGAATTTTTTTAGTTAGATAAATATAACATATACAATAATAATATATAATTAATTTACTGTGATTAAATTAAAATATATTTTCCAAGAAAACAAATATATGTCTTATCTACTTATACTGATTGAAACAAAATGGATGAAAACCTTTTACATACAGACTTTCAACCAAATACTATGTATCACTCGGGGGTACAGGGGGCGGAGCCCCCGTCTAGGTGTGAAGAACGCCTGGAAGGCGCTCGGAGCAGCTAGTACCCTATAAAAAATCTAATTTTATAATTTTTTTTTCACCCATAAATGTAAATATATATGTATATATATATATATATTACTTTGAATAAATAAGATGAAAACTTTAATTTCTCTATACAAACTAAAAAATTCCAATTCTTGAGAGGAATTTGAATTTTTATATTTATAAATAATATTTAATAAATATTAATATTAATATATAATTTTTTTAAAGCAAAAACAAAAACAACTTTCACGATTAGATTATTAGCAGTAAAAAAAATATAATTAATGCAGTATCAAAGTTTAAGTAATAAATTATCGTTATTACTGGATAATCGTAGCTTGGAATTTTAATAATCTATTGGAATTTTGTTGGTAATAAAAATATGTGATTTTACAATTTATTTTGAAATTTAATGGTATATATAAGTTATAAACATTTTTTAAAATTTTTTTTAATTTCACTAAATTAATTATTATTATACATATTTCTATTTTTGAGATTATTAATTTATGATTCTAAAAGAAAGAAAACATATTGTTTGTATGTAGATGAGAAAGTGTGAGTGATGCAAAAATACATTGTTTTTAAAATTATAAATATATGTAAATAACATATATATAACATATATATTAAGTATATAATAATTTAAATCTAATATATTACCATAAATACTTTATCTATTGTAATATGTATATAATTTGATAATCATTAGGATGACTTAAAGTAATATAATTTGTCTTATGTGATTAAATGGTAAAAACCATTAAAATGTTTATAATAACTAGGGCTCGGATTTATAGGCTCTAAAAATCTTTAAAATAGGCAGGCAACTAAGTACTAAAAATTATTAAAATAGGCACTTAAAAAGGCATTTTAAAAACAAAGTGAAACTTGAAAATAATAGTAAAATATTGAGTGAAATTTTAAAATAAGTTTATTGGCATGTTTATTTGTTTAAATATTTGGCATTACAATTTATTATGTATTTTTCAAGATTCTCACCTGTAAAAGATGCTCTATTTCTCCATTATCTCAAAGAATTGTTTTATATATTGAAAATGTGCGTTCAACTTCACAAGAGGTTAATGGACTAAATTTTAAATTAGCCATTACAGATGGTGTTCAATTTTCTTCTTCTGTACAACTATTCCCTCCTAAATTTCTGGCTATTCTTTCTATTATTGTCTAACCAGGATTACGCTTAATTATTTTCTTAATTTTTTTAGTGAGATCGAAGGTAATAGGACCAGTACAAATTTGACTTACTGGTTCCAATGAGAATAGTTTCGGTGAACTCCCCAAAATAGGCTTTAATTTGTTCATCTAGCCCAGGAGTCTATGGCAGCCTACAAGGGGTATACGGCAGGCAATAAAAAATTTGGGGGTCCATGAAATGTAAATGGGGGTCTACGATAGTGGATCTCAAGACTATTTACTTACATTATACTATCTTACAATTCAATATGGCTCTTAAAAAAATGGTAAATTGATTTTCCGACATGGATCTAAAACATTTTTGATTTTTCAATAATAAATAAGTAAAGGTAAAATTTTTTTACAAAAAATCAATTTAGGGGGTCTACCTAAAACCTCAAAGGGTCTACGACACATACAATTTTGGGAACCTATGATCTAGCCGCTAAGTATCGACGAGGCCACCTGCCGCGACAATTGACTGTTTCAAATATTTTGATTTGAACTTAAAATAGGCACTAAAAAAAGGCATTTATTGATGAAATAGGCACTAAAAGCCAGAATCGGCCAAAATAGGCATTATAGGCACTAACAAATGCCTCTTCTTTTATTCAGAATTTCATGAAACGTATATGAATAACTATTATCTAAAAGCCTCTTGAGGGTGGGTTTCAAAAAAGTCATTTAAAGAGTCTTATTTAAAAATAAACGATTTTTCCTGGATCCCCCACTCCTTTCTCATTATCCCAGATAATTAAGTCTCGACTTTTTATATTTGAACGATCAAATAGAAAATAACTAAACGAAATTAATATTGAATTAAAATCAAAAGATTAAATTCATTAACAACCAAATTGTAACTATTGAAAAAAAAATATTGAATCTATTCATAAAAAAATTATCTGTCAATGTTTATTTTACAAAATTAAAAATTTAATATTTATTAAGTTTTTCAATTCCATTGCATACATATTATATATTTTAGCTGCTTAACTGTATGTGCGTCGTTATTTATTTATTTATTTATTTTTTTTTTTTAATTTTTCTTTTTTATTCTCTGGAAGGATATCCTAGAATGTACATCAAGGAGATATGTTTTGTGAAAAATTAAATACAATGTGTATCAAAAAATATTTAAAAAATTTATGTTTACTTGTGTGATCATCGCAAATTTTGTAAATGGTATTTTGTGTAATTTTAATTTATTTATTCATTATTATTCGATCATTACATGGTTTGTTATAGAAAACCTTAATTCACTCTGCGTCATTTCAATTTGCGCCGTGTTTTTTTTTCGGAACATGACCAGATGTATATTTGTTACATTTAAATTTTCATCTCATTTTATTTAAATAAATATACTAATTTTTTGTTTTTGTTTCAGACAACGAACTTCGAAGAACGAACATCAAACAGTAAGTATGAGGAAAAATATTACTTTATTTAAATATATCCTATTTTGAAATTCCAGTGTGTTGTATTTTTCATTAAACATAATATGCATAGGCACATTGAAAATAAAATTATAAATTAATAATAAATTTCAAATATTTAAAGAATTTATACAAAATTATTAATAAATGTTGAAACTAAACTAACTATAGAACTACTACTAAACTTAATTATAATTATATATAGAAATTATATAATATTTATTAAAATTATTATTTACTTTCTTCTTCTACTTGTATAACTAAACATTAATAAAATTTACAATGCAAGGGACCATCCGAAGGAGTGTAGAGTCTGAAATAAATGGTCGATGTAGTTCAATATTGACTGTGCCTCGGTGAAGATGGCTCTATGTACTTTAGTTTAAAAATATTTATTAATTAAATTCTTCTAATTATATTCTTAATTTTCTTTTCATTAGATATCTAAATAAATATCTAGATAAATATTTTTATTTTTCAATTTCAATTCATGAAATGATAATAAAATAAAATTTAAAAATTGTTATGTCAAAATTCAATGTAATATTATTTGCATTTTTTATATTCTTATAAATAGGGTTATTGTAACATTAATCACAAATAATACCCACTTTTGATATTTGCTAGGCAGCATTCATTCATTCGTTCGGAATAAAAAAAAATGATGGATTACTTTCGAAAAAGTTTATCTCTCATCTTAAATCTGGTTCATAATCACGGAAGAAAAGCTTATAAAGAGGGGTAGTAGCAAAAGGGGGGAGGGGCTTAAAAAGCCTAAGGAGTTGAATGGAGAGCAACATCAAAAGACAATCATTAAATACACATTCAGTCATTCACACATACTCAAACACAAACAAAAACTAACAGATTAAAAAAAGATGAATCTATCGCATTTAAATGTCTTTTGTAGATTAAAATCATTTATAAAAACCAAATTATACATGAAAATCTGATAAAATTAGTTAAAAATAAATAAATATAGGTAGGTGTATTCTATTTTTCTTAATAAATATTAAATGAAATGAATAATTCTAAAATTGTTTATGAATTATAGAAAATAATATAAAATAAATTTAAAATCTAGATCACACATATTGAAGTTTCAAGTACTTGAAAATAATAATTCAATTATGTCTATACAACGTATATGATAAATATATCTTTAATATAAAATTTTATAAAATCATGATTTTAATATTTTTTATCTCCTTTAAAATATTATTTATAAATTGTTCTATGGAGATAAATTAAAAATTTTATTAATTTTTATTAAATAACCCTAAATATCAAAATATGAATAGTTTGAAATGTATTATAAATAATTATATATGTAAATACATAAATAATTAACTTATTGAATTTTTTATGTTACTGTTTGAAACCGGGGCATAGAGCCATATCGAAATTGATCAGCTCTGGCTTCTACTCCTGATCCGACTTATCGTATATGAAACCAAAGCCAATTTTAGAGCTAGAGCTTATTAATTTCGAAATGGTCCAGAGCCCTGACTAAAGCCCTCAAAATATATTTAAAAAGAATTCTAATAATTCTATAAATGTTATTGTAAAATAACAGGCAGACACATAAGAGGGCAATAAGCCCGTGACTTTTTGATTGAAACACAGGTTTTTTGATCCCTTCTAAAAAACGAGATTTGTCGAGGACATCAAAATGGATATTTCTGCCGATTTACCCAGAAAACAAACTGTTTTTACTCTGGTGTGTTGTGGTGGATCCGCGTTTCATTCACGGATGCGAAACGATGCAAAAACTCGTCCATATTGCAATTAAACAACACCAAACACTCCTTAATGAGCACACGAAACTCACTTTTTTCCATTTTCTTCTCAAATCACGAGATAGTCTGTTATTAATGGATGTCAAACAAAAACTAAAGGTCCAGCTGGTTCAAATTTCGGCAAGAGTCACCTGATAGTTGCCTGCTTATAGAAGCAGTGTTGTCGTTTCATTTAAGAGACGGGAAATTCAAAAAGTCACGGATTTTTTGGTCTGTCCTCATCTATATATATATATATATATATATATAATTATGAGGAATTATTTCTGGGTTATTTTGACGTTTAATTGTGAGATTTGAATCTAGACGTTTCGGCGCTCATTTTGGCGCAATTTTCAGGAGTTTATTCATGATGAAATTTTTTTGGAATTCTGGTCTTTGATCTGTGTAAACAAGAGTCGATTTTTGGTTCAATGGATGTCTCCCATTATATTATATTACATTAGACTTACTGTGTTAATAAGCTCCAAAGAATCCTTGGCACCAACACTATTACTGACACATGACTGCCCTTGGCGACAGCCCGAGGGCGTACCTCACAATCAAACGTGAAAATAACCCGGAAATAATTTCTCATAATAATAAAAAAAAAACGAAGTCTGCAAAAAGCTACATATGTATTATATATGCCCTTCCCCCTTAATATAAAAAAATGTACTCATTAGGTCTGACGCTGCTGAAGTTGTTTAATTTTTTTAAATTTTATGCATGACAGTCTTAAAATAAACTCTAATTATTTATTAGTGTCTTATTAACTCCCCTCTTCGATCTGGGTCTTGAACATGTGCTTCGGTTGCACCTGCCTAGTTGCAACCCTGTATATATATATTCATGGATATGAAGCATAATTAAAAAAAAATCTGGAGTGAATCCACTGGAGTATCTCTGAAATTTGAATTGGATTCTTCTTCTTCTTCTTGTATTAGGATTTCTCCTGTTGATTTCCACATTCTTCCCCGGAGTCTTGCCAACTGTCAATCCATCTTTTTGGAGGTCTGCCAAGAGGTCTCTTTATAGTTGGTTTGGACAGTAGGGCTTGTTTGGCGAGCCTCTCATCGTCCATTCGTATGACATGCTTGTACCACTCTCGGCATCTTCCTGTTGTCCATTTTAATATGTTTTCATTTCGAACTTTGTCTCTTATACAGAGCCCTAATATTGATCTTAGGATTTTCATTTCGGCTACATGCAGACGGTTTTTGGTTTTGGTGGTTTCTGCTCTTGTTTTTCTTCGGCGTAAGTTAAGATGGGTCGTATGCAGGTTTTATATATGCGCGTCTGAATTGGATTAATTAACCTAAATTATATTTAAATTAAAATTAATAAATAATATTTTGGCCCTTTGTTGATGGCACCACGTCACATGTTAGCGCGTGAGATTTGCAGAGTAAAAAATTAATTCTGGGACTTTCAGCAAATAAATCAAGCTGAAATTCTAGATATAGCAGTTTTATACAATTATTAATCATGTGAAAAATTATCAAACATATATCTTTATTTTTACGGTCACTTTAGAAGAAAAAAATCAAAACGTTGTAGGTAATGACCCTCTTCCGGATGAGCTACATTTCTCAAAAGTTGTTAGAAAACTACGAATTTTGAATAATGCCCGTGTATTAAATTCCATTATTCTAGCTCAACCGTTTCTGCGTAATATTATCACCATATACACACACAGGCATCTTTCTCAACCTCAAGGACCTTTAAAACATCAAAATCTCGACATCGAAAATTTTTGTGAACGCAATACTATCTCTGTCGAGATAGTAAAAAATTAAAAGTAAAACATTTTTCAATTTCACAAATTATAATTAGTTTATCAAACAAATTTTTTTTCCATTTCTTTAAAAATTCTCAAAAATGAATATTATTAAAATTAACTAAAAATAAAATTAATCACAATTATAATTCTATAATTAAATCTCATCAATTAAATTTTATAAATAATAAAATTAAATTTTCTTAATAATAATTCTTATTTCTTATTAATAATTGAACGTTTTATTTTTCATTCAATGAATCCAATCTGCTTGCGGATATATTCTCGTAAGAAGGAAGCTGAATACATATCAGAAAGAATCAATCTCAACCTTTTCTCTCTCCCTCTCTCTATCTTGTTCTGTCTTGTTCTATGCACGGCGCCATCTTTATGAGCAAAACTACTCACGAACATCAGATAAGAAAATAACGAGAGGCACACATTTTCTGTTAACTTATTACAATCTTTGAATTTCAAAAGAACAATCACAGACAATGCAAGTAGCTTGAATGTATCGTTATTCAAATTTATTTCTTTTTTTTAAAAAATGAAATATAAAAAAAAATGAATATCAAAATGAATTTATATAGTATTAGTTATGTATTATTATATATAAAAAGATAACTACTTAATTTATTTTCCTTAAATAAAAATTATTTAAATTTTGTAATATAATACTTAAAATTAAAATTACATTTATTATATATTTAAAGAATTTTTTAATTATTTTGATTTTTACAATTATTACATTCTTATTATAATTTTTTTTCAAATTAAATATTAAATAAATTAATTAAATAAAATGCTACTATACTATTTAATTTCTATATGTATAATATTATATCTATATGGTAAAATTATTACTATTATATTAAATATTGTATCTCATTCTAATGGGGGCCATACACTATGCGATTGCCTGCAGGCCGTCGCCTCAACAGGCGATCGTAAGACCAATATCGCCGAGTTCCATACACTAATAGTCAACCGCCTGCAGGCGACCGTACTGAACTGTAGATGATAGCCTGAAGATAGCACACACTACAGTCCGGTACCTGCAGGCGGACTGTCGGTCAATGAAACAGAACTGCAGGAGATCCCCAGTTTTTCACCATCCGTCTGAAACGTTGCGCTATGTTTGTTTTGTCAGTTCTTGGGGAACCCCAAGAAAAAAGGTTCTGGGTAAAAAGTTGGCTGCGAGATAGAGAGGCTAGCTCTCACATTCCTCACTCCCAATCGTCGCTCTAGTTTCTTCATGGTCGGCTGTAAACAATAGCAAGTCGAAATACCACAGTGACGGGGTGTATACGTCATCACCCGATGAGCCCGACTTTTGCTGTTTTACTTTCTTCAACTCTTTACGGAACGCACATCTCAAGTTATTAATTTTTTTTTTACTGTGTCAATGGTGGCTGAAGGCACAGTTTTTTGATAGAACTTCAACAACTCACCGTACGCCTCATCCCGCGATCTTTTATTAGCGTAGGCATCGTTCTTGACTTTCCATAAACAGGGGTAGGCCCGATATAATTCAATAAATGCAGAAATGAAAGGAGGTTTCCAGTCCATCTTTCCTCATCAGTCCAATCTCGGCTGGTGAATGATCTCACGAAAATTATCTCACGCAAGACTGATGGAAACGGTGACAACAGATCGTTTGCCTGCAGGCTAACTGACAGTGTGTGGTGGGGGGCACATGAGATCATTATCCGACAGGTCGCTGCCTGTCGCGAATCTCTCATCCTATCCCCGCCTGCCCGGCGACCACACACCTTCAGTCCGGGCGAACTGCAGTCCATTATCTTCAGATCAACTGATAAATGTGTGGGCAATCCCGATCTACGGCCTTACGATTATCTTCAGTTAAACTGACAGTGTATGGGGCGCTTTAGAAGTTTGACTAGATATTAGCTATATTAACCATAAATACCAAAAAATTCTATATACTCAAATTGATTTGTTTGGAATATTTTTTTTTTAAATAAATATTAGATAATAATCTATACTAAATATAACTTTACTCATAATTCAGTAATCAATATAGGGAATTTTGAATCTCAAAATTTTAAAATTTACATTTTGATTATAGCAAAACAATTTCAGATCCAATTAAATGATTCTATAAATAGTTTTAATTAATTTTCAAAAGAATTGAAAAATATTAACTTACTTTAAATCTTGTAATAAAAAATATTTTTACCGACCGACGATAGTAAGGGAGGTATTGTTTTCACACCAAATTTCACATGTGGGGATTTTTACATATCTCCACGAATCATGCATTTTCTTAACAGAAAAAAGTATTTTTAGCATGATGTCTGTCCGTCCGTCCGTATAGATGTGTACAGCCTGAATTTGAGTGAAAACGAAAATCCAAATGAAATAAAAAATGTAACTGATTGAATTAAAATGAATTAAAACCTTTCGCATACAGTCTTTCAACATCGGGGTACAGGGGCGGAGCCCCCTGTCTAGATTCGCAGAGCGCTCTCGGCGCTCTGGGAAACTAGTATATATGTATATCTTATATCATTAATTATTGAATTAATATTTATTTTATTTATTTTATTTTAAAGGTCTATTTTGCCAACTTTCCCATAACAATAATTATTTTATTAAAGCTGTAGATTTATATTATATTCAATAAATAAATAATATATAAAATAAGAGAAAACATTTATGTGTGAAACGAATTAAATCTTTTATATTTAAACATTTAATATAATACAGTGATTTTTTTGCATAATGCAATCCTATTATATGTCAATGAATAAATGAATCAGTTAAATAATCCTCCTTTCTTTTTTTCTAATAAATAAATAACATTGATCTAAATCAGATTTCCCATTGATCGTATTCACTTCATTAATTTCATTTAATTTTTAATATTCGATACTAGATAATTCTATTTTACTTCATTTTTTACAATTAATTATTTTTGTCAATTTATTATTCTTGAAGCTATCTATTATAAATATATTGATTTTTTTTTTGTTTCAAACATATTCTTTAATTACATATAATTTCTATGTACATAGAATTTAATATTACTTTATTTAATATTAACAGATAATACAATGCTCACGCCCACCTCTCTTTTTTCTTTTTTCTTTTAAAAAAAAATTTAAAAAAATATATTTTATGTTTTATAATAATTTAGATCATTTCAAGCTACTTATACATTTTCTTTTTTGTTTATTTTTAAATTACGGTTATAATTAAATTATGGTTCTGAAATTCAATAGGTTATTAATGTATAATACTGAGTTAAGACTGGCTGAAAACCTATTTGTGGGAAGACCGATAGGGAAATGACCTGTTGGTTGAGAGAGAATATATTAAGTTCGATGGGGCTGCCTCAGGATAGGGACGTTTGGAGAAATGTGGTTGCTGTGGCCAAGAACTTTCGAGTTCCGTAGAGCTATGAGATATGGTAGTTAGATAGAAATAAATTTATAAAAATCCAACCCTAAAGATAATTATTCATTAACTAAATTAATTTCTAAGCATATATATAAATATATGTGTTTATTTAGATTTAGAATGTTTTTCTAATTATGAGAAGTTATTTACAGATTATTTTCATGTTTTATTTAAAGATTTTATTGTTGTTTTACGAACCAAACATGTTTGAATGTTAGTGCTAGTGCCGAGGTTTCTGAACGCTATAAGTCAAAGAATACTTACCATTCAATCCAAAATCCCAACGTAGGCTCCTGGTCATATAATTATTGTTGTTGGATTTATTTTCCAAATATAAGATCTAATCCATAGTTATTCCAATTCAATTTTTAATGCCTTAACTATTTGATTTTATAACGTTTTTATCAACTTTACTTCAGATGTGTCTGTCTGTCTGTTCGCTCTTGACATGACAGATTGAAATCGATTATTCCTCAAATTTAAATTGAGATAGACTTTTGAAAATTTTAGATATTTCAATGGATCCCTATAAGGTTTGAAAGAAATATAATTGAATTATAATTAATTAATTTTAATGTAATTAAAAATTAATTGTTTTAATATTTGAATTTTCATTCACGCCATCTGACGGATAACTATTGACAAGGAGGTAGTCAACTATCCTGGTAGGACATTTGAAAATTAAAATGCATGATGGGTAAATAAGCAAAGACCCTCCCTCATGTTTTTGCCTCCGCGGTTCGAATCTCGGCAAAACACGTTTTTTTAAAGTAATTTATAATTAACTAATTAATTTCCTTTTGTTTTATTCATATTTGCAAATTTTCGTATAACATCATCTTTTTCTATTTCTCTTGTTATATTAAATAAATTTAACGAATTAAAATTGCTCTAAAAAGAATAAAATAATATAAATATAAAAAAAAATTATAAAAGAACGTTTTTCTCATAGACTGAAAAGACTAAAATAATTTTAGTATAAGCCTGACAAAGTTAATTAATGAATTAGTTCATATACAACGAAAAACGTTTGGCCCATTTAGTTTACATTTGCTTTCTATTTTATTTCAATTCAATTAAATTCCTTTAAAGAACTATAATTTACATATATACGTACATACCACACTAAAACACTTCATTAACAAGTAATACTATTTCTTCTAATATAATCAACTTTTTTGGATTTGATTGATAATTCGTAAATTTAAGAAAATTATCATTCTTTTAAAATTTGTTACAAACTTAGATATAAGAGTATATTTTACATTGAAAAATAATAAAAGATTAATTTCTTAGCTCTTAATCTAACAATTTTATTGCATAATCAAAAAATTTGTCAGTTTATGTGTTTAATGCAATTTTTATTATTACAAAAATTTGACTTGATGTTTCATATAAATAAATAAAACTAAATGCACCAAACGTTTTACGTTGTAAATATATGAACCAATTCATCCATATCAGGTTTATAGAAAAATTATTTTATTCTTTATTTTATAAATTATTTTTTATATTTATATTTTTCTTAATATCGAAAAGAAATGACCCTACTGTCCCTTGGTTACTATCTCTCTTTCTCTCTCACACACAAATCCACTCTCCTCATTTATCCCTAATTGGTTAATAAATATAAAAACAAACATTTGCCAAATAGCTTTACAATATTGTATCCAACATCTGGCCATTTATTATATTAGATTAGATAAAATATTAATAATAATAATAATAATTATTCCTTTATAATCTGATTTCATTTAAATTTATGATCTATTATTTTTCAAATCATCAATCAACATTCTATAATATATTATCCTATTTTATTTAAATTCAGAATATAACATTCAATTAATTATACAATATAATAAACCTAAATAAGTAATAATTAAATATAAATTGATTAAATAAACAACTAGATATATACCTATATCAATAAGATCATTTCTTTTTGATGGAATTTGTACTATAAGCAATTAAAATAATTTTAACAAAACACAAAGATATAACACATACATTATAATACATAATTCAATAGAGGGATACATTTATATTCAATAATATTCATATTACTCCAAATATTATATTAAATAAATGATGTAATTGTAAATATATATAGAATATTAAGTGTTTTGTCCTTGAACTTATAAACATTGACTAAATTCAATATCAATAATTATATATAACTACAATACAATATAAATTTTAATTCATATTTCAAGGGATAAATTTAATACTATAACTATTAATTAGATTATCATTAATATTAAATAAGAAAATAATTTCCTATATAATTGAAATTGAAAAGGAAATGAATTAAATAACTTTGAAATATCAAGATAGTAATGGGCAATATTTAACTATACTATAATATGTTTTAAGTGTATTTTAATTTTTCATCTTGATAATTAACCAATATAATTATACCCTGAAAAAGTTACAAAAGAAAACGATTAATATTTGATTAAAATATATAGATTATATTATCAGACTATAGTAATACTGCTATTAATAATTAATATTATATTTTGTTTATTCAAGAATGCTTGAGGGTGTTCAGAAAAAATAGGAGACGGTAGTGTTTATATATTATTTTGATAGGCAAAACAGCAGGATGTTGGCAATGGAGGTTTCCAAACTTTTTCGGTATAAGGCTCCCATAATACATCATATTTTTTCGCGGTTCCCTTAGTCCAGAAAACGTTTGACCTTTTTTTTACTTTCCCGCATACTTCGTATAATTACTTTCCCGCATACTTCGTATAAGGGAAGTATTGGAATCGTCAAAAATTTCGACTTCGAGATTTCGATAGATCTTGACGTTTTAGACCTCCCTGAGTCGGAAAATACCATTTTTCGAATTATGTCTGTGTGTGTGTATGTATGTATGTATGTATGTATGTATGTATGTAATGTCTGTAAGCAAATTTACTCAAAAACTAATCAAGCTAGGACTTCGAAATTTGGTAAACCGATATTATTCACGGTTTGTAGATTTCTATCAAAATTTCGTCAAAATCGGTTAACCGGAAGTGGTACTTTACCTACACTGGTTGCGTTTACCTTTCAAGTAAAGTACCAGTTTGCTTCGAGATATTTGCTTCATATTTTGTATATAGATTTAAAAATATGAAAAAAATTGACATACCAAATTTCATCATGATCTGACTACCGGAAGTGACATTTTACCTATACAAGTAGCGTTTCTTTTTTACCGACCGACGATAGTAAGGGAGGTATTGTTTTCACACCAAATACATACATACATCAGTAGGATGAATTGATCAACTTTTGGTGCAAATCCGGAAACCGGAAGTGCTAGTATTGCCGATCGAAGAGAGGAAGTGAAGGGTTATTTTCATATCAAATTTCACGTGAGGACATATCTCCACGTGTTATGCACTTTGTATTGGTTTTATCCTCGAGAAAAATCATCTTCATTAGTTTTTTCTTAATTTAAAATTATATGACGTCACCCAGCACTTCATGACGTCACAGCCAGCCCTTATATATTATAAAAAAGTCGAATTGGCAGTCGTGGGACTGGCCGACAGAAGTGAAAACTTGTGCGTAAGAAATTTGAAAGCAGACGGAATGCGCACCAGCTTCACGAGAAAAATGAAATTTATATACGTATATATATATATATATATAAAATTCATAATTATTTTTTTCAGCAAACTGATTATTATTACAAAAATATTAAAAATACGATGTGTATGAATATATATATATATGTCTGTCTGTCTGTCTGTCTGTCTGTGTGTGTGTCTGTCAAATACTCAAAAACTACCCGTCCGATTGCGATGAAACTTTCAGGGATTGTTGTGGGCGTCCCAGGGAAGGTTTTAGTGTAGTTAAATCCAAAATTAATTTATCCAAAATTAATTTAATTAGTAATATTTTGGTAAAAGTCTATTTATGGTTACCATGGTTACATTGAAAAATTTACAATAAATAAATAAAAATAATTGGAAATCTTTTCAAATTATTATTTTGATAAATTTTATTAATATTTTTAATTTTTTTTAAACTGCCAAAAATAACATACCCATAATAATAGTTGTAATAAAAATAAAAATATAAATCACAATGTAAGTAAAATAATGAATCGTTTTATTTATATTGTTTCAATTATTGTTTGAATATTTATTAAATTTATATATAGATTAATTTACATGTTTAAATGTATATTTAATAAATTTATTTATTGATTCTTAATATTAATAATTCCAATTACTTTCTTGAAATTTTTTTTTATTTAAAAGCATATTCAGCATATCTCGCAAATTTGAATTGGATTAAATAACATATATTAATTTAAATTAAATTAAATTAATTCAATTATAAATTAAAATTAATAAATAATATTTATTAAACCAGCGAAAGTTTGGCTCTTTTTTGATGGCACCACGTCACATGTTGGCGCGTGAGATTTCCAGTGTTAAAAAAATTAATTCTGGTACTTTCAGCAATTCAATTTTCGATGTTGAGATTTTGATGTTTTTGATGTTATAAATAATATTTATTAAATTATAATTTAATTAATTTAATTTAATTTAAATTAATAAATATTATTTAATCAAATTCAAATTTGCGAGATAGTCGAGTGGATAGTGGAGTGTTTGGCTCTTTGTTGATGGCACCACGTCACGTGTTGGCGCGTGAGATTTCCAGTGTTAAAAAATTAATTCTGGTACTTTCAGCGATTCTATCAAGCTCAAATTCTATATATAGCAGTTTTATACAATTATTAATCCTGTGAAAAATTATCAAACATATATCTTTATTTTTACGGTCACACACACACACACACACACATATTTAAAAATTAATTTATTAAAATATATATTATATAATATATTATATATAGTATATAATTTAATATATATATATATATATATATATATTCAGAAATTAATTTTAAATTATATAAATATATTAGAAATTAATTTAATATAATTTAACACATAATAATATATTAAAATATTTTATTTTATATATACATAATTTAGTAATACTGATTATTAATGTAAATATAAATAATAATATTTAATATGGCAAATATGTAAAATTTTGTAAAGAATGTATCAGAAGTTTAGTGTCTAACATTCTGGCGTATTGCGCATGCGTATATCGGTCGGGTCGGTGTCGTTTTGGAATCTCACGCGAAATCTATATTTTTTCCCCATCCGCAAAAGTGCTCAACGCCGCTAAAGAAGTTTTCACTTCAATAAAATAAAATTAAAAATATTTATATTATATCCATATCTGTTTTTATTACATTTAAAATATCAGTTAACCGAAAGTAGCACTTTATTCTATATATATATATACCAAATATCAAACTTTATTCTATATATATATATACCAAATATCAAAAGTGCTACTTCCGGTTAACTGATATTTTAAATGTAATAAAAACAGATATGGATATAATATAAATATTTTTAATTTTATTTTATTTATAATATATAAGGGCTGGCTGTGACGTCATGAAGTGCTGGGTGACGTCATATAATTTTAAATTAAGAAAAAACTAATGAAGATGATTTTTCTCGAGGATAAAACCAATACAAAGTGCATAACACGTGGAGATATGTCCTCACGTGAAATTTGATATGAAAATAACCCTTCACTTCCTCTCTTCGATCGGCAATACTAGCACTTCCGGTTTCCGGATTTGCACCAAAAGTTGATCAATTCATCCAACTGATGTATTAAGTAAATATACCAAATTTCATCAAAATCCGTTGAGCCGTTCAGGCTGTACACATCTATACGGACGGACGGACGGACGGACAGACATCATGCTAAAAATACTTTTTTCTGTTAAGAAAATGCATGATTCGTGGAGATATGTACCTAAAAATATCCATAGGTGAAATTTGGTGTGAAAACAATATCTCCCTTACTATCGTCGGTCGGTAAAAAAGAAACGCTACTTGTATAGGTAAAATGTCACTTCCGGTAGTCAGATCATGATGAAATTTGGTATGTCAATTTTTTTCATATTTTTAAATCTATATACAAAATAGGAAGCAAATATCTCGAAGCAAACTGGTACTTTACTTGAAAGGTAAACGCAACCAGTGTAGGTAAAGTACCACTTCCGGTTAACCGATTTTGACGAAATTTTGATAGAAATCTACAAACTGTGAATAATAGCGGTGTACCAAATTTCGAAGTCCTAGCTTGATTAGTTTTTGAGTAAATTTGCTTACAGACATTACATACATACATACATACATACATACATACACACACACAGACATAATTCGAAAAATGGTATTTTCCGACTCAGGGAGGTCTAAAACGTCAAGATCTATCGAAATCTCGAAGTCGAAATTTTTGACGATTCCAATACTTCCCTTATACGAAGTATGCGGGAAAGTAAAAATTGTATAAACTGCTTGATTGAATCGCTGAAAGTATCGGAATTAATTTTTTCACACGTTGACTGGCAATCACACGCCAGTACCTGGTGTCATCAACAAAGAGCTAAACACGCGCTGGTTTAATAAATATTATTTATTAATTTATAATTTAATCAATTAAATCTAATTTAAATATAATATATGTTAATTAATCAAATTTGCGAAATATTCGAGATTTTTTTTATTTATATAATTTTTTAAATTGAAAAACGATTCATGGTGATGGTTAAAAACGGTACTGGGTATTATTATTATTATTATGAAAACTCTTTTAGAAGTGTCATCTGTAGATTTATGATTTTAAAATGCACTATCATTCATAAAAAAAAACTGATGGAAAGATTCAGACAAAAGAATCTATTAAAAATGTAGGTTTTTGTTTGTTTTTATGAACATTCTATATCTGAAAAGTCTTAATTTAAACTGTGATGTTCAGGTATTTTTTTAATCTTCTTTTATCTCATTTCAATTTTAATTTTGGCTGTCGGCCCACTTAACCAAACATTACTACCAAGTATAAGTCATCAAATAAAAAAAATATTCAATTTGCATAATCTTAATAATTGAAACAGAAATTGATTGATATATTCCTCCCTCCGTTTCACTCTCCCACTACTCAGTTTCCACTATTGTTGATTTACATTTGAGATAGGCAACGTCGACTCATCTATCTTATTAATATTATTATTATTATTATTTTATATTTTGTTGTTTCTTTTTAAAATAATTAAATGATAATAATCCTTTAACATATTATTTTAATAATTAATGTATATATGGCATTATAATTTATAGTTATATAGTAAATTGTATATTTTTTACCGACCGACGATAGTAAGGGAGGTATTGTTTTCACACCAAATTTCACATGTGGAGATTTTTACATATCTCCACGAATCATGCATTTTCTAAACAGAAAAAAGTATTTTTAGCATGATGTCTGTCCGTCCGTCCGTCTGTCCGTCCGTCCGTCTGTCCGTCCGTCCGTCCGTCCGTCCGTATAGATGTGTACAGCCTGAACGGCTCAACCGATTTTGATGAAATTTGGTGTATTTACTTAATGCATCAGTGGGATGAATTGATCAACTTTTGGTGCAATTCCGGAAACCGGAAGTGGTAGTATTAGCGATCGACGATAGGAAGGAAAGGGTTATTTTCACACCAAAGGAGATTTTTTTATATATCACCACGAATCATGCACTTTGTATTGGTTTTATCTTCGAGAAAAATCATATTTATTAGTTTTTTCTTGATTTAAAATTATATGACGTCATCCAGCCATTCATGACGTCACAGCCTGGTCTTGCATATATATTATAAATAAAATAAAATTAAAAATGTTTATATTTATTATTTATGTATCCATATCTGTTTTTTATTACATTAATAGATATATTAAAATTATTTGAAATTGTTTCTGTAGTTGGAAATTAATTTATTTCAAACAGTCGGTCGGTTCGGACCTGGCCACAGGTCAACTTATTTTATTAACACACTATGAGCGGGGCAAGTATTTGTACCCGTTGCGGGGACTGCCACCTATAAGCGGGGCGGGTATTTATACCCGTTGTCACTTATATGAGGGATATATATTAGTTATCGTTTAAAATAAGTAAGCTTATAAGTGGCAGTCCCCGCAACAGAGGTACAAATACCCGCCCCGCTCATACTGTGTTAATATTGACTTTAGGGATCTCAACCCCTATTGACCAGTTTACTTATTTATTTACTTTGATTCTATTACATTAAATATACATGATACATTTTTGGGAGTTTGGTGAAATTTAAAACTCCACTTTCAATATAGATGTATATTTCTCATAAAGTGTTTAGGCATAATATTTATCGACAGAGTAACGATTAAAACAACCAGTGATATTATAAAATTTCTTTCCTATTTTGGAAACACAACATAACACTTAATAACATTTCATAGTGACGAAAAAAGCTAGCGCAGCACCTTTCTCAACAGCATGTGAATCAAAAAAATTAAAGAAATTAATTTATAATTCTAAATTAATTTAAAAATGATTAACAGGTTTTTTTTTGTGGTATTAAAAATTCGTCTCTTTAATTTTGCTTCACATATTAATGCTGTTGAAAAAAGTGGTGTGTTAGACTGGTGTTCTCTTTTTTCCTTTACTCTAAATCTAGTACATCGTATATGAACATTAAAAAATAGTGTAAATCAGTGATTCCCAAAGTGGTTGATATCGACCCTCAGGGGTCTATGACAACCTGCAAGGGGTCTACGTCAATGAAAAAAAAACATTGGGGGTCCATGAAATGAAAATGGGGGTCCACAATAGTGGATCTAAACACACACTGATAATATCTATTTACTTACATTATACTATCATATAATATCAAGACATATACATTATTTATAAAAGTACCTATGAAGTAAAAAATTTATTATATATGTTTATAAAATTGTGTAAGTTGTGTAGGATGTAAGCATTCGTTTTGTGGTCTCAATACATTTTGTACTTGTCAAAATCTGCACATAATCATATACCAATATCATCTTGTTACAAGCATGCCCGCAGTAAAAATTCTTGTCAATTTTTGTCTCAAAGCTTCGATAGCTTGCACTGAATTGTTCACTTCGTCACTCTATAAATACGAATATGAGACAAATTATTCGTTTATCAAATCTTGAAAAGGAAAGTGCTAAGAAAATATTTAAAACAATATAAACTGGTAGTTTATGCCAAACCGTGGTTCGTGAGTCAATTGTGGCTCTTTTTGAGTTTATTGTGGATCAATTTCAAAATTTAAAATTATCACAATTTTGAACTTACATATATGAAAAAGGCTACGTCATGACACATATTATATATTATAATTATTTAAAGGAAATTTAAAATTTAGTTATTTCTGCAAGTTTTAAAAACTTTGTTGTAAAATAGATCCAATCTATCCCAACTCTGTCTACTTCAATCGACCAATTTTGGTGGTCCCGAGCAAATTGAAGACGACGTTGGCGATATTCTGGGCAGAGTTTAAGCCCAGTTGCAGGTCTCCGAGCCTCCTTGTCTTCTTCGAACTGTCCACTCGCTCACGTCTACTCATCGCACGTTTTTTAATCTCCTCTGTAGCTCAACTGCTGTCATGTGTCGGTTTCTGAGAGAGTTAAGGACAAGAGATGGGTCATATTTCTTCGAAGTCGCTCTTGCCCTTCCGGATTCTGGACTCCTTTTGAAAGATACAGTTTCTTCAAACCTTTTGAGAACTCTCCCCACAGTGGACCTATCCATATTCAGTTCTCTAGCTACAAAACGCTGGTCATGGCCAGCTTTTAAAAGAACCACAGCTTGGGTAGCCTTAACTCTGAAGCCGTATCCAATATTATTATAAATAAGTTGACTTGTGACCAGGTCCGAACCGACCGACGGTTTGAAATAAATTAATTTCCAGCTACAGAAACAATTTCAAATAATTTTAATATATCTATTAATGTAATAAAAAACAGATATGGATATAACATAAATATTTTTAATTTTATTTTATTTATAATATATATGTAAGACCAGGCTGGGACGTCATGACTGGATGACGTCATATAATTTTAATTAAGGAAAAACTAATAAAGATGATTTTTCTCGAGTATAAAACCAATGCAAAGTGAATGATTCGTGATGATATGTAAAAAATCTCCTCATGTGAAATTTGGTATGAAAATAACCCTTCCCTTCCTATCGTCGATCGCTAATACTACCACTTCCGGTTTCCGGATTTGCACCAAAAGTTGATCAATTCATCCCACTGATGCATTAAGTAAATATACCAAATTTCATCAAAATCCGTTCAGCCGTTTAGGCTGTACACATCTATACGGACGGACGGACAGACATCATCTTAAAAATACTTTTTTCTGTTAAGAAACTGCATGATTCGTGGAGATATGTAAGAATCTCCACATGTGAAATTTGGTGTGAAAACAATACTATCGTCGGTCGGTAAAAATCTGTAGAAATAAGGATAAAGTATTCCTATCAAGCGATAGAGTGTAAATTTTATGGATATTTTTAGATTTAATAAGATCGAATTACAATTATTTAAATTTAAATTTACATATCAACAGTGTTTAATTTATTTTTATTTTATTATCCATTTTTGTTTAAATATTATTAAATACGTTTTAATTTAGTATCAAATTTAAATACATTTCAATTTAAATATTATTAAATATTTTTTTAATTTAGTATAAAATTTATAAACATTTCAAGATATTAAAAGCAAATTATTTAGAAGAATATAAAATTAAATTTGGTGGGTCGATTTTCTTGCTCGGGATATATCAATTAGGGGGTTCAGGGCGGACATCTCCAGACTAGGTGCAAAGAGTACTAAAGGTCACACGGTCTTAACAGATATTAATATTTATAGAATATTTAATTTTATTAAAAAAATTCGCCCACATGATGAATTTCGTTCTCTTCGTATATAGTATATATCCATTAATCATTGAATTATTTATTTATCTTTTATTAATCCAGAGTCTTTCTGGACTGTTCAAGAAATTAGATTCTTAGAGAAGCTCTACTTTTAATTAAATTTGTTTCAATTCATTTGTTATTAAATTATTTATTTGATATTATTTAATGTTTTATTAATATTTCTTTAAAAATAATGAGCTGTGGCCAGGTGTAGAAACGTCCGACGATTTGAATTAAATTTATTTCCAAACAACATTATATATATATATATATATATATATAAAGTTTAAAAAAAATATTTTTAAAACTCGAATTAAATTGATGAGAATATATTATCTTGGTTTTTATTTTTAGTTTAATTACTCAATTATTAATTACTACTATATTTTAAGTGAAATATTTTCCGACAATGAATATAAAATTAATATGTACTTTATAAATTACCAATTCAGGTTTTTGGATATACACTAAAAGTTGATGAATTCATGCTATGATGCATTAAGTAAATATTCCAAATTGTTCAAAATCCGTTGAGCCACTGACAGACGGACAGACATCATGCTAAAAATACTTTTCTGTTAACAAAATGTATGATCCGTGGAGATATGTAAAAATCTCCACATGTGAAATTTGGTGTGAAAACAATACCTTTTCTTCCTATCGTCGGTCGGTAAAAATCGTTAATATCAATTCAAACAGGGATTGAATTTTTCAAATGAAAAAAAAAACAATTAAACGTATTTACAAAAAAGAGAAGAAATTAAAAAAAAACGAATGAAGACTAATAAATTTTCTTGTTCATTGATAAATATCCAATTTGTAATTGGCTAACAAACAACTCTCTTTCTCTCTCTCTCTTTCTCTTTCTACTCTCTATTGATTGTTTTTTTTTTCATTTGAATTTAATAGAATTAGTTTGAGTGTGGTCCAACCTCTTAGTCAAATGAATGTAGATATGTGTGTGATTGTGAGTGCCTGTGTGTGTGTGTAGTAAATGTTTATTTGTCTATAGGCGTGTTAGCTATCAGAATAAATAACACTTTTTGTTGTTTGTGGTAATAATTTATCTTAAGTTTTAAATCAATAATACTTAAAGTGAAGATTAAGGATTTCAATTTTAAAAATAATGAACTTCTGTCGTTTTTGTTTTTTTTAGTTTGTTTGATGGTTTGTTTGTTTGTTTTTTAATTACAAAAAAGTTTTATTCAATTTTGAAAGTATACAATAAATTATACAATTATATAAACAATTATGATCATCATTATTATCATCTGGAAACTACAAGTGTTTTATAAACAGGGAGGGAGAGAGAGAGGGGACTATTCAATTAAACTTTTGTAATTTCATTTTTTTTTTTTTTTTTTTTTCGTTAAAGAAAACACAACGCAACGATTTCACTAATGGAGATGTTATCATTTTAACTTGAATGCAATTATTGGAAGCTGCTGCTGTTGCTGGCTTGATTTATGAACTTCACTAATGATGACTGCTACACCCTCCTCTCACCCTCCTTTCCCCCACCTTTCGTGGTCGATAACTTATGCAAATGTATTTTGACCATAGAAAGAAAGACTTAACTCTCCCATTCACACAACAGATGATATAATCTTTTATCCGAAACCATTTAGAAATTATTCTCTCTTTTATTTATAATATATATATATATCTAAGATACTTTTTTTTAATAGGACCGGTATAACACTCAATATATTTCTTATTTTATTCATGTTTAATGGCTTTTCATATCAAAATCAGTTAAATGGTTAGTCAACAAGTGTGTGGTTTCATCATTCGTGTACATACATCATATATCAATTATTTTAATGATTTATCTATATTATTATATAGTTATAAGAATACATGGCCAAAATAGTATTGTGCTATTTTTTCTTTTTATTTCATCCAATCATTTTCATTTTCATATTTGTCAAAATTTAAATTAAAATATGTCTTGAGATATTATTTATCTTATTATCGGTTTAATTTATTTTCCCTTCTGTGATAAGTCATTCATTCAAGTTTTAACATAAATATTATATATATATAAAAAAAAAATTAAAATCAAATTAATTTCGAGTTGTTAGAATTTGATTACTCTTTCATTGGAATAGATATAATATATTCTTCATATTATACAGATTTCAAAATGTCTATAAATGATAAATATCTAGGAAAACTAATACAAAAATATTTTAATAAATTACTACAAGAAGTATTTTTATAGCATTTATAACATTATTCATATTTAACAAGAAAAGATAATTAATTAAAATATACGTTGTTTTTTGTTTTATTGCCTCTAGGGATCTAAGCCCTTATATATTAACCAGTTTACTCATTTATATTTTTCATCACATTAAATATATATAATCTTGGTGATGTTTAAAATTCAATAGTTCATCATTTTACCACTGGGTTAGATTTTATTTAAATCATGTGTTAATTTGAAATTATTTTAATTAAATAATTATGTATAAATGCAAAAATATATATATTTTCAAACTTCACTAATTATAACCATGATGACAATATATGTATATAATATACAAACAAACTTCACTAATTATAACCATGATGACAATATATGTATATAATATACAAAAGCTATTATTATGTCTTAAAGGAGACAGCTAGCCGAGAGTGTAGCGTAGCAATTTTCTACACAAGAAGTTGGCTTTTTAATCATGTAAAAAACTATTAAACATATATCTTTATTTTTACGTTCAGTTTAGACTCTAAACTTTAAAGGAAAAATAATAAGGTAATAACCTTCTTCCGAATGAGCTACATTTCTCAAAAGTTGATAGAAAATTACTAAATTTGAATAATGTCCGTGTACCAAATTTCATTATTCTAGCTTAAAACCGTTTCTGAGTAATATTATCTTCAAATACACACACAGACATTTTTCTCATCCTTAGTGAAAATGACTAAGGACCCTTCAAAACCTATAAAAACATCAAATCTCGACATCGAAAATTTTTTCTGACGAGATAGTAAAAATGAACACTAATGAGAAGTAAAATGATGTTAATGGTAGATATATATAACAAAAAGTGCATAATTTCTATTCAACCATAAATATTGTAATATAAAAATAAAAAACACTTGGTAAAGTTCGAATCTACATAATCCTAATCAAAAGTCATAATATTGAAGCAAAAATACTCGAGGCTCTTTAAAAACTTAGAAATTTTGTAAATTAATTTTTTATCCTTTCAATCACTAAAGATTGCCTACCCCTGGTTTAGAGGGATATCTCTGCCTCAAAGATAATAACCATTTTCTCAGCACATAGAGAACTAGCTAACTTTCATATTTATCATCAAAAATTTAAATAAAGTATATTATTATTTGTTAGGTTTTTAAGCTTTTAATTTTTTATATAATTGAAAATTATAAAAAACAAACTTTCTATAATCTTTTTCATTAGTCAATTTGAATAAAAATATTGTAATAAATTCAAAAAAAATATTTAGCTTAAATTAATTAATAATTTCAATGAACATATATTGTGAGTACATAAGAATTTATATAAAATATGCAAGAATGAATAGAAAATTAATGAAATCAGATAAACGATAAACAGGTTAAAGAGAGAGGGAAAAAGAAGAAAGAGATATTCATGATGAGATAATAATGTTTTAAACTTTATACAATATTTTATTTCATAATATATAAATAAATATATATATGACAAGATAAACTCAACAGATGCCTATTGTGTTGGAATTTAATAAAAACATCAATGATAGGCTTATATTTCATGTATATAAGAATCAATAGCTTATTGTTTTACATTTTTTTGTTTGTTTCTTAACTAATAAAATAAATCTACTCAATATGAAAAAAATAATTTACATTTTAATGGGGAAATAGAAGAGGACAAACGGGAAATTGACAAAAAATATATACATCATACTTTTTTTGGGCCCATTTCTTAAAAGTATCTCATATATCGTAGGACAAATTGGTTAGTTGAATAATCAATAGATTGTATCGAATTAATGATTTATTTCGAGTTATCTATCTATGCTCTAAGGAACACGAAAGTTCTTGGTCAGAGCAACCATATTTCTCTAACACTTTTCTATCTTCTTATCTTCTTCCTCACTACCAATTGTCTGCTCACCGCGTTCTTGGTCTTATAACCAGTCTCCTCCAAATAAGTTTTTCTCTCCCATTTATGCTACTTGTCCTGTCCATCGCAACTTTGTCGATTTTATAACCATATCTATGGCTGGAGACGCATAGAGGTCATGCAATTTCTCGATATGGAGTCACATTTCTCCAAGTGTCCCTATCCTTGAGCCATAAACATCCAACCCCTACTCTCTCCAATCACTCTCACGTCCATTCCTACATTGTCCACTAACCGCGTCCATGGTTTTCCAGGTGGACGTTTCCCAATCGGTTCTCCGCCAACATATTTTTTGTTATTCTTTCCTCTCCCATTCTACCCACGTGCCCTACCCATAGCAGCCTTCTCTTATAACTCTAACTGGAGATGCATAGAGATCATGCAATTCCTCGATATGCAGTCTCCGCCATTCCCCGGTTACCTCATCTTTCTTTGACACATAAATACTGTGAAGACTCCTATTTTCAAATATTCTAAATCTACTCTCGTCTTTCAAAGTCATTGACCAATTTATTTCGAGTTGAAAAAATTCAATTATGGAGATTTCAACTTTTAAATGTTTTCAAATTTTATTAATATGACTTATATTCAGAAATTAAATTTTTTGAATTGTTATGTAGATTTTAAAAATTAAATTATTTATTTACACAAAATATCTAAATAGTTACTTATATTTAAATTAATAATTATATATATAATATACTTAGAAGATATTAAAACATATATTCAAACTTCATCGACATCACACCAGAGAAAGCTTTCTACTTAAATGGGTCTATTTATTTGGGCCTTTATTTCCTTTATCTTAAAATGAAATCCTAAAGTAAACTGAGGTTAAGCATGTAGTTATAAAAAGTAAAATTTTGATAAAGATGTATATAAAAAAAATTAATTAGTATTTTTCTAATAGATAATACGGTCCAGGTAATAAATCTTTCAGGAAAAATGTCTATAATTAAAAATAGATAAAAAAAAAAATTTCTTATTAGATGACTAAAAATTTGAACTTATTTCTTAAATTTTCAGATTTCTCTCCAAAGTGAAAATAGTTTAAGATATACTTAAATCTATATGCCTGAAAATTGTAATATACTTTGACTTTTAAATATTTATATGTATTTTTACACAAAGAAGCGATTATATATCTTATTTTGAAGGCACGAAATTAATTAATTTTACTTCTAATGAAAATAATTTTAATAATATAATATTAATAACAATAATAATAAAATTCCAGGAATCAGGGTGAATTCCCTCTCTGCTAACCTTTTGAGCGTAATCCCACAAAAAAAGCGAATTAAAAGGGTTAGGTAAAAGTTCATCAGCCCTTGTGCTGAGTAAGTGTAACCCAATCATAATAATAATAATTATGAAAGTTAAATTATGTCTTAGTTGAATTGTTTAGGCTTATAAATTATATATCTTAAAATCTATTATATTAAATTCTCAAAAATAAATAAATAAATAATGATTCATGATTTTGTTAAATAAAATGGTTTAAATATGTATGTTTCAAAATTTTAACAATTTAAAATGTATAATGGTATTGTTTTTCATTAAAAATTTTGGTACTTTTGGTAATATGGAATTGACAAGTAGAATATCCTACCAATTTGATCGTTAGAGAATGTAAGATTTTGGATAGAATTAAAATTTATTGAAAATTCTATGTATGAAAGGGCGGCAATTGTGGCATTTTCTTTGGGTGGCAGAAACCTACGTTGCACCTTTAACATATGTTTAAGAACAGCTTCTAAGAAAGGCTGAAAGAATTATTATGGAATTCACGTATTGGGGGGGGGGGGGAGAAAGTGTTGAGCTGAAAAAATTATCTTTATAATTAGACCAATTAACAGGTGATAATAAGATTAACAGGTAAGAAAACAAAAACACAATAAATCAAGATCTGGTTATATCCAGCAAGAAAATACAAAATAGTAAATGAAAATTTATAAATTTTTTATTCTTAAAATTCCCTGTACGTATGGGATAAAATTAGTACTAAAAGCTTGAATATTTTATAAACAAACCGATACAAACAAAATCATTTTCATTGAATAGCTAGGTTAATTAAATAAAAATTTTGTTGTTAGACATGATAATTTGTATCTAAATTATACAAGAGTGTACATAATTAATTTGTTTTCATCCACATAAAGTCAATGCCTGCATAAGTTAATTTATGGTTAATTTTGTTTGATTAATTAATTTATTTTTTTTGTGTCTTATACTTATAAAACAACAAATCAAAAACTATCCATGTCTTAAAGTTAGAAATGGATCAACAAAATTAATTTGAAATACATATTAATAAAAATTATTCTTTTTACTATCTCGTAAGAGATAGTATTGCAATCACGAAAATTTTCGATGTTGAGATTTTGATGTTTTTATACGTTTTGAAGGTTCCTGAATCATTTTCACTAACGTTGAGAAAAATGTCTCTCTCTCTGTGTGTTTGTGTGTTTGTGTTTGTGTGTGTGTGTGTGTGTGTGTGTGTGTAACCAAGATTACGCAAAAACGGTTTGGGCTAGAATGATGAAATTAGGTACATGAGCATTATTCAAAATTCGTCGTTTTTTATCAACTTTTGAGAAATGTAGCTCAACCGGAAGATGGTCATTACTTACAACGTTTTGATTTTTTTCCTCTAAAGTGACCGTAAAAATAAAGATATATGTTTGATAATTTTTCACATGATTAATAATTGTATAAAACTGCTATATATAGAATTTCAGCTTGATTGAAATTACCAGAATTAATTTTTTAACACAGCAAATCTCACGCGCCAACACGTGACGTGGTGCCATCAACGAAAAGCCAAACATGCGCTGGTATAATATTTATTATTTATAATTTATAAAAAATTAAATTTAATTTAAATATAATATATTATGTTATTTAATCCTATTCTCAAATTGCGAGATAGTCGAGTGGAGACACTCCAACTAATTTAAATAAGTTGACCTGTGGCCAGGTCCGAACCGACCGACGGTTTGAAATAAATTAATTTCCAGCTACAGAAACAATTTCAAATAATTTTCATATATCTATTAATGTAATAAAAAACAGATATGGATACATAAATAATAAATATAAACATTTTTAATTTTATTTTATTTATAATATATATGCAAGACCAGGCTGTGACGTCATGCATGGCTGGATGACGTCATATAATTTTAAATCAAGAAAAAACTAATAAATATGATTTTTTTCGAGGATAAAACCAATACAAAATGCATGATTCGTGGTGATATATAAAAAAATCTCCTTTGGTGTGAAAATAACCCTTTCCTTCCTATCGTCGATCGCTAATACTACCACTTCCGGTTTCCGGAATTGCACCAAAAGTTGATCAATTCATCCCACTGATGCATTACCAAATTTCATCAAAATCGGTTGAGCCGTTCAGGCTGTACACATCTATACGGACGGACGGACAGACAGACGGACAGACATCATGCTAAAAATACTTTTTTCTGTTTAGAAAATGAATGATTCGTGGAGATATGTAAAAATCTCCACATGTGAAATTTGGTGTGAAAACAATACCTCCCTTACTATCGTCGGTCGGTAAAAAGAAACAAAATATTTTTACAATTTATGAAAATATCTTTTTTATTGACTATGGTCCATTGTAAATTGTCGAGATTGTTATACTTTTCCAAGTTGTACATTAACATTATTATTAAAAGTACCGGAATTAACTTTTGAAAATTTTTTAACACGCTGTCAGCCAATCACGCCCCAGCACGTGACGTGGTGTCATCAACAAAGAGCCAAACACGCGCTGGTTCAAAAATATTATTTATTAATATTATTTTATCATTTATATAATTTGTTAAATTTAAATTAAATAATAAATGTTAATTAATCCAATTCAAATTTGCGAGATAGTCAAGTGAGACACTCCAGATTTTTTTTTTATTTAATATATTTTTAAAATATCAGAGCGGCCATTCGGTGTACATGATACTTTTTGTAAATTGAGACCAAATACAGTATGATGTACCAATATATTTTTTGTCTCTCTACTTTTATAAAGAAACAATTTTAACTGATTGTTCATCTTAAATGCTGCGTTTGTTGTTGAAAGGATTGAAAAAACGGCAAACAACTCATCAAAGAGTCAAGAGACGAATAGTATTCTTGTCTTTGTTAAATGTTGTCTGGTCTCTCTTATAACGTCTGTTAGTTATATATATATATATATATATATATATATATATATATATATATATATATAAAGAAAGAAAGAAAGATATGGGTAACTTTTTTAATCTTCAATAATATATATTCTGATATTAATTCTGACATTCATTTAATCATCTAAATGAAAATAAATAAATAAATAAATTAATAAATGACAAAATCATCATTTTGTTTTTTTCTTTAGACATTGAATAGATTTTAACTTAAATGATAACTTAAATGTCATTTCATTGTTATCACTGATTATGATTTTTTTTTTCTAATCCAATATGAAAGAGGATTTGACTGGTTTCAAGATGCCACGCATAATTAATTAAGTTCTACATATAAATATGAATAAATAAATATTTTCCTTTTAGAAATAGAATTAAGAGATAAAAGGGAATAGGAAATTTAGTAAATACTTGATTGGAAGAATTGCTATTGCCTCAGGTTCAATTATAAAGATAAATGTAGATATTTTATTATTGCCCAAAAATATGGGCAAATGTAAGAATTTAAATTGGGTAATAAAAAAAATTTTAATTCGATTACATATAATGTATTTATATAAAATATATCGAAATTAAAATATTTCGTTAAAAATCTGGAGTGTCTCCACTAGATTATGTCGCAAATTTGTATTGGATTAATTAACATATATAATATTTAAATTAAATTTAATTAATTATATATTATAAATTAAAATTAATAAATAATATTTATTAAACCAGCGCGTGTTTGGCTCTTTATTGATGACACCACGTCACGTGCTAGCGCGTGATTTGCAGTGGTAAAAATTAATTCCGATAGTTTCAACGATTCAATCAAGCTGAAATTCTATATATAGCAGTTTTATACAATTTGTAATGCTGTGAAAATCTATCAAACATATATCTTTATTTTTACGGTCGGTTTAGAGGAAAAAAATGAAAACGTGATAGGTAAATGCCCCGGATGAGCTATATTTCTCAAAAGTTGATAGAAAACTACGAATTTTGAATAATGCCCGTGTACTAAATTTCATTATTCTAGCTCAAACCGAATTTGCGTAATCTTGTTTACATACACACACAGACATTTTTCTCAACTTTAGTGAAAATGACTCAGAGACCTTCAAAACGTATAAAAACATCAAAATCTCGACATTGAAAATTTTCGTGATCGCAATACTATCTCTGGCGAGATAGTAAAAATGCATGTAAATATATATTTATAAATTTTAACTTATAGGTAATTGAGTAATGTAATATAAATATATATATATAAAAGAAAATATATAATTATATGAAACTAACGTCATTTTAAAAAAAGTTTAAATCACGATTCGGTATATAATTATACTACATATCAATATAAGTAAAAAAGGATTGCTTGTTATTATTCAATCGTTGGAACGAGTATTTGGTTACTCAGAATAAAGAAGAGAACAATTTACGCTTTGATGAATATCCCTACCATCCTCTGGAATTACTGAAAAAAAACAACTTAACTGATGTGCACATCATACAAGGTTACTAAAGAAATAATTATTATTTAAATTCGCTATATAATGCAAAATATTACTATTTTTTTAAAAAAATAACACAATTTGTTAATTAGTAAAAAATGGTTAAATATATGTTTAAAAAGAGTACATTTAAAATGATTTATCAAATATTGTTTATATTTACTTAAATATAAGTCATCATATTTTTTTGTATTTAAAAAAAGTATATAAAAAATTTCAATAAAAATATTTATAACGGAATTTTGTAAATTAAACCACATATTGATATTTTTTATTGTAAATTTATTCAAAAAATACAAAAATATACACAACGTTTCGATTGTTACTTCTGCAATCGTTATCAAGCGACAAGTCACTGGACGCTCAAATAGTGCAGTCGCTTGATAATGATTGTAGAAGTAGCAATCGAAACGTTGTGTATATTTTTGTATTTTTTGAATAAATTTACAATAACAAATATCAATATTTGGTTTAATTTACAATAAAAATATTGTTTTAAATTAAATTAATATAGGGTGACCCAGCCAGTAGTTGAACAAATAAAGCCAGTTTACCACGGATCCTGTTGTAAGTTCTATACTATTAGCCGTAAAACTAAGCTAATGGATTTTTAACAAAGCTTTATTATTGTAGTTATTAAAAAAAATATTAAACAGTGCTTAACTGAAAAATAAAAAGCAAAAAAAAATTCGCAACATTTTTTATGATTTTATCCCAGTGGTTGAACAGACATGTCCAGTTTTTGAACGCTCGATATTCCAGTAATTGAACACCCGTTATTTCATAGTTTTTTTGATTTTAAGTTTAGGTACACATCCAAAACGACTTAACAAATATCTAGGCCTATAGCTTGAGCACTCATAACACAATACAAGGCTGATTCACATTCCAAACATTGCTCAATGTTTAAATTATAATAATAATAATAACAATAATACATATATTTATTTATTTATTTCATACAAACACCAATCGGCAATATACACATAAGATACAAAATTAAAAATATTTTTTAAATTTTTTAAACTTTTGATACGAAATTGCTTTGGGAGTCGAGTCCCGTTACTGCATACAGATTCCTGGTTTTACTTTACTTTACTTTAGGCGAGTCCGTTTGTCTTGAAAGTGTTGCTTGGATTGCACTAACATTCAATGCTGAAGGTGAGGCATCAAAATTATGATTAATTTCGGGCTCTTTTTCAATACACTTAGACAAAAGGCCATTTGTCTATGTTTCATTAAGACATTTGCTCCGAAGCCTTTTCCAAAACTGAAACAGTTCACGGGCCTCAATATTACCCTCCCACTCTTCCCCTGCACTTTTCTAAATTCTTCAGGCCTACCCTTGGGGAAGAGGGATTCAAGGTATAAGAGGGATTGAACATTCACAGTCTGGTGATCTTCGATGGCGGGCAACGTTCACCACTGTTCAATTACTGGAATTTGTGCATTTTAACAGTGCCATTAGTTGAACAGTCAGTTTAGAGCTCTAAAAAATAAAAAATATCTATACCTTAATATCATGCTTCAAAATGTAGTCCTTTAGCTTTAATTTAAGACCAATTCGGTAAAAATATCTCTAAAAATGACTAGGATGCACGTGGATTACTTTTACTTACCGTATTTTCAGTAGACTAGTCGTGAATGCAAAAACAAGCATTTCATTTGAGAAAAAAAATAATATCTCTAAGTACTTAAGTCACGTGAAGCAGACGATAGGTGTTTCAGTTGTGACAACATAAGAACTTAAAAATAAAATAAAATTTCACGTTCCAAGCATGTTTCCTCTTGAGATTTTGGCGGATTTTTGGTAATTTGTTCAACTACTGGAAGGGGTTCAACTACTGGCTGGGTCACCCTATAATAAAACTTTTAATAAATATAAAAAATCTCTTATATTTGCATGTAAAATAATATGTTTATATGTATTTATTAAAGCTTTTGTGGTTATTTTGATAATTATTAAGAGAATTTTTATTAAAAGACCACATTATTTGTATAAAATTATTTATTAAATTAAAATAATTGTACAACGTTTCAACTGCTTATTCTGCAGTCGTTTTCAAGTAACCGTACGCTTGCTCCGATTCAAGCGGACTGATGCATGTTAGGACACGTCACCTCTTATATAGGCAGTGATATTGGCGCCAATTTTTGGCTCCAATTTTTGCCGCCAATTCTTAATCTCAACATGGAGTCAGCAGCAATTGTCAAAGCAAGCGTTTACAATCAAGAAGTATGATAGTGCATTATGTCTCTATAAAAAAGATAGTAAATTATTTTTATAAACAAGATATATACATAAATACACATTAGATTAATTATATTTCATTCAATATGACAAATTTTACTCATCCAACACTATGTTCCACATCTTATTAAGTCTATATCCATCCTCTTTATTAATATTATTGGGATGATTGTTAATTTCTATAGATTCTTTTATTTTTCTTTTCCACCAATTATTTTCAATATGAAGTGTTTCTACATTATCTAAATTTATTTTATGTCCTGTTGTTAAGGCATGTTCTGCAATTGCTGATTGATTTGGATGTTTCAATCTAATGGCTCTCTCATGTTCAGACAGTCTTGTAGAAATCTTTCTACTTGTTTCACCAATGTATACTTTTTTACATTCACAAGTTACCTTATAAACTCCATTATTTTCGTTTTTAATTTTGTCTTTTATATTTGAGGTGAGAGAAGACATTTGTTTATCTTATCTTATTATGCTAGCTAAAATTGTATATATGTATTTATCTATATATATTGGTTCTCAAAAACCGCTCTAACGATTTTTTTCAAATTCACACTAGATATAGTATTTATAAAGAAAAATTAAGTTTTATTGATGATATCTCTTGAAACATACAGCTTCATTATTAATTTCTTAATTGAAAATTATATATGGAAAACGTCAAAATTTTTAATACTGCCTGCTAAGACAGTAAAAAAATGACAATTTTTTATCTAAATACATATAGTCCAGCGGTTGGACTGATGTTTTAACGAGTGGATTTCGTCGGTTCGAAACTCGCCGGGTGAATCGTTATTTAAAAATGAAAATAATGATTTTGTTATTTTTTTTTCTTTTTATCTATTGTTTACTTTTTAATAAATTACTATTCTATATTTATTTATTCATTGTTCTTTTATTAATAAAGTTTTAGATAGTTTTATAAGTTTTAATATTTTTTCAATAAAATATTATTCAATATATTTATTAATATTATTTTATTTATTATTATTGAGTACCCGAAGTTCCATTCATTTTAATCAGATTGATGCAATGATGCAACAGTTAATAATTGTAATATTGTAATAAATTTCTATCTTGAAAATTGTTACATATTATTCAGGATATTTTAAAAACTATTTCTTTCTTTAATTAATATTCATTTTTTCTATAAGTCAGATATATTTCCAAATATTAAATAATTTTTGAAGTGAAAACTTCTTTAGCGGCGTTGAGCACTTTTGCGGGATGGGGAAAAAGTATAGAACTCGCGTGATCGTGACCAACACCATGAAACCATCTGCTTTCAAATTTCTTATAACAGAGCGCGAAATTTGAATTGTCATTAGAACTGTTTTATAAATTATCTCTAACATATAAATATATATTTATTATGTAAAGTTCATTTCATATATACATATATAATCAAAATTATACGAAATGAACTTCACATAATAAATATATATTTTATGTTAGAGATAAGAATTATAAAACAGTTCGTATTGCAATATTTTAAACAAAGTTGTGTATTTATATATATATAAATATAAGTTACAAATTTGTTTAAAATATATGTTTAAAATAATATATAAGTTATATATATATACATGCATATGAAATTCATCTTTCTCGTGAAATAGCGCGAATTTCGTCTGTTTTAAAATTTCTTACGCAGAAGTTTTCACTTCTGTCGGCCAGTCCCACGACTGCCAATTTTGCTTTTTTAATTCCGAAAAGCTGCAAAGCACGTTTTTTTGTCTTTAGTTTGTTTTATAACCACTTGGGGCGCTAAACAGTTTTTCAAAAAAACACTATAGAAAAAAAATATATGTACCTATATATTATATATTTATGTATTATTGAGGAGCACAAGTTCATTAATTTTAATCAGATTGATGCAAATGTGTAAAATTTAATAATTGTAATAAATAATTAAAGAATTGTGTATCAATATTTTTTAAAGGGTAGAGCGAGAGCTCGGTGTCCCAGGTATTAATATTACCAGCCAAATCCAATAATAATGAATCATTTTTTTTAACTTAAGTACCGAGCCGAGGCTCGGGGTCCCGGTACTGTGGTTTATATGTTACTCTGATGTTGTGTTTCCTCAGTTTTGACGCTATTTTTTCTGTTGTTCCTTTTATATAAGGTAATGTTATTTGTGATCTGTATATTGGTTTTTCATTTTCATTTTTGATTTCTGTCTTTTTTGTGTTTTTCTGAATTTCCTAATTTCATATTCCGAGAAGCCATTGTTTATGAAAGCTTCCTTCAATCGTTGTTTTTCTTTTTTAATGTTTTCATTTGAGCATATCTCTTATAAGATAGGAAATATTAGAAATATTAGAAACTTAACTACCATAGAGGGCAAAGATCTGGTGCGGACTTTTGCCCCATTTAAGTATTTTCATCAAAGTGCCAGAAAAATGTTTACTGTTTACTTTAGACCATAAAAAAGATTTAAAATATTTATTTTTCAATCTAAGACATTAAATAGTTCAAAAAGTGCATGCTAGTACATGTTACAATCGTGAGAATATCCATATTAGATGGAATGTGACAAATACTTAAATTAGCATACATAAATGTCTTCCTACACGCTTCTTTTCTTTTTGTTACCAACCTAACCAATATTAGTTATTTAGAACTACACCAAAACTACCAGTAGTTTTAAAATGGGAGTGCGGCCCTTTGTCCCGTGTGGATCTTTGCCCCAATTTATTCTATATCTTATCTTATTATTCTAGCAAAAATTGTATATATATATATATATATATTTGTATAAATGTTTGTATACATATTTGTATATTTTTGAGATATTAAACCGGTCGAAGGATTTTTTTGAAATTCACACTATAGATCAGCGGTTGCCAAAGTGATGGTCCGCGAGAAAATTTCGCTGGTCCGCAGAAAAATGTGGAATATAATTACTCATCATGTTAAGTTATGTTTTAAGATGCATTAAAACATGATTCAATACATAACAATACGTGATAAGTTATAAAAACTCAATGTTTATGTGTTCTATGATCACAATTTTTATTTATAAATATATTTAACCCTTAAAAAATCCTATTAGTGGTCCGCGGGATTTAAATTATGAATTAACTGGTCCGTGAGGTCAAAAAGTTTGGCGACCGCTGCTAGAGATAATTTTGACAAAGAAAAATTGATCTGTATTGGTTTCAGCCTCGAGAAAAATCTTCTTCGTTAGTTTTTTTCTTAATTTAAATTTATATGACGTCACTAACTACTTAGATATTTTATCAAGTAAATTTGAATATATTTTTCATCTTGAAATGAAAATCAAGTTATTTTAATTAATTTGTACTATTTTAGAAAACAAATTTTTGATAGGTCATTTTTAGAAAACCCATTTAACAACTTTAATAAATAATTAAAAAATTGTAAAATTTTTAAAGTTTATAATATAAAAAATTGTATAAATTTATTAAAGGGTCGAGCGATAGATCGATGTTGCAGGTACTGTAGAAATTAGACGTTAATGTGTGTTGCAGTTTACACTGACAGAGAAGTGTATTGAATCTATATAGATAAGATTTGATTTTTACTATCTCGTGTATTGCGATCACGAAAATTTTCGATGTTGAGATTTTGATGTTTTTATGTTTTGAAGGTTCCTGAATCGAAAACTAAGGTTGAGAAAAATGTCTGTGTGTGTGTGTGTGTGTGTATGTATGTATGTATGTATGTATGTAACCAAGATTACGCAAAAACGGTTTGAGCTAGAATGATGAAATGGGCATTATTCAAAATTCATAGTTTTCTATCAACTTTTGAAAAATGTAGCTCAACCGGAAGAGGGTCATTACCTACAACGTTTTGATTTTTTTCTTCTTAAGTGACCGTAAAAATAAAGATATATGTTTGATAATTTTTGACATGATTAATAATTGTATAAAACTGCTATATATCTAGAATTTCAGCTTGATTTATTTGCTGAAAGTCCCAGAATTAATTTTTTAACACTGCAAATCTCACTCGCCAACACGTGACGTGGTGCCATCAACAAAGAGCCAAACATGCGCTGGTTTAATAAATATTATTTATAAATTTTAATTTATAATTTAATTAATTTAATTTAATTTAAATTAATATATGTTATTTAATCCAATTCAAATTTGCGAGATAGTCGAGTGGAAACACTCCAGCTTTTTTTAATGAGAAATAATAGAGATCCATGAGAGAGAGAGAGAGAATAGTTTCCAATTTATCAACTGTAAAATTGAAACAGTTTCAATTGACAATTTAATTCTAATACAATATTATAGTTTGATCTCGAAAGGTCGAATGGTTTAAGGGATGTTGTCCCTGGATTCAACCTTATCTCTCTCTCTCTGTCGTTCTCATTCATAGTCTCTTATCAGTATGCAGAAGAGGGCGTCGACTAATAGCTGCCTCTTTATAAAGACATGTAATTAGACATCTATTTATAGGCGAAATTACAAGGAATCAATCATCCATCCACTGGTTGGATTTCTTCTTCTATTCACGACTGCGTCATGAATATTTTTTTTTTTTATTTTGAAACTGAAAGATTTATAGATCATATATTAGATTTTACGGAGCATAATCTTTCGGATATGAATTTACGAATCGATATATTTATTTATATATATATATACCTATATATATATAAAAATATATTTCACATCGTTAACGAGTACATTTCAAATTTATATGCAAATATTATTCGATAAAAACAGAAGAATAAATTCATTCCTATAAGAATAATAAATAGATAGAAAAAAATTTCATATTAGTTCAATCACTTCCTTCGTTTCTTTTCGAATTTGAAGGTTCTCCTAATTTAATTTTCAAATATATTTATTAACAATAGATTAATTTTAATTTTTCAAATTAATTAATTTAATTAATTTTTAATTATTAAATTTTAAATAAGAATTCCTAATACTATAAATCGTTCAAATTTCAATAAAAATGATTTCATAAATTAAGAAAATATATAACAAATCATTTAATGTATTTATAGTCATTGTAATTTACAATATATTGAATGAATAAATTCTTGTTAAATTCTAACAGAAATTCAATTATATACTAGATATGAAATATGGAATATTAAGATGAAATTAAAATCAATATTTAAATTTGAAAATAGTAAATTAGATGTATTCTAAATAAATGGTGTTTAAATCAATGTGCGTATGCCTTGATTAAGCCTTCTTCGAACGAAAAAAAATGTCTACTCATTTTTTGACTTCTTTTAAGTGAATAATAGTCAATCAAGCCATGTTCAATTAACTGAAACAAATATTGTTCGGAAGAGAACAAATCTGGAGAGTAATGTGGATGGAACCCTTTATCCCATGAATGCAACATTTCTTTAACTAAATTTTTTGGGATGTCTCAGAACATGGTGATGCAACAAAACTTGTCATATTGTCTTGTCCAATCTTGTCTGAGTTTATATTAATAAGTTAAAGTCCTTTATTAATAAAATAACAAACATTTTTTTAATAATTGATTTAAAAAAAAATATAATATCCTATACATGTTATAGTTATTTCAAATATACATAAATTATAATTATCACAATTTTAATTTTTTAATAACTATAAATATAATATGTATTCTAAACTTTAAATTTGTTAATTAATGTATTTATTATTTTTTATTATATATTCATAATAAAATTAGTATATCAAAATTAAATTAAAGAAATAAAATTGTAAAATAAATTAAATACAATAATAAATAATAATTGATAAGAAGAACTAAAAATCAATATTTATAATATTTTTTGTATATTATAATGTTTTTAATGAGCAGTGAATGAGCTGTAAATATTAATTAAAAAAAAGTAAACATTACAATTTATTTTTATTAAATCATCTTTGAAAATATTTCATTTGATATAAGTAGGTTTTATTAAACTAAAGGACACATAAAAACCACCTGACGGTCTTATATATCAGAACGATATTATTTCCAATTTTATTGGACAACTTTCTTATTAAATAATAATGTTATGTTTTATTAAAACAAAAAAAAAATATTCTTTTCTATTTGCTTTATAATAATTTAATATAGTAGATATATTATTTCTATATAAATAAACCTTTATATTTGGCAAAGTTTAAAAAGAAAAAAAAATTAAATTTAAAATATAATAAAGAAACTGAGTGAACTTTTTTTATTTTAAATGAATAATGATTAAAAGGTTATTCATATGAGATTTTTTAATAATAATTAATATTATATATATATATATATATATATATATATATATATATAAGATTATACCAAATAAACTAGTTAATTTAAATAAAGAAAACTTAATTATATATACAAGTACGAGGTGTGGCTATTAAATAATCGAGACTGCAGGAGAGGGCAGGCGAGAACCTAATGCACCGTTGTACAGCTGGAAGGGTCTACTATTCCAGTACGAGAACACATGTCTGGCGGTGAAGTAATTTTTTTTCCGTAGCGGTTTAAAATAAACGTGTTTTTGTTCCTACGCCGAAAACGATGTGTGACCAAAAACACGGACAACGTATCAATGTGAAATTCCTCAAAACTAAGCGGCAATTCATGCACTGGAAGACTCCTGAATCGCTAAGAATCAAAAAAGCGCGGATGTCGAAGTCAAAATTCAAGGAATTGTTGATCGTTTTCTTCGACATCAACGGCATTGTGATGACTGAATGGGTTCCAGAGGGGCAGACGGTGAACCAACCCTCCTTACTACCCTGATCTAGCACCCTGCGACTTCTACCTGTTTCCGAAAATCAAGTCCGCACTAAAAGGAAGCTGATTCGAGTCGATGGAAGTGGAGAAAAGAAAAACGGAGGAGCTTCTGAAAGGCCTAACAAAAAACGACTTCGAACACTTCTTTGAGCAGTGGAAAAAAAGGTGGAGGGGAGTATATTGAGGGGGACAGTTCGATTGTACCATAATGTTTTTAATTAAACCATTTTTTGTAAGCAGTCTCGTTATTTAATAGCCACACCTCGTATATAAATATAATACTAAAACGCGTCTGATTTATTGGTATAACAGTTTAGTGTCAATGTTTTCAAGTTTTATTGAGAGATTTGAGCCCGACGTTGAGGTACGAACCAAAAGTATTTTAGTGCAGCAGTTCTCAACCTGGAGGCGCGTCCCCTTGGGGGGGGGGGGGGGGAGCGTAGAAGAATTTCAAGGAAGGCGTGAGCTAAAAAAAAAGTAAAACTAACTGTAATTAACTCAATTTACGCTCAGATATTAACCCCTTGTTATTAATTTTTCCTTTTCTACTTTCAAATTCTCTATATTTTCATTTAATAACCAGCTTCAGATTCAAATTCCGATTGTACTACTTGTATTGACCACATATGTTGGTGAGGGGGGGAGGCGTGAGCTCACATCAGTGTTCAAAGGGTGGCACAATACCTGAAAGGTTGAGAACCTCTGTTTTAGGGTAACTACTATTGCCAAGGATTCTTTAAAGCAGTGATTCCCAAGGTGGTCTATATCGACCCTCAGGGGTCTATGACAACCTGCAAGGGGTCTACGTCAGCGAAAAAAAAAATTGGGGGTCCATGAAATGAAAATGAGGGTCCACAATAGTGGATCACAACACACACTGATAATATCTATTTACTTACATTATAGTATCATATAATATCAAGACATAAAAGTACCTATGAAGTAAAAAATTTATTATATATGTTTATAAAATTGTGTAAGTTGTGTAGGATGTAGGCATTCGTTTTGTGGTCGCAATACATTTTGAACTTGTAAAAATCTGCACATAATATCATCTTGTTACAAGCATACCCGAAGTAAAATTTGTCAAATTTTGTCTCAAAGCTTCACGAACTTAAACTGGATTGTTCACTTCGTCACTATATAAATACGAATATGGGACAAATTATTCGTTTCCTAAATTTTGAAAAGGAAATACTTTTAAAAAAATATAAATTGGTAGTTTTTGACACAGTTTGAGTAGTTTTAATTTAAATCCAATTAATAAATGTTTAAAACTTAACATGTGATTTTTCTTTAAGATTTTAACACTAAACTTCACTTCAGTTAGAAATTTACAAAAAATCTATATCAGGTAAGCAAGGGGTCTACGTCTACCCAAAACCGAGAACATGGCAAGTGGTCTACGACACAAAAAAGTTTGAGAACCTCAGCTTTTGAGTTTCAAAACATAATATGTCAATATTGACTCTTGATTTACACAAACCCAGAATCTCAAAAATTCTCTCCTTAAAAACTCTCTGAGCGTCGAAACGTAAATCTAACAATAAAACATGAAAATAACCTGGAAATAAATTTTTAAAAGATAGATACAATGTAATATATAAGTATATATATTTCATAATAAGTTTTAATTATTATTAACTACATTTTTATAATTTACATTAATTTACAATTTTTTAATTTAGTAAATTTTTTTTATTAAATTGATTTTTTTTTGTTTTCATTGATGACTCTATATGAATATTAATTTCACACTTAATATTTTATATTATTGTGACTTTAATAGTCCTGGCATGCAAGGTCGTATCGTTTATTTATAAATCTTATGAATGAATATATCCTGGTGTTTGTTTAATATTTGTATAAAAGGAAAAAATCCAATTTCACTTCTGTATCAGTAGACAACGATTTCATTCATTAATATATTCTTGTGGATACCCGAATCAGGAAAGAAATACAATTCAAACAACTTTTAAGATTTTATATTATTGACTTACCTACTATACAACTTTTCAATAAGACCTTGGAACACTTAATTTTTTTATTACTTCTATTAAATTTTTGATTAATATAAGTATATATCATTTTTACCGACCGACGATAGTAAGGGAGGTATTGTTTTCACACCAAATTTCACATGTGGAGATTTTTCTCCACGAATCATGCATTTTCTAAACAGAAAAAAGTATTTTTAGCATGATGTCTGTCCGTCTGTCCGTCTGTCCGTCTGTCCGTCCGTCCGTCCGTATAGATGTGTACAGCCTGAACGGCTCAACCGATTTTGATGAAATTTGGTATATTTACTTAATGCATCAGTGGGATGAATTGATCAACTTTTGGTGCAATTCCGGAAACCGGAAGTGGTAGTATTAGCGATCGACGATAGGAAGGAAAGGGTTATTTTCACACCAAAGATTTTTTTATATATCACCACGAATCATGCACTTTGTATTGGTTTTATCCTCGAGAAAAATCATATTTATTAGTTTTTTCTTGATTTAAAATTATATGACGTCATCCAGCCATTCATGACGTCACAGCCTGGACTTGCATATATATTATAAATAAAATAAAATTAAAAATGTTTATATTTATTATTTATGTATCCATATCTGTTTTTTATTACATTAATAGATATATTAAAATTATTTGAAATTGTTTCTGTAGCTGGAAATTAATTTATTTCAAACAGTCGGTCGGTTCGGACCTGGCCACAGGTCAACTTATTTCAATATTTTTTTAGTAAAAGTTTTAATAATAAATAAATAAAAATATAAATATAATATTTTTCAATATTTTAATTCAATTTACTTAATTAATTCCAAATAATGTTATATTTTAGTTTCATATATACATTATCTAGGAGCGCCGGCAGCGCTCCGCCTCGGCAAGTAAAAACACCGAGCCTGCCTAGCGTATATATATACTGGACGTGGCAAGTACCGGTTTTCACCCCCTCACAGCAAAAAAACGGTGGCACCTAATTTTTTTAGATCTTATAGGCGCCGGCCACGAGACAAAAACAAAAAAAAAATCATTAATTTTTATTCATTACAACCAGAGATATTAAATTTTAAAAATGGCATTTTTTTCAACTTTTCATGTCCTTCGTCATTTTCAACATTGACAGGCCTACAGCCTTAACTACTGAACCGATTTTGATGGGGAATGTTTCATTTTGTTTGTCTTGGTGGGTAGATGAAACCTTTCTATAAAAATGTTGCAAAAACATTTTGCAAAATTGCCAAAAATGCAAAAAACCACATGTCTTCAAATTAATTTCTTATAATTATTTTTATTTTCAATTTTAAATTTCGATTTTAATTCCACATTTTATGATAAAAAAATGATAATTAAAATTTTTTTTTTGGCAATTTTCAAACCTACCACTCTTATGATATTATATATTATGTGAAAAATTAATTATATATAATACTTAATTAATAAGTATTTGATAACTTTTATCAAATTTTCACATTATAATTGGATATTATAGTCAATATAATCCAATTAATGATGTAACTTACCAAAAAAACAAAAGGAACTTTCAGGGATTGATATTTTTTAATAAAACCCCCCACTCCTAATTTTTATAATTCACTTCATGGCCACCACCTTTTCAAAAATTTCAAAAATACAAATTTTATTAATAAATGGGAATTAGGTGGGTGAGAGAAGCAGATAAATAATATTTTTTTATGAACAACTAATAATAGAAAAATGAAAAAGTGATTGAATTTCATTGGAGAATATATAATTTATAAGTTTATTTTTTTTATTCTACCTTCTATCTTTTCTTTTTAGATCGTAATGCTTTCAAGGCGACAATAAGAAGACATCCAAATGATCTTAACTACATTTGTTTCTTTTGTTTTTCTTATCTTTACGTCTACTTAATGGTTCACCCGAAATTGTTGATACTTGATACGAAAAAAGAAATAAAACACTCTGCAAAGTTCTTATTTCTCGTTTATGTCTAATTTTATTTTCATTTGTTAAGAAATATTATATAATCTATTTTACGAATTTTTATCCTTTTTCCCGGGTTAAAAGCCTACTATCTTCTATATATTCTTTAATATTATTCTTCTCTTGCCTTCGTCGGCTCAGAATTATATCTGATTTCATTTTTTTTTTAAATTAATATGTATATATTACATTTATTCATTATAAATAAAACAATAAAATAATATATATTACAATTATTAATATTTGAACTGTATTCGGAGCTTTTTTACCTGGTAATATATACAATACAAGTATGCCTAATTTAATATGGATACAAATTCAAATTATGTATATTAAAAAAAAAAACGATTAGGTTAATTAATCAGTATCATGACCCAGTGGCGTGACAACTCGATGAGAATCTGAATTTCATCAAATCCAATAATTTAATTTAATAAATAAATAAAAAAACATATTTGTTAAGGCAATCCTGTTACGATCGCCAAAACTTATTTATGTTAACGCAAAAAAGATCCCAATTGAAAATATGCTTCAGTGCATAAATTAATTCCCTTCTTTGCGTTAACAATGGGTTGATTATTTATATTAATAATAATATAAATATAATGCAAATACAAGTTTCGTCAAGGTCGCCAGTTAATTTTGTTTTATAAAAAAAAGGAAAATTAACAAAACCTTTTAATTCAAATAATACTTACACAAGTAGACCAGTTAGACTTATAATTTCTTAAATCATAAGAAATACATAAATCGTCCCTGGGTGATCCGAATTTTGCAGACACGAGGTTTCCAATTCTTATTTAAATAAAATAAGAAATAAAAACACTGGAAGCTCTCCAACCACAATCAATTCAACCCACCTAGATCTCCTTAAGGTATCAAGAAATAATTAATAAATAAAACAATTTTAATTTCGTTTTTCTGATATATTTATAAACAAAGCAATGTATATTTCAAAAGATAAAAAGATATAAAAACAGTATATAACTAGGTTTGAGATGAAAACAACTAAAACAAATAATCCTAATTTAAAATTAAACAATTTAATAAACTAATAAAGTATAATGGAGATCGCACAATATTTCTCCACTGGACCTCAAATATGTAACTAAATCAAATTATAAAATAAGATTTAATTAAACATTAAACAAATTAATTAATAGAGCAATTTTAATATAACCTGAGCAGCAAGAATTAAGGAAAGGAGAATTTTTACGAACCAAATGGCTTCTGTTCGAATTTGAGAGGTTTTCCAATTCAACCTCTCCAGGAGGCGGCCAAACACAAAATGGGCAGAACACTTGTTCACAAGAAATGAAGTGACTATAGCAAGACCAAAGACCCAAAAACGCTAGACGGTACAAACATATTTAAATTTCTTAGCCATGTGTGTTTGCCTACTCCGCCACTAGAATTTTTCAAAATATCAAAATAGCGAATTTGCGGGAGATTCAATCTTGCTTAAACAATATTTCTTGCATCAAAATAAAATTACATTTAAATAATCCTATCTATCTAATCGCTTCTGTGCTTGAAATTTCTAGACAATACATTCTTGGATATCATGAGCCACCACTTCATCCAATTCCTTTTCACTCCTAATTCTTTTTCATAATAACCATATTTGTAAATCTTTAATCTAAGTTCATCTAATAAAGTCATGACATACAATAAATATTTACTGTAATCCCAATTGATAACCGATATGTGATTTTTAACAAATCTCCACGTTTCAAGTCATACTTATTTCAAAAAAGTGGTTTTATTGTTGAAGTGTGTGTGTGTCAGAAATCTTATTAACAAAATTTATGTCTAATCGATCTTAACCAAATTTTATATTTAAGTTTCTATTGGAATGTTAACGATCTAGCAACATTTTCACTTAAATTCATTAATAAATAAATAAATATTAAAAAACAAAATGGCAATATTTCTTAAAATATTTCAAAAATATAAAAAAAAATTTGAAACAATTTATATTAAGTAAATATACATTTCATCTCTGATGAAAAATTTTTCCAGAATTTAAATAATGGTTATATTTTTTATATTTTATTAACACAAAAAGTAAAAAAATAACAGGTATATGATATAATAACAATATGAGGATTCTATTTTTAAAGGAGGAGGGGACTAAAATAAACCATAATACATTTATCATCATTCACTCATCATTAATCATCATTCATTAAGAGATCATAATAATTTGAATATATAAATGAATGCTGGTGTATTTCATCACGATTATTTATTTTATTTTATTTTTTAATATCTTATCAATCTAAATTCGTTTTATTTTCTAATCACACATTTAAGTATTTATTATGTCAAATCAAAAAAAAAAAAAAAAAAAATGAAGGAAACCACCAAGATCAACAGATGGGTTGATGTCATTTTATGCTTTGCAATCTTTCAACTGGTCCAAAAAACATCCCTCCTCAACCTCCTCTTCAACCATTGTATGGAAATTCATTTATTCTTCAACTTAACAACATTTAACACGCAAAAGTTTATTATCATTGAAACGAGCGAGAGAGAGAGAGGGGGAAAGAATATGACAAAGCACATAGGTCATAACACAATAACAACAGCAACAACAACATTCATTTATGTACTATTATATTAAAAAAAACTTTTTGTAAATGTGACGCAAAGAAGTTAATTTTTTTTTAATTAAAATTAACCTATAATTATAAATAATTAAATAAAAAGATTATATAAAATTTATTTGGTTTCATTTTTCATTAATTTATTGAATTCATTTAAACGATATTTTTAAATTTAAGGTAAATTGATTGTTTTCATCATTTGTATGAAATTTCAATTGAATATCTTGACTATATTATAATATAAATTTATGTATTGATAAGTTTATTTTCTACCAATGATAGAGAAATATTCCAAATATACAGGGTGGGGCAGAAAAACCTATCAGATTTCAAAACGTTATAAAATTAAAACCACTCAGGTTGTCAAAAAATTTATTTTATCAACTTATCGCAAAATTTATGCGATTATTAAATTGAAGTTTTGAAAAGCACATCACTCAAATGTCGTCCTTGGGAGCGGATACACTGATTTAGGCGCTCGCGGTAGCTTTCCATGACTTTCACCGTCATTTCCACAGGAATTTCTTCAATTGCCAGAGCAATTTCCCTTCGTAAAGCTAGAAGGGTCCTTGGTCGATGCTGGTAAACCTTCGATTTGAGGTAACCCCAAAGGAAGAAGTCACATGGAGTGAGATCCGGTGAGCATGGCGGCCAGCCAAGATCACCTCTCAGAGAAATGAGGCGACCTGGAAACATTTCCTTGAGAATGTCCATTGATCGTCGCGATGTGTTGTCGGTTGCACCATCCTGTTGAAACCACACATTTTCCACTCCATTTTCTTCCATTTTGGGTCGAAGAAAATTTCCCAGCATGAAACAATAGCGCTCGCTGTTGACCGTTACGGTTTGCCAATTTTCTTCAAAAAAGTAAGGCCCCCAGACGCCTAGGCGGGAAAGAGCACACCACAAAAGTGACTTTTGGGCTATGGAGGGGTTCCTGATGGATTTCCCGAGGATTTTCGTCACTCCACTATCAAAAATTCTGCCTGTGGAAATGACGGTGAAAGTCATGGAAAGTTACAGCGAGCGCCTAAATCAGTGTATCCGCTCCCAAGAACGACATTTGAATGATGTGCTTTTCAAAACTTAAATTTAATAATGGCATAAATTTTGCGATATGTTGATAAAATAAATTTTTTGACAACCTGAGTGGTTTTAATTTTATAACGTTTTGAAATCTGATAGGTTTTTCTGCCCCACCGTGTAAATTGATCGTACAATTGACTTTAAAATTTCAATTTCATGTGAGTGGGAAAGAGATGACTAGTTCATTCTTTTCTTTAAATTTTCAATCTTCGACATTCAATTCGTTTTTGATAATTCATAATCAAACAATATCTATTTCACTGATATCAATTCATTCATTCTTTTATCTTGAAAAAAAAGAGAGGGATAAATATGTCTTAAAATTGGATTTCTTTGAAATTGGTTCACAAAAACAAAACAAAAAAAAAACAAAAAAACAATTAAAAAACAATTAGCGTCCAGTGCCCTTAGTAACTGGACGCGCAATTTCATTTTATTAATTCCAGTTATATTCATTTTGGAATGGTAATACTTTTTGGAAAGAGAATTTTTCAAAATTCATTGAATCAAGGTGCATGTCTTTGTTTTCTTTTAATAACTACTTTACTGATTCTTATTATTAGATAATTAATATTATTTCTTATTCACACTAAAATTTGATGATACGAGGGCAAGTCAATAAGTCCGTCTCTTAAATAAAATGGCAACACTGCTTCTGTCAGCAGGCAACTATCAGCTGACTGCTGTCGAAATTTTTAATATCTAATATTTTTATAATTTTTTATAATTTTTTTTTTATATATAAATACAATATTATTATATAAGTGTTTAATATATATATATAAATATTTGTTTTATTTAATAACTGTTCCCCTAAAACATGTTTGTTTACAATATTTTATAAGTTATATCACTAACATTTGGTGGAAATGGATATTAAAAATTTATAAATAAAAATATCACATGAGCAGAGTTCTTGATCTCTTCCTCTTTTTTACTATTCCCATAAATATTAGAACTATATTTAGATTTCGCTTGATATACATGACTATAAATTTATTTATTTTTATACTTATATATTTCGTCATAAATTTTTTTTATAATGTATATATATTTTTAGTTATAATTAAACTGACAGCAAATTAAACAAATATTTTTCTCTCAATTTAATTTTAAAATCAATGATTCACATTTTCACAATATTGAAAAGAAATATAAGGAAACAAAACTTGAAATTGCTTGTATTTATTATTATCAAATTCTGTTCTCCTAATAAAAAAATTAATTTTGATAAAAATGAACCGTGGAAAATATATAAAAAAATCTATATAATTATAGATTCCCAAAATAGTATTTAATAAATATTCAATATTTTTTAATTTTAATGTATTCGTCATACATTTTTTTTTATAACGCACATATATTTTTAGTTATAATTAAACTGACTACACTTTTTATGATAATTGAATAAATTATTTACTATAAATATAGATAAATAAAATAATGAATATTATTTATTTATTTGTGTATATATTAACTTTCCTTTTTTCATAAATTTAATTGTATTCTAGTAAATACATTTATTTTCATAATTAAATATATATATAGATATGTTATATATACACTGAGGTGCAAAAAAAGTGGAACGCTTAGAAAAATTTGATTTTTTTCAAATAATTTTCAGGAAAAACATACATAGGGTTTTATTTAAAACTTTTAATTCGTTCTTACAAATATTTTTAAACATTACATTTTTAGAGTGAAAAGAATGTATTACTTTAATTTAAACTCTTTAAAATTAAATTTATTTAAAAAAATCAAATTTTTCTAAGCGTTCCACTTTTTTTTGCACCTCAATGTATATAAGGGGAGTGTCTCAATTTGGGACACTTTTTTAAGTTTTTTATATGAAGATGAATTTGATGAATATGAAGATGAATTTTTTCAAAATTTTACCTAGTGTTTGTGTAACTTTTGTCTACAATATTAAATAAATTACGATCTTATATCCATTATAAAAGAATTAAAAAAGACTTGTGTCACAAAATGATCTACTTTTTGGTTCAGCTTTGGACAGTAAAAAGTAACTTGAAAAATATGATGTGCCAAACAAATTTTGAAATTTTAGCGTGCACTTTTGTTAGGCTTAACACCACAACAATTATTATGAATTAGTTTTAAAGAAAATCTTTTCAATTTCATTATAGGTAGTCCCTTTTATTTCAAAATATTTTTATTAAAAATTACCTTCACAACTTATCGAAATTTTTTATGAAATTTACTTGACATTTTCTAATTTTTCAAATGAATCCACACTCATCTGAAAATTTGATTGAGCTGCACTTTCTCTGCACTCTCATCTTCAAGATCCCGAGGTGTATGGGTCCTCTATTGGATTTACGGCGTCCAGATGAATAGAATAAAATTTCACTCTTATATTTGTAAAATTTATTACATTCATTACCAAACTTTTTAAGTTTGCCTCCACAGTCAAATGCCCAGTTTGTCCCCCTTTAGAGCGGGTACTGTACTGGTATATTAAATATATAAGAAAAATATTACTTATATGTATTTAAAATAATATTTGTTTATCATTGCAAATTTATATGTAAAGCAAGAATATAATATAAGTATATATAATTTTAAAAAAATTTAGATTACAAGATCAAAAATAATGGCAATGAAAAATATAATAAATGTTAAAATTAATGCGCCTAACGTTTTTCGTTGAATATGAAGCAATTCATCCATAAACTTTGTCAAGCTTATAGAAAAATTATTTTATTCTTTTTAGTCCATTGGAAAAAAGGTTATTTTATAAAAAATTTTTATATTTATATTATTTTATTCTTTTTAGTGCAATTTTAATATGATAAATTTATTTAATATAACAAGAGAAATAGAAAAGATGAATTAAAAAAATTTTAAATTTATTTTAATTGCTACATTTTTTCTTAAAAAATTTTGTTCTATATCTTTTTCCAATATATCTCACCTTCCTAAGTTTAGTAGTATCAATAATTTATTATTTGAAAAATCAGATAAATTAGTTTAACTTAAGAGAAAATCTGCTTATCTACACTGCAACTTTGCCAACGTTATATAGATTATTCCTAAATTTACATATTATATTTAATCGTTGAGTTTATACGGATTTGGTAAATTATATGTGTAAACTTATTACTATTTGCAGAGTCGTTTTATACTAAAATTTTGTCATTTTTTCAGGAGTCATTTGCTTCTTTAATAGAGGTTTATCAATACATTTTAATAATTATAAAATTTCATAAAATGTAGGTATATACATTTTAAAATTGGTTTTTAGTGATTTCTAAAATTCGTTAAAAATAGAATTAAAGCGTTTCGATCATTGCACAATATAAATGAAAATACCAAAACAAACTGGATATCCTTAACTTATCTCCAATTTTCTCTGAAATAATTTTCTTAATTTTCTTCTTCAGACTTAAAAATGAAGAAAAAAAGTAAGAAAATTATTTCAAAGAAAACTGGAAATAAGTTAAGGGTATCCAGTTTGTTTTTGTATTCGCCGAAATTTGAACAGGGGAATTTAATAAGGACCGAAATACATATATTACAGGGTTATGCATTAATATAAATGAATCATTTTCTTTATATAAATGAATCATTTTCTTTATATTAATGCATAGCCCTGTAATATTGAAAAAAATGTGGGCGAATAATGTTTGCATGTGGTTACTCTTATCCTATTCTCGATTTCGAAACTTTGAGTTTAGACTATACGTAGAACAGTTATTTATATAATTATAATTATTATTTAGTGATAAATTTAAATTATAATGTAGATTGTCCCTATAGTTAAAAAAAATAAACTGCTTATAGTATAATAGTTTCTCTGAAACTCAAGAAGTAAAAAATTTTCGAGATGAAGGTTTTCAAAATATCAAGTTCGCATTCATTTGAATACTCTTTTATAATTTATGTCAATATCTTTTTTTCGCGACCATTTCATTGATAATAAAATATATATATTTATGCAGAATTGATTGGTTCTATTTTAATGGCACTCATTCTCCTTCTCTCTTTCTTTCTCTCATACCATTTCAATGTATTTAATTGGCCCACTCTCTCTCTCTCCCTCTCTCTCTTTCTAAATATATAAAAATATCTAATAGTATATCTGGTCAATAAATAATGTTGTATGGTGTTGAAAGACTAACTAACTTTTGAACTTCACGCCATAGTATAAAGGCCTCTACTTGAATGTGGAGGTGGTGGATAGCGGAAATTTAATGCTTGGAACCTGTTCTCTCAGCGATTTGCTCCTATCCATATAGATATTGTTATAGAGTGGTGCTAAAATTGTATTGGCAGTAATGGATCTACATTGGTCTAAGGGGAATGGGTTCTCTCAGACAGGGAATTTAATTATTTTAAAGGGTTGAAACACAAAGATGATATTTAATGGACAAACATATCTATAATACTATTATAATAGTATAATTAATTCAAACAATACTATTTCTGGATTTATATATATATATATATTATTATATAATTATAGGTAAATAGTTCTAAAAGATAGTTCAGAAAGAAGATCTAAAATGTAGGTATACTCAATTTTCTTTATGAAAAGAAACAATTTATTACAAATTGTAATTGTAAGTGAGATTGTTGAGATTGCCACCCATTTGACTAAAGAGGGTGAAAATAATAAGAACGTAACTATTCCTTTAATAATATATATAGGGATATTTAAACACAATTGCAATTTATAGTAAACTATTTCGAAACTTTTTAGACCATTATCTTATTTTATCTTATCTTATTATACTAGAAAAAATTGAGTATATATATATATAAATATTTGTATATTTTTGAGACATTAAACCCCTAGATGGTTTTTTTGAAATTCACACCATAGATAATTTTTACAAAGGAAAATCGATCTGTATCAGCCTCGGGAAAATCATCTTCATTAGTTTTTTCTTTATTTAAATTTATATGACGTCACTAACTACGTCATCCATAGTTGCCTCTTGACATTTTTTTAAATATAATATATTTAATTCTTGATTTAATTGTGTTAATATTTTTTTATATTTAAAATATTTGAAATTTTTTTATTTAATTTCGAAATAAAATTAAAAATATTTATTTTAATAATATTTACGAAAATTACGAAATATGTATAGTTATCATACCCCTACCCAAAAAAAATATTCATGAAGTTAGCAACATATAATTTAAGGAAGGAATTTCAAATAAATTGTTGAATAAATTTGATCTAATAATATTAAATAAATTTTTTAATATTAATTAAAATGTTTTTTAGATTAAATTATAAATACTATATTTGATATAAAGAAAAAAAATATAATCTCCCCTCTTAATCTTCCTTTCTTAATTAAAATATAGACAAGTAGTGTCAATATAATTTCAGAATTTATATTATTATCTGAAGTAATCCTTGGTCGAAACAGTCTATAAGCTATTGTTACATTGAATAAAGCTGAAGCCATCTAATTATAACACCATATATAAGGTATATATAATGTAGAATCAAATATATTTTATCAAGTAAATTTGAATATATTTTTCACCTTGAAATGAAAATCAAGTTATTTTATTTAATTTGTACTATTTTAGAAAACAAATTTTTGATGGGTCATTTTTAGAAAACCCATTTAACAACTGTAATAAATAATTAACAAATTGTAAATTTTTTAAAGTTTATAATATAATAAATTGTATAAATTTATTAAAGGGTTGAGCGATAGCTCGATGTTCCAGGTACTTCCACCTTATAGTAACTTCACGACTTTTCTCTAAAAACTTTTTAATTAATACTTAAGGACAGGTCAATTGAGAGTTATTCATTAGAAAATATTCCAAAGAAATATATATACTGTTAAATAAAACTACTACAAAGGGGCTCAGAGGGAACAATCCTACGTCTATTTTGGAGGTCTATTGTAGGCGGTTAGGGAAGTCCGGGTCATCATTTCATTAGTAGTATTTAGAAAAAGAGTAGAGTGATATCAATGTATATTTACAATTAAGTATTTTTAGTGAATTCATTGTCTGGATACTTTCTTCAATTTTTTATCAATTCTTTTCCCTCCCCCATTGATCTTGTTCAAATCATCATTCTCTCATTCTTTACACCCACACGTATGACATCATTCTTGGTCTTTCAGAGATAGATTATATCTCAATTTATTTATTTTTCCAACGATTTAATTCGATTTGTGATCCATTCACATATACCACGATAATAACAAAAATAAATTCGCATTATTCGTTTATTTTCCTGTCTGTCTTATATATTTATTTTTTCTTTTCTTGATTTTTATGAAATTCTTTAAAGCAATTCAAATAACAATATATATTGTATAATAATTTTTTGACTTTTTTAAAAATATTTTTCTTTTATTTATTTAATCCATGATTTGTGACATTTATCTTTAAAATTTAACTACAACTACCATATGTAAGTACAAATAAGATAAAAAAGTAAGTAATACAAATAAGTACAATTAACACACTATGAGCGGGGCGGGTATTTGTACCCGTTGCGGGGACTGCCACTTAAGTGGGGCGGGTATTTATACCCGTTGCCACTTATATAATATATATTTTCCCTTGTGTCACTTAAAATTACTTATTTTAAACGATAACTAATATATACCCCTAATATAAGTGGCAACGGGTATAAATACCCGCCCCGCTCATAGTGTGTTAAGAATTTTATTTTTTTTTCTATTATTATTATAAAAATATTCGATATGGTATTTGATTATTCTATCTATCTCTGTGGCTCTATGGAACTCGAAAGTTCTTGGCCGCAGTAACCACATTTCTCCAAGTATTCATATCCTGAGCCAGAACCATCCAACACCCATCTCTCTCACATCTCATTCCACATTGGTCGCCCAAGCGGACGTTTCCCAATCGGCCTCCCTACCAATACATTCTTTCCTCTCTCATTCTAGCTACGTGCCCTGCCCATCGCAGCCTTCTCGATTTTATAACCCTAACTATGTTTGGAGATACATAGAGGTCATGCAATTCCTCTTGATGTAGCCTCCACTATTCCCCAGTCATTTCATCTTTCTTTGGCGTATAAATGCTGGGAAGAATCCTATTCTCAAATATTCTAAATCTACTCTCGTCCCACAGGGTGATTGATCATGCCCCACATCCATATTTGATTATTACACTCATTATTATGTTCTGATTATTACAATCTTCAAATGAACAGGATAAAATTGATATAGAAAAAAACAAATATTTTCCATTTTATAAACAAATTCATCTTTTTTTTGATGATTATGTTATTATATTTTTAATCTGTTTTATCATTTAGCATGTTCTTATTTTATTGTTTTTTTTTAAATAAGTCAATGACTTTTAACTTCTTTTCGCTCTTGGTAAAAGTTTCTTCTCTTTATTCTTTTTATGTTTGAAAGTGAATTTTTCAGTAATATTTACTTGTTAAACAAAAAATAAAAAAACAAGATTAAAAATGTTCTTTCAAAAAATTATCAGTATAAACTTAACTAAAGCCTTTCTTTAATCTCTAATGAAAAGGAATGACACGAAACATAAATATATACATTACTTAATCCTCATAAGATTATATATTATATTTACTTTAATCCTCTCCGCCTTTACTACATTAAACCCTTGCTAACTCTCCCCGCTTCCAATACCACCTGTTCCACTATCTTTAGGGTTGTGGTGTAAATATTCAATATTTGTGAATCAGAGTAATATAAATCCTAAATGGGTGAACTAATATTTATATAAAAACATTAATTAATTAATATAGAAAAAAAAAAATAAAAATAAATATTTAATTAAATTCTCATAGAGTATATATATATAAAGGAATTGATTTAAAAAAATTTAAAAAAATATATTCAAGTTTTTTTTTTTTAAATAGATAATTTACTCTTGTCAGAGTAAGAGTTGTTTACAGGTATCAAATATTACAATATACTTAAGGACATAAGTAATTATTTGCGGAGCACTCTCCTCTCTTGGCCTCTGGTTCAGTGGATACTCGGATGTCGTCGTTAATTCTTTCCAGGAAAACTGACGACACCCAAAAAATATGACAAGCAAATTGAATTTTCCCATACGAAATAACTAAAAACCAAGCAATCCGTTCCACAAGTCCCCAATATCACTCAAAAGCATATGCTATTTTTATTTTCACCATTTTTATTTTCACTATGCTAAATTTTAATAAATAAAGTCTCGATAAAAAGAACAAAAATAAGTTGACCCGTAGCCAGGTCCGAACCGACCGACGGTTTGAAATAAATTAATTTCCAGCTACAGAAACAATTTCAAATAATTTTCATATATCTATTAATGTAATAAAAAACAGATATGGATATAACATAAATATTTTTAATTTTATTTTATTTATAATATATATGTAAGACCAGGCTGTGACGTCATGAATGGCTGGATGACGTCATATAATTTTAAATCAAGAAAAAACTAGTAAATATGATTTTCCCGAGGATAAAACCAAAACAAAGTGTATGATTCGTGGTGATATATAAAAAAATCTCCTCATGTGAAATTCGGTGTGAAAATAACCCTTCCCTTCCTATCGTCGATCGCTAATACTACCACTTCCGGTTTCCGGATTTGCACCAAAAGTTGATCAATTTATCCCACTGATGCATTAAGTAAATATACCAAATTTCATCAAAATCGGTTGAGCCGTTCAGGCTGTACACATCTATATGGACGGACAGACGGACGGACGGACAGACATCATGCTAAAAATACTTTTTTCTGTTAAGAAAATGCATGATTCGTGGAGATATGTAAAAATCTCCACATGTGAAATTTGGTGTGAAAACAATACCTCCCTTACTATCGTCGGTCGGTAAAAATCAACTTAATAAATCATTAATCCCTAAATATTTAAACAACAATTGACATAATACATGGCTCTTAACTTAAAGGTAATTAAGTGGCCCAAAAAAAATTAGAGTACCATGATATTGTATTATTATGTTTGGCGGGCCGCACAATTTCGTCCATTTGTGGTCCGCTTATCTCTGTTCTAAAGTATATATCTTTAATTTTTGTAATTTTAATGAACGAACCATTTTAAATAGTGAAAAAAATTATAAAAAATACAATATTAATCATAGTAAAAGAAAATTACAAAAATATGTAGTGTATGTAATATCAATAAATTATTATTAATTATTATATATTAATTATAATTTTTCTAAAACATTAGAAAATATTATATTAATTATTTAAAATCATAATAAATATGATTTTTCATTTTTTACACAAAAATTGTTCTTTCTATCATGAAAACGAATGTTTTTTTACTTCCTTATATATTTAAATTTTGTTTTTTATAGCTATTTTTCATTGTATTGTATTTTATTTAGCTCTCTCAATTGTGAATTCAAATATTCTCTTCCTCCATTAAGCTCGAATAGAAATTGACAATTTCCATAAAAGAAGGTAAAGACTTCAAGTATATAAAAAAAAAAATACAAAAAAGTTTTTTTTGCTTGTTATTCGAAATAAATTGTCAAACGTCAAGATTATTATACAATGGGATTTGTAAAATGTCACTGTAAAAGATATAAAATATAAATAATATAACAATAGAATAAGATTTAAAAAAAATAAGTATAAAATGTGTGTTACATTACTTCAATCTAACTTCATAAGTTCAAATAAAGCAACTTAAAAATTTTCATTACAAATGTTATAATTAATGAGAATATAAGAATTTTTTTTTAAAATTAATTAGGTTTCTGCATTTTTTTTTATATTATAATATATTCTACAATATATTATTTTATTTTAAGGTAAAACCCCCAGTAATTGGCCACCCGCCAGTAGTTGGACACTTTCCTGAAAAATGCATAAAATAAGAGTTTTAAAAAGAATTTTAAATCTATTGTTAGCTTATGAGATAGTGCAATCATCTGTGAGAGTGTCAATAAATCGCACGCATATTGACAGCCCTTAATTCCATGATGGCTCTTCTTGACTTTAGACGGACCTCTCATCACAGTTAATAAAGGTAATTTCTTAAGTAATATAGTAAGCAAATAGTTCTGGTATGCATTGTTGTTTACAATGTGATCAATAGTGGGGGGGCCATTACTAGCATCTATTTTTCAAAAAATTTTAGTAGTTAGCCACTATTAGCTATTTTGTATATTAATTTTAATTTGTTCTATTCCTTTTTATTGGGACCGAAAAAAATTAAAAATTGAAATGGCTTAACAATATTTGTGTTACTTTGTTTTATTTTAGTATTGGGCCGGGGTGGGCAATTACTAGCCTTTATTTAGGCCAACTACTAAAACTTTGAATTTATTGCTTAAAAAAATTATTCACGCAAAAACGGTTTCAACTATTTAGAATCATGAAATTTGGTACATGGACATTATTAAAAATTCGTAGTTTTCTATCAATTTTTGAGAAATGTAGTTCAACCAGAAGAGGGTCATTACCTACAAGGTCTTGATTTTTTGCCTCTAAAGTGACCGTAAAAATAAAGATATATGTTTGATAGTTTTTCACATAAAAATTGTATAAAACAGCTATATATAGAATTTTAGGAAGTACGGGAATTAATTTTTTAACACTGCAAATCACGCGCCAACACGTGACGTGGTGCCATCAACAAAGAGCCAAACATGCGCTGGTTTAATAAATATTATTTATTAATTTTAATTTAAAATTTATAATTAATTAAATTTAATTTAAATATAATATATGTTATTTAATCCAATTCAAATTGCGAGATAGTCGAGTGGAGACACTCCAGCATATTTTTATCTTTGCTCTTTATTTTTATAATAATGATAAATTTACTTTTTTGTAAATATTTTCATGAACAATATAAGGGTCCAAATACGGTCTATGGACCTGTACATTTCTAAATAAATAAGTAAATACATAAAATATGGCATTTAAACTGGATGGGCAAATATTGGCACAGTAAGTGGCCGTCTACTAATTTTTCATAGTATCAAGGTGGGCAACTGCTAGCGCAAAAAATTTTTTTATTAAAATTTCTTATTTATAGACTTTTTGGAAATAAATTATCTGTTAATTGTTCATAATTAATTGGTGTTTAGACTATCGATATACGTTATCATTCAGAGCATACACTCATAAACAACATAGCTAGTAGTTTAGTAACGGATAAAAACTGCTTAAGTGGTCATCTACTGATGCTTTTACCTTACAACAGCGAGAGAATATTTTATTTTCTTCATTATATTCAGAAATTAATAGTATAATTAATAAAAGGCATTCTTGTTACATTTTAATTAAAACATTACAATAATTCAGGGTCGTTTTGGAAAACATATTTATATCAATTAGTAAGATAAAGACTTATTAATTTATTATATATAGTTGGAGAAAAGGATGTACAGACAAGAGAAACTAATTAGAAAATTATTTTATTTTAGACGAAAATTTAAATTCAATTTGCAAATTCTTGGTTAATTTTGTTTATTTCTTTTCCTTGAAATAATAATATGATATATATCGGTTTTATAGCTATATCGATTTTCCGTTAAATTCCTTCGTTAAGTAATAAATATTTCACTTTTCAACCATTCATTAGTAGAGTTAAACAAAAACAAAAAACAAAAAAAAAAACAAAAACAAAAACTGATTCACAAAACTTAACAGAAGTATAAATATAAATTATATATTATACATATCGGCTTTATCTATATTTATTTTATTTTATTTTAAATAATTTATCTAGTCATTTTTTTCAAATTGTTCTCATGCTAATTTGTGAAATATTCTTCTTCTTCTTCTTCTTGTACTAGGATTTCTCCTGTTGATTTCCAGACACTTCCTCGGAGTCTTGCCAACTGTCAATCCATCTTTTTGGAGGTCTGCCAAGAGGTCTCTTTATAGTTGGTTTGGACAGTAGGGCTTGTTTGGCGAGCCACTCATCGTCCATTCGTATGGCATGCTTGTACCACTCTCGGTATCTTCCTGTTGTCCATTTTAATATGTCGATGATTCCACATTGATTTCGGATGTTTTCATTTCGAACTTTGTCTCTTATACTGAGCCCTAAGATTGATCTTAGGATTTTCATTTCGGCTACTTGCAGACGGATTTTGGTTTTGGTGGTTTCTGCTCTTGTTTCTTCGGCGTAGGTTAAGATTGGTCGCGTATGCAGGTTTTATATATGCGCGTCTTACTCTCCTTGAACATATATTTATTGTTATAGACTACGTCTCGGAGACATCCCGATACCTTTGCTGCTTTCGTCACTTGGGCCTGTACCTCGTAGTAGATATTTCCGCTGCTCACCTCGATTCCGAGATAATTAAATTTTGAGACTTGTTCTATTCTTGTGTCGTTTATCACTAATAAATAGAAATATTCTTCTTCTTCTTCTTCTTCTTCTTCCTTTTAGGCTTCCAGCCTGTTTGTTTCCAAGAGGAGGCATTCTTATCGGTCTTTCCACCTTTTCTTTGGTCGACCTCTACTACGTGTTCCATGGGGCCGATTTTCTTTTACTATTTTTGCAAGGCGATCATCCATCATTCTTTCCACATGCTCACTCCATCCTCTCTTTCTCACTTCGATCCATTCATTTATTAATAGAAATATTAATTAATCTAATTAATTTTTGTTTTCTAATCTATAAATATTTTATTTTTAATGTTATATATTAAAAAAGAACTTATCAAGTAGGTTGTAACCTAAGCGAGGTAAAGGTGTTCTATGATCAGTAGAACGGATCCTCTTAACCTTTATCTTGATTATCTTAATCTTTTTAATGTGATATATTTATTAAATATAATTATTATTATAAACATTTTGAGCATAAAAAAATTCTATCTATCTCTGTGGCTCTACGGAACTCGAAAGCTCTTGGTCGCAGCAACCACACTTCTCAAAGTGTCCCTATTCTGAGCCATAACCCTCCAATCCCTATCCTTCCTACATTATCCACCCACAGCGTCCTTGGTCTTCCAAGCGTGCGTTTCCCACTCGGTCTTCCCCCCCCCCAATATATTTTTCGCCATTCTTTCCTCCCTCATTCTAGCCACATGTCCTTCCCACCGCAACCTTCTCGATTTTATAATTCTAACTATATAGAGGTCATGCAGTTCCTCGTTATGCAGTCTCCAGGTGACCATCCTCTGTTACTAAATACTTTGTCTTAGCAATATTTATATCCAGCCCCACCTCTTTTTCTGCTTCGATTAATTTTCTACGCTATCTTTAATTACAATTGCCGAATCTCCTTTTATATTTAAGTAGTCTGCGTAACCTAATACTTGAATTTTTTTGTGTAATTCTATTCCGTTTGATTTTTCCCCAATTTGTCTAATTACATATTCCAGAACTAAATTAAATAGAATTGGTGATAATGCGTCTCCTTGTTTTAAGCCATTCCGAATTTCGAAAGTTTCTCATAGTTGATTCCCGCATCTTACTTTTCCTTTACTACCTACAAGACAAATTTGAATCATGCATAAAAAAATTAGATATATTAATGAATTTTTAACATTTAGTTTTATTAAATTTCAATGTTTACATTATTTTTAGTTTAGTTTAAAAAGTATGTTTATTAGCCAAAAAATATACAAATATATGTTTTTTCCCATAACATATAAAAGGGATTACATGACTTTTTCATACAGCTAATTGGTGACTCCAAGGTCGTAATTATCTATACAATGTTTCTTTTTTAATATTACGCTAATAACTATATTTAATATTACAATTTTAAAGTGTAAATTAATTATTATTTTTTTTTTCTTTGTCTAGGAAAAGGCTATATAAAATAAAAACCTAGACTATATTTGTTTACATTATATACTCGTATGAATGACCTTTAGCAAGTTAAGATTGTCAACATACAAATCCAATTTTACAAAAATTTCAAATATTTTTGAGAGAGTATTTATTAAAATAAAATTTTATTATTTTGCAATTGGAACTCACATGGAAGATTATTAATTTTATTATTATTATTATCAGTAAATATCGAATTGAAATGCGCGTCAGGCTGTAGCGACAGGCCGGCTGGATCATCTTCGCGTCGCATCAACAATGGAGAAATGTTATACGGTTAACGGCTGGGGCGTCCCCTGCAAGCGACGCGCATTGTCAGCACCCGGGCGATGCGAGAAATGGGTTAGGGTTACCCACCTATGGACGAGGTGGGCTAAAGAAGATAGTCCAACATCTACATCCACATCAATATCAACATCAACATCGACATCATCACCGACACGAACATCGGTTAGCATCAGCATCATGCCATCAACCTCACTCAAAATCGTCCACAGCTACATCAAAGTCGTCATCACCGTCATCGAAGGTTGAGTACCTAAAACCAGCTGGTCCTGCCGTATAACGGGAGATCTAATGGCATCTGGTCTCTCTACAGACGACGCCAACAACAGATTTAGTTGGCGCCAATTAACGAGAAGAGCTGACCCCACACCTCGTGGGAAATAAGGCTAAGAAGAAGAAGAAGAAAGAAGATCGAATTGAAATGCTATTAAAATCTTTTTTATAACAACATTCATTAAATAAATACACATAAATAAATAATATAAATTAATATTTAACGTAATATATATTATCAAACGAAAAATTATAATAATATTTTTTTTTTAAATCTATGTCGTAATTTTTTTATTCAAACAAAAATAATCTAATTATATGGATTTTATGAAGATTGTGTGGGTAATTTTCTTTTTTTTTTATATAAATCTTGAATGCTCTCCAAATGCAAATTAAAAGTAAATATAAGAGTGTCATTTACCCGACATTCTCATACCTCAAAACTTAAAATATTTATTAAAAAAGATATATATAAAATATAATAATAATAATTCTAATAATTCAATCAATAAAAATAGGTTTTTATTTATTGATTTATTTTTAATATTAATTTATCTAAAATAAAAATATAGATTTCATTATATTAATAAAATATATTATGCATTTAAAAAAAAACGAAACAAAAATGATTGTAATAAAAACTAATTAGACTGTCTCTTCTTATATATTTTTTTTACTCTTTTATGACAATTTGAATAATTCATATGAATGTAATTTATTCTTAATCATAGAAAGGAAAATAATCCAATTATCATGAATCATTTGTGAAAAAGATAGACAGACAGGCGTCATCGCGTAGATATTGACCAACAAATTCACTTCAATAACTAAGAAAAAAAAAACAAGGTTGTTTCTAATGTAATCCACTCGAAATGACTTTTCGATCTAAATAAATTATTTTTAGCATATCAGTTTATACCAAGTAATTTTTAAAATTATTAAAAAAAAAGAAAAATATTATAATCTTTTATACAATAATTAAAATAACTAGAATATAAAAAAAAATTAAATAAAAGTAATTATAAAAAATTATAAAAATATCGAAAAATATTAAAATCAATTCATTTCAAGTAGTAAATACATTTATTTATAGTTGCAGTATAACTATGTGATATATTATTAAATTATATCTGTACAAAATTTTATTTCAATGCGCTACTTTAATTAGATTTTTATACCAAATAGACATATGTACTTAGGATTATACATTATACATACATACATACACATACAATATACATTCATTTAATAGACAGAAGGTGTAAATATGGGCTATCAGCTGACTCAAGTCGAAATTTAAACCATCTCGGTCTTTTAGTTTTTGTTTTACATCCGTTAATAGCAGACTACCTCGTGATTTGAAAAGAAAATATAAAAAAGTGAATTTTCATGGAAATTTATAAATTGGTATACAAATTGCTCCCTATTCTCTGGATTTAGCCCCAACTGACTATTTCTTACAAATGTATTTATTAAAGCTTTTGTGGTTATTTTGATAATAATTAAGAGAATTTTTATTAAAAGACCACATTGTTTGTATAAAATTATTTATTAAATTAAAATTGTACAACGTTTCGACTGTTTCTTTTGCAGTCGTTTTCAAGTAACCGTACGCTTGCTAAGATTCAAGCGGACTGACTCATGATGGGACACGTCACCTCTTATATAGGCAGTGATATTGGCGCCAATTTTTGGCTCCAATTTTCTCCCGCCATTTCTTAATATTACCATGAAGTCAGCAGCCATTCTCAAAGCAAGCGTTTACAATTAAGAAATATGACAGTGCATTATGTCTTTACAATAAAGATGGTAAATTATTTCTATAATCAAGATATATACATATATACACACTAGATTAATTATATGACATTCAATCTGACAAATTTTACTCATCCAACACTTGTTTCCAAACCTGAAGAAATTGCTGGCGGAAAGAGATTTGACTCCATTAATGAAATCATCTCACAAACAAATACCTATTTTAATGTGGGTTTATTTCCAAAAGTCACGAACTTATTGACCTGTCCTTGTGCATAAGTCATAGGTTCCCAAAGTGTCCTATATAGACCCCTGGGGTCTATTTTAACTTCAGGGGATCCACGGCAGCGATTAACAAATTTGGGGCTCCATGAAATGAAAATGGGGGTCTACGGGGTCTATGGGGGTCCACGGGGATCCACGTGTTTTCCTGGCTCTAAAAAAAGATAAATTGTTTTCCGCCATGGATCTTCTGAATGTCTCCGACATGGCTTTTGACACATTTTTTAATTTTTTTCCAATATGTCTCTTAAAAAATCGTTTATAAAAAATCAAAGTCAATTTAGGGGGTCTAGTTAAAAGACTAATTTAGTTTGTTTTGATTTAATTATTAATTATTGTTGTTTTTTTTACTGTTTTAGAACATTTTATGGCCCTACTTCTCGTTATTCTATTTATTTTATATTTAATGTATGCATTGTAGAAGAACCTCAACAAAATCCAAAAGAAAAAATATTAAACATTATTTTATTTGTTTTTGTTTTTATAGTTTTCAAATTGCATAGAAAACAAATAAAATCTGAGACGATTCCTTTTTTATTTTTGAATATAAGATGGTATGATTGCGAGGGAGTATATATATATATATATAAATGGAATATTTAATATTTACATTGACTTTCCTATATATTTTGCATTATCTTTCTCTCTCTTCCTCTCATTTACTCAAATTTCAAAATCCCACGAGAGAAGAGAATTCTCGCTTAGCGGTGCAATTTCGTGATGGGTACTTGAATGGTGTCCCCACTTGACCTTTAAACCCTTCACCAATCACGTCAACAGACTTGAAGAGTGTTGGAAAAGGGGTAGGGTTAGGGTAGAGTGGATGGGGGACTTGAGAGCCTTTAGATAAATAAAAAAAAAAAAAAAAACGCCACACATACTCACCCACATATGGCACTTGTTCAAAATGTCTGACTCATTAAACGATCATCATTGAAAAGCTACTTAACTAAGTCAAATCATGACATAGCAGTAGCCATCAACAGCTTATCCATCCACCCATTCAACCTTTCATTCATTCGTATTCAAATTAATAAATAAATAAACAAAATTAAAAAAGTCGACATCTTTTAATTTTTAATTAAATTAATAGGATATTCTATTCAATTATAAATTAATTTCGAATTCGGGAGCATGTTTATTTACTTTTATTTAATTTCTGAAAAAGAAGAATATACAACAAGATCTTAAAAAGATGAGTGATCTGATGATAGAAATGATTTGAATGACCAAACCTCTAATAAATTCTTATTTCAATTCATAAATAAATAATAAATTTCTAAAAAAATAATTATTTTTCTTAATTAGATTTTATTTGTATAAGAATGTAACTATTCCCTTATTACGATCCCATTAATTTTAATATTTCTAATTTCTAATTTTAACAGAGCAATCTTTATCAAAGATTTAAAAATCACTTTGGTTGTTTTTGTTTTGGGAAAACATGCAGTCTGTTTCAACATTATTATTTTTAACATTAGTTAAAAGAAAAAGAAAAGAAAAATTATTTTGATATTATAAGAAAATTCTCCCATTCAAAAAAAAACTTTATAAACAAAAACCTCTGGCATAGCTGTTATTAACTCGGTTGTCGCCTAAGAGAGGTAAATGTGTTCTATGATCAGTAGAACGGGTACTATAAACCTTTATCTTGATTTTCTTGATTGTAGACGCTACTATTTTTTCATGTAGCTTTCCAATTTTGTACTCCGAAAATAAAAAAAAAATATATTGATATTGATATATATATATATATATATATATATATATATTATATACAAAAATATAGTATATATATATTTAAATCTAAAATTTTTATTTTTATTATTCAAAATGAACAATCTATATTTTACCAACTTACTTTGCGATTAATATCTTTTTCAGATTTTCTAAATAATATTTATTAGCTATATACACATGTATATTTAGGTATATTCATACGTTTCCGACAATATCTAAGTATCACTCATTTTGATAGCCAGCACCGCTTTTCATTTCAACTTCAATGATACAAGTTTATGAGGAAATGAAACAAATTACAACTTTTATATATACTTATACATATACAAAATATATATTATTAATTTTATATTATAAATTTTTTATTTTATTGTTTTGTTTAAAAGAAATTATCAATTTTAAATATGGAGATCTGCACGACTATTATATATTTAATAAATATGTGGTAATTTGTGTTGAAGAGAGGGGTTTTCATTAATTTTTGAAACCTGAATATACGATATATTAGTAATCTAAATACGTGGTTTGGCTATTAAATAACGAGACTGCTTACAAAAACTGGTTTAATTAAAAAAATTATGGTACAATCGAACTTTCCCCCTCAATATACTCCCCTCCACTCGCCACACTCCGCTTCATCCTTTTTTTCCACTGCTCAAAGCAGTGTTCGAAGTCGTTTTTTGTTAGGTCTTTCAGAAGCTCCGCCGTTTTTCTTTTCACCTCTTCCATCGACTCGAATCGGCTTCCCTTTACTGCGGACTTGATTTTCGGAAACAGGTAGAAGCCTCAGGGGCTAGATCAGGGGTGTAAGGAGGGTGTTCCAGCACTGGAATTGAAATGGAAACAGGCGGCCCAGACGCTGGTCATCTTCGGGGCTCTCTCGACCCTCAGAAAATCTTTTGTACCACTCAAAAACACGCGCACGTGATAAAGAACTCTCACCGTAAGCCTCTTTTAATAATTTATAGCACTCGGTCGGAGTTGATATGTTGTTCGTGTTTTTCGTCACACATCGTATTCGGCGTAGGAACAAAAACACGTTTATTTTAAACCGCTACAGGAAAAAAAAACTACTTCACCGCCAGACATGTGTTCTCGTACTGGAATAGTAGATCCTTACAGCTGTACAACGGTGCATTAGGTTCCCGCCTATCCTCTCCTGGAGGCCGTCTTCGCGCGCAGTCTCGTTATATAATAGCCACACCTCGTATATTCGTAAGTATTAAGATAATAAAATATACACCTCGAGAGCATCTAAATCGACTCAATTCCTTAGTATTTTTTTTAAATGTTGTTTATTTATAAAAATACCCATGCCTGTGTAATAGATTCATACATTTTTAAAAGTCTCGCTTATTATAATATTATTACATTTAAATAAAAAAATACAAGGAAACAAACTATTTAGACGTACCATCACTTTCATTTATTGTAGTTCTTAATCGGGATAATTAATTAAGACTTGATGAATACCTTCTCAGTCATTCGTGCCGGTTTTCCGACACGACCTTTCAATTGGACTTTTTTATAAATGATCCAAAGGATTCATATCTGTATTGACTGCTGACCAGTCTTTAGTCTGAATTTCGACTTAAACTAACAATTTCTAAGTTATACTCACAATGTGTCACCGGGGATTCATATAAAGTTGTATCTGATAAATTGTCTATTTATAAATGATGACTTAATCAAGGATAATAACTTTAAAATAGCACTCTACATGGAGTCCTCTCTCCGAGCACAAAAACGAATTGGATTTTTTCTTTTAGCGATAAGCCAGCGCACATTATGCTGAAAAAGTCTCATTAGAAGACTTTCAGCCGAATATCATTCCTATCCTATTGTTGGAATTAAAAATTGTTTATATTTTAATATTTATATAATATAAATATATATATATATAACTATAAAAACTATTGTGGTTTTCTAAAGAATAATAAATATATAAATTTTAATTTAAAAAATATTATATCTAATAATGATTGTTAAATATTTGTAAAATTATTAAAAAAAAATTACAAGAAAATAAAGCTTTATTTATTTAATATTTAGTCTTAGTTTTTCTTGCTTTTATTGTAATTTTCATGTCATTATTCATTTTTTTCATAAACTCTTGATGAACATAAATGATCCAAATCCGTCTCAACTCTCCATCAACAAAAAATAAATTTCTAAAATTATAATATAAACTGTATTTTGTAACTTGGAATTAAGCCCGGAAATATTTTGGTGTAAAATAACATATGCATAAAAATATCACTTTATTTTCTATTAATTAATACATTTTTGGCAAACAACTCCATATAATATATTTTATTAAAATTAGTTTACATCACACAAATTTAAAATATAAATAAATTAGCTGGAGTGTCTCCACTCGACTATCTTGCAATTTGAATTGGATTAAATAACATATATTATATTTAAATTAAATTTAATTAATTATAAATTATAAATTAAAATTAATAAATAATATTTATTAAAGCAGCGCATGTTTGGCTCTTTGTTGATTGGACCACAACAATAATACATCAGGCAAAATAATTGTTTTATATATTTTAATTTTTATCCCCTTTGACAATAATTTGGATGAGATAACCCTCTTTACTGCATGATAACAGGCGTTTCGGCAACCTCGATTTAAATTCTTCTCAAATATTATTATCCTTCGTGATTAGATTCAATTTTTCTACATATTCAAATTCTACATTTTGTATATTAAGATTTTGTATGTTAATACTCTTCCTCTTTGTTTTTATCACTATTAATTTCAAACCTCCATTAATTTTTCCTCGCTATCTGTAATTGCAATTGCCGAATCTCCTATTATATTTAAGTCATCTGCGTAACCTAATATTTTACAATTGATTTCCGCATCTTACTCTTTTTTTACTATCTTCAAGACAAATTTGAAAATCAAAATTTGAAAAAGTTTATCCGGATCTATTGGGTTATGCGTATGTTTTACTAAAGTCTACAAATAATTAATGAACAGAAATATTGAATTCGCGGTTTTTTTCAAGGGAGGATAGGATTTTTTTGAATTCTGGGTCTTTTACTATAGAAACGCCGAGACCCAAATCTCACAATTAAACTTGAAAAAATTAACAGAAAATAATATTTTACAATAATAAAAATTTTCTCCCAAATCTATAGGATCAAATATATATATATATATATATATATCGTAAATACACCCATACATGTATTTTTAACACAGCTGGTTTATTTAGTGTTATTATTAATAAATATTGAATACAATAATCTTATTTAAAAGAAAATTTGTTAAAATATTAATTATCATTAATAACTTTTAGCAATAATTATCAAATTTTACTATCTCGATGTCGAGATTTTTATGTTTTTATACGTTTTGAAGATCCCTGAGTCATTTTCACTAAGGTAGAGAAAAATGTCTGTGTGTGTCCGTGTGTGTGTAGACAAGATTACGCAAAAACGGTTGGAGATAGAATAATGAAATTTGGTACACGGACATTATTCAAAATTCGTAGTTTTCTATCAACTTTTGAGAAATGTAGCTCAACGGGAAGAGGGTCATTACTTACAACGTTTTGATTTTTTTTCCTCTAAAGTGACCGTAAAAATAAAGATATATGTTTGATAGTTTTTCACATGATTAAAAATTGTATAAAACTGCTATATATAGAATTCCAGCTTGATTGAATCTCTGAAAGTACCGCAATTAATTTTTTAACACGTTGACTGACAATCACGCGCCAGCACGTGACTTGGTGCCCTCAACAAAGAGTCAAACACTCGCTGGTTTAATAAATATAATTTAATTAATTAAATTAAATTTAATTATACTATATGTTATTTTATCCAATTCAAATTACGAGATAGTCAAGTGGAGACACTCCAGCTTATTTCTTTAAATGTCCCATAAGATCCAACCGATTGTGAAAAATAATAATTGTCTTAAACATAATCAATTTATATGTCATAAAATTTTATTCATAAAAATACGTCCTTCGTACAAAAAATCGAGTAAGACAATAGAGTAACATTTTAATAGCATTTAATTGAATCATATCCCAAACATCAATATAAAGCCGATCAACACAAACCAAGCAGAATATAGTTTATCTCACCACGCCCACTCATTTATATAGCTTAGTCCACTAGAAAGTTCAATTTTAAATTACGAGAAATTTCTCTATGCCATGGAATCCACAATAGAGATATTTTCATTTTCTTTTATACTATAGATTTAGATTTTTAATCCCGTCAATGATTTTTAAGATTCGATAAGAGGGGATTTTATTCACTGTGAATTTGTCTATTACAGATACAAGGAAAAAAGAAATAGGACCAAATATGAAAATTCAAATGAATAGGAACATTTCTAATAAAATTTCAACGCTATTAATGGGAAAAAGAAGATATTGAGACTAAACGCAAAAATTTGATGCTTTTGAACATCAGGTCACAATACTTGGGAGTTTATACTTTTTTCGAACCATTGGTGAAAATCAATAGATAATTATTAAATCGAATTTAATCAATAAATAAAGAATTTAAATTACCTAGAGAATGGAAGAGAAAATGTGCTTATACGATATTTTATGATATTATATGAAAAAATCATTATTAAAAAATCTTGAGTGTCCCCATTCAACTATCTCGCAAATTTGAGTTGGATTAATTAACATATATTATATTTAAATTAAACTATAGATTAAAATTTATAAATAATATTTATTAAACCAGCGCGGTGTTTGGCTCTTTGTTGATGGCACCAAGTCACGTGCTGGCGCGTGATTGTCAGTCAACGTGTTAAAAAATTAATTCTGGTACTTTCAGCGATTCAATCAAGCTGAAATTCTATATATATAGCAGTTTTATACTAATTTTTAATCATGTGAAAAACTATCAAACATATATCTTTATTTTTACGGTCACTTTAGAGGAAAAATATGAAAATGTTGTAAGTAATGACCCTCTTCCGATTGAGCTACATTTCTCAAAAGTTGATAGAAAACTACGAATTTTGAATAATGTCCGTGTACCAAATTTCATTATTCTATCTTGTCTACACACACACGCACTCACACAGACATTTTTCTCGACCTTAGTGAAAATGACTCAGGGACCTTCAAAACATCAAAATCTCGACAGCGAAAATTTTCGTGATTGCAATTGCTATCTCTGGCAATATAGTATATAGCAATTGTGGCCAAACTTTTAGCTTTTAGGGGCTACTTTTTGAATAAAATATAGTCTGCGGTCGAATATGGATATGGGCAAATAATTTTAAAATTTTAGAAGAGGTAGATGCGAAATTTGGGTAGACTAGAGTAGTCTAGGAGTAAACGGTGTTTTGAGAAAGGGAAGCCCTTGGATAATAAGTATATAAATTATCGGGATAAGAAAAAAATAAATATATGGTATATCAAAGATGTAATAACATATAGGATGATTATGATCTAAAATTATTTTTTCATACATTTAAAAATAATATCCCGGGTAGCGAGTAGATTCTTTTCTATAAACCCAGAAGAAAAGAATTCTATTTCAGGGATTGGCGTCCCTGCCCTCACGTGAGCTCATGATTTCTTCTAAATCCCTCTTCAACCTGAAGGAATCATGTCCTTTACCCATTGACGCCTTTCCATCCATTCCCTTTCTCTTACTCTCCCCCCTTCCCCTGATCATTCAAAAAATAAAATTTATTTGGATGAAGGAGAATACCTAGCATAGCTTCATTAAAAAGAAAAAAAAATTGAAATCTTGTCTCTTATAGGAGACTCTAGTTATATTTTTACTTATACTTATTATTTGATATTATATTTATACTTTTATAAATTTAAACAGGTATAATCGTTCGAGTTTCAAGGTATTTTTTAGAAATTTCCCATTGGAATTTTTTTTTGAATTTTCATTCTAAATAAAATACCATTTAACTTAAATAGTTTTGGTGATTGAGTTTAATTTATTGTAAAATAATATTTTCCAATAATTTTTATATAATAAAATATTTGATAATATTGAATTGTACTTATATTATCGAATGTGAAATGAAATTTAATATATTAATCAAAATTTGTACCTGATATCCAAAACATTATAAAAAAAACATCCATCACATTATTTTTTTTTCAGCTAGGACTGCTTATTATTCATATATAGCTGCTCAGAGCTCCTTCATCGCTCTTCGCATCTAGACGGGGGCTCCGCCCCCTGTACCCCCCGAGTGTCCCTATTCTGAGCTATAACCATCTAACTCCTAACCTGTCCCATCTCTCTCACGTTCCTTCCTACATTGTCCACCCTGTTCACAATTGGTCTTCCACACAGACGTTTTCCAATCGAACTCCCCACCAATATATTTTTCCTCTCCCATTCTAGTCATGTGCCCTGCCGATCCCAGCCTTCTCTATTTTATGACCTATATCTAGAGATGCATAGAGGTCATGCAATTCTTTGTTATGCAATCTCCGCTATTCCCCGGTGTCCTCATCTTTCTTTGGCCCATAAATGCTGGGAAGAATCCTATTCTCAAATACTCTGAATCTATTCTCATCTCCCAGGGTTATAGACCATGCCTCCCACCCATATAATACAATTAATAATTCAATAATTTTGATCCCCTTTGATAATAATTTCCAGATTGTAACCTCGATTTAAATTCTTTGCAAATATTATTCTCTCTGATACTAATTATTTTGTCTTATCTCTATTAATTTCAAACCCCATCAATTTTCCTGCCTCGATTAATTTTTTTATGCTACTTTAAATGTTATTAATTTATTTAAAAAAAAATCAAAGTAAACAAAATAAAAATAAAATATAAAATTAGCATAACACTAAACTACTATAAAAATAATATTAAAAAATATATTATATATTAAAATCTTAAGTGAAAATCCAATTATGAGATCAAATTTTCTTAATTAAAATAATTTACTCACATAATCTTAAAAATTAATAGTATTAAATTATAGCCGTAATGTGAATGTTTTCAAAGTTTAAAAGGCCAATAAGATCAATTGAGATATTGTAAATATCAATAGATATATAAAAAGATTTTTATCTGCACATTGCTCAGAATTTAAATTACCGCCAAATTATCGCCACCAGCGCCTCTATTGACATATTTTTGTTCTACATAATTTCCACTACCCGCCTATAATATATTCTTTATAATTTTTTTAAAATTTTTCTAATTAAAAAATCGAAAATCGGGCTTCGAGGTCTGGTGGCCAGCCCCTTTGTGCTTCCGTGTAAAAAATTCCAGGTCCCTGCGTGCGATAGTTTTTGCTGGAGAGCTCGGTCAAACAGACAAACAGACAGACAGACACATTACACTTGCTTTTATTATTATAGATAAAGTTTTGTTAAATGATATTAGCTCTACTAGGTCTTATGTAATAAAAATGTTTAATTTGTTGAAAATTATTAAAAATATACTCTATTCAATGGGGTCGACGTATAAAAAAGGATAAGAACCCTGATATACATAATACAAATCGAATACATCTCCACTATCTCTGCAATAGCCTTAAAAACCGCATTAATTAAAAATTTCATCAGGCGTTTGCCAATATTCCGATATTTATTTTACTCAATATATAATTACATATCTATCTAATCTTATTATACTAAAAAAAGTCTATATTTATTTATCTATGGACGTAATTCATAGTCGCGCGAAACTTTAAAAATGATCATCTTAAGTACAGTAGTGTTAGTGTCTATGAATCCAGATGAAGTCCTGAGGCCGTACGTAAATGATCTTCGACTATGAATTCCACTCAAGTATTTTGGATTTGTACAGGATTTTTATGAAATTCACGTATTTGGGAATTTTTGAGATGAAGAACAATCTAAATAGAAATAAAATATCAATTTAATTGTTTTTTTCTTAATTAAAGTAATTAACAACAGGTGTCAATAAAAGTATAAATCAAAACATTACAATGATTCAAGGACGCTTTAAAAATATATTATCTATATATATATTTATATGATTTTTATTATTTTTATAATTCTTCACATCTCTCATTCTCAGTTGTTGCCAGTTTCTTTCTTCTCTGTTTAATTTAGCCAATGTAGAGTATTTTTATAAATATTTATTATTTGATATTTAAAAAGAATTCTCTTTGATATTCATTTAACTTTCCTAAGAGAAACAAAAAATAGGCATGAAGTTAGCAACATAATAATATAAATGAAAAATTGAAGAAAAAATTGCATAAGAAAAGTTTATTTGAAATTGCAAAAGGAACTCACTGGTAAAGTATTATCCAAATCCACGAAAATGCGATTACTTGAATAATTGTCAATTAATTAAAATGAGAAGTTTTACAATAAATTATATAATTAAGAAGATATTTGATTGTTAGAAATAGAAATTTATATTTTTTATTTAAATAATATTTTATATTTGAATAAGTTATCTGTGAATAATTTGTATTCATTGTGGAATATGATGGGGGAAATTGAATGAAATGTTGATATATAATAATAAATACAAATTCTTGTAAAATATTTTATACAAAAAGTCAATTTCTGGGTTTTTGAAAAAAAATGATTGATTTTCAATGTACCATATATATAAATATGGACACATGATTATATATATATATATATATATACTTATAATATACTTGTTAACTAGATACTATATAAAAGAAAGTAAAGTAAAAAGTAATAAAGTAAAAATAAAGAATAAGCATAATTTGATAAAAATTTGTCAAAATATTTATTATTTTTTACTAATTTAGCATATAAATTTTTAATTAATTTTTTATTCATTAACATAAGTCATAATAAGTGAAAATTTTATTTACCAATAAAACCAATCGGGAAATGGTCACTACATGGAAAGACCACTTAAAGCCTGATGTAAGTGAATTGAGAGATGATAGAAATGAAATGAAGGTAGGTTAAACGGTTAAAGGATAGGGATGGTTCGAATTTAGTAGCGTCGCAGAGATAGATAGATAAATATAATAAGTTGACCTGTGGCCAGGTCCGAACCGACCGACTGTTTGAAATAAATTAATTTCCAGCTACAGAAACAATTTCAAATAATTTTAATATATCTATTAATGTAATAAAAAACAGATATGGATACATAAATAATAAATATAAACATTTTTAATTTTATTTTATTTATAATATATATGCAAGACCAGGCTGTGACGTCATGAATGGCTGGATGACGTCATATAATTTTAAATCAAGAAAAAATTAATAAATATGATTTTTCTCGAGGATAAAACCAATACAAAGTGCATGATTCGTGGTGATATATAAAAAAATCTCCTTTGGTGTGAAAATAACCCTTTCCTTCCTATCGTCGATCGCTAATACTACCACTTCCGGTTTCCGGAATTGCACCAAAAGTTGATCAATTCATCCCACTGATGCATTAAGTAAATATACCAAATTTCATCAAAATCGGTTAAGCCGTTCAGGCTGTACACATCTATACGGACGGACGGACGGACAGACGGACAGACGGACAGACGGACGAACAGACAGACATCATGCTAAAAATACTTTTTTCTGTTTAGAAAATGCATGATTCGTGGAGATATGTAAAAATCTCCACATGTGAAATTTGGTGTGAAAACAATACCTCCCTTACTATCGTCGGTCGGTAAAAATTTAAAAAAATAACACCTAGATAGATAGTGTATGTGTGGTTGCTGTATTTCATTAAATTTTCACACATTTACAATTCAATTCGATTAATGTCAATCATAATCAATTTGGAAATCCGTATTTAGGATATTTGTTTCTAAATTGATTTCAATTCACTTTAAAGAGAAAGAGGACATAGATAGAGATAGAGTCATAGATACAGGGAGAGAAAGGGAGAGAGAAAGTAATCAAATAATTTCATTTCATTGCAAATGAATCACTTTTCATATTTTATATATCTATCTACGTTCCATCCAAATTAATTAAGTTATTTTGATTATTATTAATAATTTTTATTTATTTTTTTGTTTTCATAATTCTAAGGGCGTTTTTTTAATTTTTTTCAATAATTAATTTTATAGACTTGATTTTTGATAATCGAGTAAAAACATTTTATATATAATATATAAACGTTTCAAGAGGTTGTGAAAACAAATAAGTGAATTTTAGAAATATTAATTCAACATGTGTTAATATAAAAATCTGCAGTCCTTTGTTATTAAAATTATTATCTATTGAATAGTATAGTGCAAACTTTTTGTCCCGAGGGCGGATTGTGAGTTGCGGTAGGCCACATGAATGTGCGATTTGAAAAAATTCATTGTGATATTTAGATTGAAATTTTTTTATAAAAGAGTTCATTACAAATAGACATAAACAATAAACAAATATAGATTCAATTACCGTATACATATTTAAATAAAATCATATTTTTATCACTTTTGATAGGAATACTTAAAAAAGGATCGGATGAAATTAAATGAAGGGTTGGATTTGGCATGCAGGCCATAATTTAGACTTTTCTGATATAGTGGATTAAAGCAAAAATATTTAAATTGCACTTTTACTTAAATTGTTAATATATATATTGTCGTATATTGGATGCCTAGTATGGGTGGGGTTATTTAAAAATAAATTAATAAAATTGATCTTTTTAATTTAATTGGTAGCACTCTGTTTATTATCAATAGAAAATAGTATGGTGAATTCAGTGAAGATTGATTAGGGAAGAGATAATTTTGAATTCATCCAGACTAAAATAAAATATTAAATTATAATAAAATTAATATTAAATGTTGAAAGAAATCAATACAATTATAATAAGCTTCATGAGAAATTATAACTTTGAAATTAACTTTAAAATAAAATTCATTTTTTAATATTATTGATATATCAAATTTTATATTAGTTTAGCAATTGCAAATTATAAAGGGTTGAACACTTAGCTATTAATTGTTATTAGTATAGAGTTCAGGGGCAAGGTGGAACAAGTGTTGATTCTCCGGGCAATTTCTTCCAGGCATTCAATGATACATCTTTTCTGGGCAGCAGTTTCTATGTCTGGCCTCGATGTAAAGGTAAGTGTCCACTTGAGACAAATTGGTCTCGAGACTGCTCTCGAGACAAGACTCTCAAATGTATATGTGCCTGAGAGCGCTCTCAGAGACAAGCCTATACAAGTATCAGACACTGCACTTGTCACAAGTGGACATGATCATTCCTGCTCACGAGATTTAGTCACCAGTCTTCCGTCATTGTTGGAAGAGCTGAGAGTCGGTCTGGATACTTTTTATTTAAAATATTTCTTTAATTTAAATTACAAATCAATTTTTTAAATAAGACGGTTTTAAATAAATTAATTTCCATCTAAAGAAACAATTTCAAATAATTTTAATATATCTATTAATGTAATAAAAAACAGATATGGATAGAACATAAATATTTGTAATTTTATTTTATTTATAATATATAGCTGAAGTAGCCGGCGTTGCCCGTGATCATAATAAGGAGGCTGTGACGTCATAAAGGGCTGGGTGACGTCATATAATTTTAAATTAAGAAAAACATAATGAAGATGATTTTTCCCGAGGATAAAACCAATACATTCGTGGTGAAATATAAAAAAATCTCCTCATGTGAAATTTGGTGTCAAAATAACCCTTCCCTTCCTATCGTCGATCGCTAATACTACCACTTCCGGTTTCCGGATTTGCATCAAAAGTTGATCAATTCATCCCACTGATGCATTAAGTAAATATACCAAATTTCATCAAAATCGGTTGAGCCATCCAGGCTGTACACATCTATACGGACGGACAGACGGACAGACGGACGGACGGACGGACTGACAGACATCATGCTAAAAATACTTTTTTCTGTTTAGAAAATGCATGATTCGTGGAGATATGTAAAAATCTCCACATGTGAAATTTGGTGTGAACACAATACCTCCCTTACTATCGTTGGTCGGTAAAAATGAATGATAAGCGCGAGTGGACTGACGAGGAAGTGTTTAAATTAATCGAACTTTATGAAGAGAAAGAGTTTTTATGGAATGTAAAACATAAACTTTATAGAAATCGCGAAAAAAAAATGGCAATGTATTTGCTTCGAAATTTGAAAATTAAATCTCAAAACTTAATCTCAAAACTAACAACCAAGTCACAGAATCGACTGAGACTTGAGAGTAAGCTCTCAAGTGTACACAAAATTTTCCGATCTCGAGACTGCAGTGACTGTCGAGTCTCCAAATGCTGTCTCGAGAGCGCAAGTGATCTCAAATGGACAATACTTCGGAACTAATCTCGAGACTTTCTCTCGAGAATTTGTCTCAAGTGGACACTTACCTTAAGATCCTGGCACTGTCATATCACATAGAGATGATGTCTCTCTGTCCCCTTCGTCCCGAAGAATGATCTTCACATTCTTCTTTTCATTCATCAAAATAACTCTTATCCCTTCCTAGCAACCCTTGGCTACTCTACCAATAACTCAATTAATTTATGACTCTTGAAAATGTAGAATTATGGCAATAGAACCTATTTATCAAACAATCCTATTTCAATTACATTCGAATTTTAGATCTTTGTCTTAAAATGTTGAGTATCGTGAGAATATCAATATTTGATTTAAATGTTTATTGATAACATCTTAACATTTCCCTATTAAAAGGCATTTTCATACTTATATATTACAATAAATGTATGATATTTAAAATATTTTAATGGAACTTAGCAAGAATTATTATAATTATTATTATTTTATTTAATAGATAATAGTGTGGGATTATTATATTAGTTTATTTTATACACACACAGGACTCATTTTTTGTATTTATAATAATTTATGTAAAGTTTAATTTCATTATAAGATAAAGCAATGGAATCTATGTATAAATTTAAAATTTCATTGCATTTGAATTATATAACGAAATTCTATTGAATTGAATAAAAAACTAATGTTGCTCTACTCCTGGTTGTCGACTTTTAAGGGGTTTCCATAAAAAAACTTTCTAATTAACGAATTAAATTTTCTCATACATTAATAAAATGATTTTTATTTTGGTTTCATATTAAATTAAACTATTATATATTTTTAATGTATTTATTTATTTATTTATTTATAATTCACCTTTTCATTTTGATATTGATGTTATATTTTATTCTACTTACTAATTCAACAAAATTAAATAAAGGTGAATTCCAGAGTTTATCTGATATAATATGATAAATGTTTCCTTTATAATTTTAATATAAGTGATCTCTCAACATAAGAATATTATTTTATTTCAAAATATATTTCCTATCTATATTTAAATTCTTAAATTATATGAACAATTAGTTTGATTTTCATAAAGAGAGAGGAAGGGAAGAGAAGGGAGTTTAATTTGCAACATTGATTCAACAAACATAAATTATCATCTCCTGCTCACAAATGAACACTTTTGGAAAATTAGATATTCTGAATTAAATTGAAAATCAATTAGGATTTGAATTCAAAGCACATCCTATAGATAAACGTACTTTCCATTTTCAATCAATAAATATTAAATAATAAAGAGATGATATTTATTATATATAAACTGAATTAAAATTTAATAATTCTGAGAAAAAAAGAAGCAAACCATTTTTTTTTAAATAAAAACATTACACACTACTTTAATCTGCTATATATATCATTTTTGGAAAAATAATTAATTAAGAGATTGAAAAAATACCGAAGACTATTAAAATCAAAACATGGCAATGACTTAAACGGCTAACTTCCTATTTTGCCTGAATATTTTGATTATCTCTCTGTGGTTCTTTTTACGTTATTCAGATCATTTTCATTACTTCTCAAACAATCATGATTTTATTAAGTATTTAATTAAAATAAATTAAGTTTTATTTATGATGAATGTATACTGAAAGTTCTTTGCAAATATAGTTGGTTAGTGGTTCAGTAATTTAAAACTTAAAGAATATCTGGGTATTCCTTGATATTTTTATTTGTTTAATCACGGATATTCTCTCTATCTATCTATTTCTGTGACTCTACGAAACTTGAGAGTTCTTGGTCGCAGCAACCACATTTCTCCAAGTGTCTCTATCGGGAGCCACAACCATCCAATCACATTCCTTCCTACATTGCCCATGGTCTTTCAAGCGGACGTTTTCCAATCGGTCTCCCCACCAATATATTTTTTTACTGGTATTCTTTATATTATATAAATTTGACAAGAAAATTAGAAAGAACTGACTCAACTCATCTCTAGAAATAGATAAGAATGGAGAAGATTGGAAAAAATTAGTGCCCTTGAGGGCTTAGCTCATAATTAATTTAAAAAATATAATTAATTAATTGATTAAACTGAATTAATTAATTTAACTTTAATATATAATATTAAATTAAATTAATTCTATCTATTGATTCCTGTCTAATTTTTATACACTTTTACTTAATTCACTCTGTCCAGTTGTACGCGGGTTGTCCGGTTGTACGTTGTCCGCGGCATTTTATAATCGATATTTCAACAACTTCCCGTCGTTTCAATCAACTTGAAATTTTGCAGACGCGCTTGCTCCTGCTAATAATACACGAATCAATTGAAAAATCCACTGAATTATTTATCTATTAGTGGTAATTAATTAACTAAACTTTCATATGCGGAATATGGAATAGTTCACTATTTCAATCATAGATGGCGATAGCAGTTCTAGAGGCGCTGAATACGACTAAAAAGTATAAAATAAATTTAAGTAAAAAGAAATCTTTTTAAAAAATACACTTTACTTAAAATTGCACTAAAAAGTAAAAAATAAAATCACTTTAAAGTTTATGCGCTCAAATTATAATAAGACCGTAAAACATTTACTTCCATTTTCTAATTTTTTTGAATATTATTTATAGTATAACTGAAGACATTTATGTATAAAAATGATATTCATCATTATCTAGCCAAGTCATTAAAAATGAGTCCAAAAGTGGAGCTGAAACCCTTGAAGAATTCACATACATATACCACCCAGAAAATATATGGATTTATTCACTAATAGAAGTTTTTGAAAAGTTGTGACATTCTTTACTCTTTATACATATAAAAATATGTATTTTCTGATTGTTTCATTTTATGTACAAAGAGTCCATTTTAATATAATATACTGGGGGATTCACATTGATATTACAAATTGATTGATTGTTCTAAAAAAATCGACTATTTTTCAATTCAATTTTTGTTCTTTAAATAGCAGCATAAAATAAATATGTTTTAATTCTGATAATTTGTTTCCTTAGATAATTTAAATTTCAATTCACCATTTTCTTTGAGGTCATGCATATTAGATGACTTCATCAGATATATTATTTTAAAGTATTGTATAATTTTAAAAGGCTGATCTGATAGTAATAATAAATTGTCTAAATGGATAATGGAAATAGTGGAGGAGGGTCTCAACCAATTTGATGTTCAACAGCAATGAGTGGCCATTCAATTAATTGAAACAGACAATTTTATATACGTATGTATATAGATATAAAACTCTTAAATGGGCACAATGATTTAATACTCAAAAGGAAACGAGACTTGGAAACTTTTCACAATAGATTCGAATCAAGAACAAACTTGTTAAATATATAATACGTTTAGGGTGAAAGAAATGTCTTGGAATTGAAAAATATAGCCACCTTGAGAGTGTAGATTTGATTAAAAAGTAAAAACAAACAAAAGACCAAAGTAAAACAAAAAAAACAAACAAAGAAATTTAGATTTCAATTTTAATATAAATTGTAAAAAATATAAACCAAATAAGTAGTATTTATGAGGATAGATTGAAGGTTGATTTTCATATTTACATTTTGCATTATATGGAAAATTTCGTCTTATTTTATTATTTAAATAATTTAACATACATTTATATTTATATTAATTGATGCCTTTTTAAAAATTAATCTTTATCGTCAAAAAATGGTTATACATTTATAGTTAAAAGTATTGTCCAGCACTAGTTTCGACTTTTTTCCATCTTTCTGGTAGCATCTGTATACTCAAAAATGCCTTGTTTTTTGACGTTATCTTTGCATCCACCCATTTAACTAAGCTGTTAATGTTGAGATAAGGCCGACGGGCCCCCATAATTTTTTCGCTTCGGATTGTCATAATGAAATCACATTTCATCACCAGAAACGCTTTTGAAGTATATGTTAACATGTAAATAGCTAATATGGAACCCAATTTCTTTTCTTTTGGATCATTCTCAATGCACTTACTTGTTGAGTCACTCCCAACGCTATTGCAAGTTCTTGAATTTGGTACGAATCTTCAAGGAGTAATGTCTTTAATTCTTCATTTTCAAACTTTTGAGGCTCCCCAGGTTTTTCTTTGTCTTCCAAGGAAAATTTACTATTTTTATCCTGGCACAATCATTCAGTTAAAGCATGATCCTCTTAAATTTCCACTATATTACGATGATTTTCCAAAGCACTTTAAGATGTCATGTTAAATTAATAAAGAAGAACTTTCTACAAAAATAACTAGCACAAGTTCGACATTTTCAATGGTATAAAAAATGTTTACGCTTCATCCAAAATACATATACTGAACAATGTTGAAAATAGAAGTTACCAGAAAACCACACGAATTAATTTGTACTTCCAATATAAATGAAATAACTCAAATATATATATATATATTTATTTCTAATCTTAAAAAGGTATCTAAAGATATATTTGAAACAAGAGAGAGATTGGAATAGTAAAAGAGACCTCATCTTTAGGAGAACTCATTAAAATTTATTTTTTCTTAATTAATTATTTTTTTAATTCAAATGTTAAGAGGGAGTAGAAAATTTTAACGAAATCTCCATCTTTATGTATTACTGGTAAGTACTGGAAGTAAGTTGCGCACAAAGTCTTCTTATTCTAAAATAAATATTATATTCTAATATATATATATATAGATGTTAAAAATATATAAATTTTTTACTCATTTAACATCATCAATGAGAATAACGATGCATACTCCTACTTGAGAATCTCATCAAGATAAGGAGGATGATGTTTTTTTAAATTCCAAGAGTTAAAAAGTTCAAGTATATATTACCAGATGTAGAAGCTCTCTCAAAACATTTACAACAATTTTATTCTATTAATTAATTAAAGAAATAAACCAAACAAGTTTTAATAAAATTTGCTTATTGAAGTTTGTCTAAATAAATATTAATAATTGAGATAAAGTGAGAAAGGTGAGATAGAGAAAAATTGAATACAATCCTAGACTAATTTTCAATATCGTTTATTTTAATAAAAAAGAATTTAAAAATAAAGAGATTCAAATGGTGTCTCAAACTACTCAAAAAAATGTGTTACATATAATAGTTAATTTTTTTTTAAGTATAAATTCGAAAAGAGAACCAAAAGGAAAATGGAAAAGATCAGAGGAATATAATCAATTTATATCTAAAATAAAATAAAAAATAAAATAAAAGATAACTGGATGGAAAAAGCAATCGTGCCTATACAAAGGGTCTTGTTTGCTTGTTTCTATTCTAATGTATCCAAAAAATAAGATTTTATCCATTTTTTTATATAAGAGTCAAACACACACATATATTTTTATATACTTTCATATTCTTTTTGATCCAGATAAAATACCAAGAAAAAAGAATCAACCGAAATGATAAATGTGTAAATATTTTCACTCTAGGTCTTTTGTATTTGATTCTATAATTCAATCATTCCATTGAAGTAAATGAATTTGTTCATGTGAGAAGTATTGAGAAAAAAATGTTACTTATAATCCGAAAATAACTTCTTATTTTATATATATAAAGGGTGTTTCTTTTAGAGGTATAGAACTTTAAATTGCAATAAAACAACGATGGATTATTCGATTGACATGAATTTTATTTATACGAAAGATAATCTTGTGGCATTACATTTTATATATGATTTCTGGTATAGGACCGCCACGGCTGGTTCGGATGTAGTCCAATCTGGAAGTCCAATTTTCGATAACTTTTTCCAACATTTGTGGCCGTATATCGGCAATAACACGTCGAATGTTGTCTTACAAATGGTCAAGCGTTTGTGGCTTATCCGCATAGACCAATGACTTTACATAGCCCCACAGAAAGTGGTCTAGCGGTGTTAAATCACAAGATCTTGGAGGTCCAAAACGTTAAATTAGGCGGTCACCAAACGTGTTTTTCAATAAGTCGATTGTGGCACGAGCTGTGTGACATGTTGCGCCGTCTTGTTGGAACCACAGCTCCTGTTCAATTCAAGAATGAAAAAGTTAGTAATCAATGGCTCTATACCGATCACCATTGACTGTAACGTTCTGGCCATCTTCCTCAATGCTACGCTCTACAGTAGCAATAGCTTCTTCTGTACGCACCGTACGGCTTCTCTGGGGATGCGAGTTATCAATAAGAGTAAACGTGCTGCGAAAACGTTCCATGGTTAATCGAATTAACTGCTCTGATGGACGATTTTGGCGACGATAAAATGGACGTAGTGCACGATACGTATTCCGCACATAACCATTATTTTTTAAATAAAATTGCACTATTTGCAAACGTTGTTCAGGCTTGAGTCTATTCATGATGAATTGCCATACCAAACTGAGAATAAATCAGTTGACAGCTGTTAAATCGGTCGTCAACTTGAACAGTAATGCCAACTTAAAGTTCTATACCTCAAAAAAAAACACCCTTTACATATATTCAGGAAATGCCCTCTCTGATAGTAAACAAATGAACGATTAGTAGTGGTCGAAATGAAACATTTATATTGATCAACTATAAGAAACTTTTCAATAATCATTCTTCTCCTATACAATCCTGGCGAACCCCAAAAGTAATAATAATAATAATAATAATAATAATAATAATTAATAAAAATTAAAATTGTTTCTTCTCAAAATACAAGAAAAAAAATAATAATCAAAAATATTTAAATAAATAATTAAATAAAGAAGATGATGAAAATCTCAAAGCAAATTCATTTAATGAAATGATAAAGAGACAGATATACACACATACAGAGAAAGAGAAGAAACAAGAAAATTAAATTAACGCTATAAAAATTTCCGTGTTCTTAACTTGTTCCAATTAAGACAATTGCGTCCCTCTCTCTCTCCTCTTCTCTCTTTTATGTAAAATGATACATTCTTGCTGAATCAAGAAATTTTCAAACATCTCATCAAAAGCACTTCATTAAAGAATATAATTAAAAAAAACTTGTTTTGCAGGTCAAAATATAAAATTAAAATTAAGAGTTAAAAAAAATATCTACTTATAAATAGTAAAAGAAAGATATATGACAATAGAAAAAAGAGAATATTTTAGATAATAATTATAAGAAAATTAAAAAAAAAAATTATTTTATTAAAAAAAAATCAAACAACTCTCTCTTTTATACTCGATCTTACTTTTTACACTTTGTTGCAATTTTAATATTAATTATCAAGATTTATCATTCATAATTTTACCGACCGACGATAGTAAGGGAGGTATTGTTTTCACACCAAATTTCACATGTGGAGATTTTTACATATCTCCACGAATCATGCATTTTCTTAACAGAAAAAAGTATTTTTAGCATGATGTCTGTCCGTCCGTCCGTATGTCCGTATAGATGTGTACAGCCTGAACGGCTGAACGGATTTTGATGAAATTTGGTATATTTACTTAATGCATCAGTGGGATGAATTGCTCAACTTTTGGTGCAAATCCGGAAACCGGAAGTGGTAGTATTAGCGATCGACGATAATAAGGGAAGGGTTATTTTCACACAAAATTTCACATGAGATTTTTTTATATATCACCACGAAAATCATGCACTTTGTATTGGTTTTATCCTCGGGAAAATCATATTTATTAGTTTTTTCTTGATTTAAAATTATATGACGCCATCCAGCCATTCATGACGTCACAGCCTGGTCTTACATATATATTATAAATAAAATAAAATTAAAAATATTTATGTTATATTCATATCTGTTTTTGATTACATTAATAGATATATTAAAATTATTTGAAATTGTTTCTGTAGCTGGAAATTAATTTATTTCAAACCGTCGGTCGGTTCGGACCTGGTCAACTTATTAATTAACAATTTCAAAGTGCTTAGAAAAGAACAAAAATTTAAAAGTCATCTTACTCCTGTATGTAAGATATATTATTTTAATGTTTTTTTTAAAAAAAAAAAAAAAATTTCTCTCAATTATTATTACAATATATTATTAATAATTTTTTGTTTTATTTTTGTTTTAAATAAGTCAGTTTTTAATAATATATTTAAGGTAAGAATTACAATATAAAATGATAGTATAGTTAATGTACCTGGTGCACCGAGCCATCACTCAGTACTTTAAAAGAAATATTACTTATGAACTATGAATATTTAAGATTGTAAAGCTTCAGGTTGGCTAATCGAGCCAAACGTTGGGCTGCCACTTTGTAAGGAGGACCGTTTCAAGTTGGGGTCACTTTGTAGACGATCCTCTTACGTTGGGTGCCAATTTATAAGGGGATCTAATTATTGGGCACTTGTAATGACCCACGATGACCGTGAATTGTTAATTATGTTAAGTTAATGATGGGCGCCAACTTTGGATATCCCAAAGTATAAAAGTGTGTTGAAAAATTAAGGGAAAAGGGAAAACACAATAATAATGTTCACATTAATTTACTTTAATTAAGTAGATAAAAATTAACAAATTAAATATACAAATTTTAAATAGAAAAATAAGAAAATGTAATTCACTATTATCACTGGAATTAGCAGAAATAATTATCAGAGGGTGTGATGAAAAGGATTATACACAAATAATTATATCACGGGACGTGATAAGTATAGGTTATATCAGGATGATATCACTTGTTCGACTGTATCACAGGGTGTGATAAAAATGATTATATACAAAATAATTATATCACGGGACGTGATAAATACCAGGTCATATCGGGATGATATCACTAGTTCGACTCCATTCTCAACTGCTAAAAATATTAAAACTTGGAGGGATGGTCCCTCCCCTTATGTGAAATATAATATCTATATATATATTACATTTTAAGAATAATGCGACCAAATAACTTTGTTAATAAAATAGGGGAATAGAAAAACAAAATAAACTAAAAAATAGATAAACAAAATAAAATGTATAATAAAAAAAAATAACTAAGAATATAAATACTTTGTCCGTTACATCCTCCCCCTCTGATTCCGAGGTCTTTTGATTGAGGGATCAGCCCTAGGAACGGACAATTTTTGGCCTTCCTCGCTTACGTAGAGGAACTACTGGAGTAGAACGCGTGTCGTGACTTAGACGCAATGCTGATGTATGAGGGGGAACAAGTCCTTGAGTAAATAATTGTTTTTGAGTTTGTGGTGGCTCCATAACTCCTGGTGGGCCCCGATGGGCTCTCGGAGACCCCACCAGCTGTCTATATCGGACAGCAGGATCTTCTTTGCTGACTTTGGTACCGTCCGTGGTTTCGACAGCCCTTTGCAGCGCATTCAAACAACCGCCTGTGTTTATATCATGTCCAGCGTAAGGAGTTGGCTCTCCCCCTGGTTGAAAGACAGTTTCATGTTCTTTTAATAAATGGGCAAGTTTTATGTTCTGTTCCTCAGTTAGCTGAATAGTGTTTTCAACAACAGTATTATTTTCTTCAGTGGTGCAGAGATTTTCTCGAATAAATTTGTATTTTCTCTTAGGATAATTATGAAAATACCAGCGATTGTTTCGCATATCTAATACTAAACCTGCTTTTCTGAGGAAGTCAAGACCTAATAGTGATCTATTTCCACTAACATTGGGTAGGAATATCATTTCTATATATATTATTTTATTTTTGATTTTTACAGGAACTGTAGCTAATAACACGGAATGTGTACGCTTTTTCCCGTCAGCTAGAGTTAAGGAAAGTTTTTCTACTTTAAAATGTTCTCCTCGTTGTCTTAAATAGCTGAGAAGACGCTGACCGCCAATAGAGCGAGTGGCCCCGCTGTCAACACAAATAGAACCAGAAGCTTCATAGATGGAGGCTTCTATTAGAGCGAGTTTAGTATCTCTATCTGTAGTAACGTTACACTGTAAGGCTTGTGCGTTGGTAATTTCCTGCTTCGGATTGCAAGTTAGACACCTAGGTTTGGTGACTCCTGGAGTTCCGCAGCCGTAGCAACGAAGTGTTGAAGAGTCAGTCTCTTCTTTTTGTTTTTCACGAGGTTGTGAGTTTCTAAAGGGTTTCCGATCATAATATTTCGATTTAGGGGGTTCGATAGATTTATTTGAAGGGATTGTTTTTGAAAATGGGGCCCTTAAGTTATCATAGGAGTCGAATTTTTCTGCGAGATCGAGGGGATCTACCAGTGTTTCCCAAGAGTCGAGGAAGTGATCTTTGCATTCGGATGAACACTTTCTCTTCATTTGATCAGCTAGGATCAAATTTTTAAGTTGATCAAAATTTTCAATTTTTAGATCGGACAGCCAGGCTTCTAGATAACCGCGTAGATTGAAGTAAAAATCTTTCCAAGTGTTTTCTGATGTCTTCTTGGAGGTGGAGAAAAGTTTTCTTATTTTATCCGTAGTTAATTTAAATCGGTGAAGTAGGAGCTTCTTAATATGTTGATAGTCTTGGGCGACTTCATTTGGTTCTCTAATTATTAGAGTGGTAATATCTGTGGGTAAGACCGAAATAAGATAAGTGACCCATGCATCCTCAGATATGCCAAGAAAATTCATTTGTCTTTCGAAAAGACGCAGATACGTATTAATATCGTCATCGTTAATTTTAAATAGAGGTAAGAATTTCAATATATCTACTTTCGGTTGAAGTGGGGTTGGTGATTCTACCTGGTTCACTACGGTTTGAATTCGGAGTTTCTCTAGTTCAAATTGTCTTTCCTTCTCCTTTTCTTCTCTTTCATCTTTCTCCCTTTCCCTCTCCCTTTCTTCTTTCTCCCTTTCCCTCTCTCTTTCTTCTTTTTCCTTCCTATCCTCTATGATGGTCATAAGTAATTCCCGTGTAAGGTCTTCATCATAATCAGGCAATGACGTGATGTCATTTTTTATATCGATCCTACGAGAATCTAAATTCATAACTATTCCTAATTCCTGTGCTAAAAGGATAAGATCCTCCTTTTTCCCTTTGCCGAAAAATGACATTTTTAATAGGATAATTAAATTTAATGTTAACCAAAGAGAAAAAAAAATTAATTAATTAATCAAAATTAAAAGTTATTTAGTCGCGTACAATTGAATTATACAATGTTTAATTATAATATAAGGTAATTGAAATATAATTTAAAATATATAAAAGTATTTAAATATTTGAAAATATAGTGATATTTTATCAATTTTATTAATTCATTAATTTAAATATAATGTAGTAGAATAAAATTTAAAATCAAAAAAAAAAAAAAAAAAAAATTTACAAATTAAACATATAAATTAATTAATTATAACTAATAATAATATTAATATATTCAAACTATTTTTATTGAATTAGAATTAAATAGATAAATATTCTATTTGTTAGATAAATGTGAAAATTAAAATAAAAAAAATAATTAACAAGTGTTAAATATATTATTATAATAGACAAGGAGATATAATTTATTTAAATTTAAAGTATAAAAGTAAAAGTTTTAAATTTCTATTTTATTAATTAAATATTAAATTGTAGTATAAGTCCGTTGAGACCAAAAGTGATGATACTGCTCACCAAAGATGAATAATGTACTTTTCTCAGGAGCCGTGGTGTACTAATCGGGCCTCAGGTTGGGCTGCCACTTTGTAAGGATGACTAATCGAGCCAAACGTTGGGCTGCCACTTTGTAAGGAGGACCGTTTCAAGTTGGGGTCACTTTGTAGACGATCCTCTTACGTTGTGTGCCAATTTATAAGGGGATCTAATTATTGGGCACTTGTAATGACCCACGATGACCGTGAATTGTTAATTATGTTAAGTTAATGATGGGCGCCAACTTTGGATATCCCAAAGTATAAAAGTGTGTTGAAAAATTAAGGGAAAAGGGAAAACACAATAATAATGTTCACATTAATTTACTTTAATTAAGTAGATAAAAATTAACAAATTAAATATACAAATTTTAAATAGAAAAATAAGAAAATGTAATTCACTATTATCACTGGAATTAGCAGAAATAATTATCAGAGGGTGTGATGAAAAGGATTATACACAAATAATTATATCACGGGACGTGATAAGTATAGGTTATATCAGGATGATATCACTTGTTCGACTGTATCACAGGGTGTGATAAAAATGATTATATACAAAATAATTATATCACGGGACGTGATAAATACCAGGTCATATCGGGATGATATCACTAGTTCGACTCCATTCTCAACTGCTAAAAATATTAAAACTTGGAGGGATGGTCCCTCCCCTTATGTGAAATATAATATCTATATATATATTACATTTTAAGAATAATGCGACCAAATAACTTTGTTAATAAAATAGGGGAATAGAAAAACAAAATAAACTAAAAAATAGATAAACAAAATAAAATGTATAATAAAAAAAAATAACTAAGAATATAAATACTTTGTCCGTTACAAGATTAAGATTATTATTTCAAATAAATAAACGACAAAATATATGAAACAATTTCAAATAATTTAAAAGTGCATAAATTAAAAAAATAAAATATTCATAAAACATACAGCCGTTAAACGTACGTATTGCACTGAAAGACAGAAAAGTATGGCCTGTGGATATAACATATAAAATGATAATATATTTTGTAATTTGATTACAAAATATTATTATTATATATTTTCGTATATAATCTAGACATGGGGGCTCCACCCCCTGTATCCCCAATGTAATACATACTAATTTTTTGAAAGTCTGTATGTGAAAGGTTTTATTTCATTTTAATTCAATCAGTATATTTTTTATTTCATTTGGATTTTCGTTTTCACTCAAATTTGCAAATTGCACTATTTTTCAAATTAGTCGATAAGAGCTGGTTGAAAGAAGAAAGCAAAAAAAAATTTTTAACAAAGAGTGAAAATTTGGCTTTTAGATCGACTTCTCTTTACTGGTTTTAACTAAGAATCAGAGCTTAGAACCCACACGACAGTATTATTAAATAAATATTAAAGTATATTTACCAGATTATCACGTGGCAATCCTATGTTGATATAATTCAAGATTTTGACCATTTCATGTAAATGTCAATTTTACACAATGTTTGTTTTTCCGCATTTTTTAGGTATTTGAAAAATCTATGAAACTATTTTTTTTAACTTGATTACTTTTTGAATAATAATTGAATTTTGTTTATTTGAATAAGAAGAATGAACAATACCTCCCTTACAATCGTCGTTCGGTAAAAAAGGACAAACCAACAAAAAGGACATTTTCAAAGCTTTGAAAATAGATAATATCCATGTAGGTATATAGTCCACTTTAAGAAAAAAAAAATTCTCTTGAAAATATCATAAATTATATAAATTCTTTTCTGATTTTTATTTCTGAATCTTTTATGAAAAATTTATTTATTTTTGTTAGTTTCTTTTAAATTAAAAATTGTATTTTGTTTACTTGAAAAGGATAGACAATCATAATACAACAAAAAAGATCTTTTGACCTCTGACCATTGTCAAAAGATAATATGGATGTGATATTCCAGTTCAAGACAAAAGATATCCAAGGGTTGTAACCAAAGTAGAAATAAGTATTTGATGAAATTTTAAAGTATATTTAGAAAAAAATGAAACCATGCATTTAACTCAACTATTTTGTTACGTTCGAAAACATCTTATTTTAACTGATCTTAATATTTTTAATTATTATAATATATTATTAATTTAAATATCGATAAAAAAACATTCATGGGTTCTATCTATTAAAAATATTCTTAATTATTTAAATTATTTTCAAACTTGTATTAATTTAGGAGATGTTTGAGTAACCATAAATAATATGTAGATATATTAAAGGACTATTTATTTTTATATTATACTAGCTGATCAGAGCGCCTTCGGCGCTCTTCACATCTAGACGGGGGCTCCGCCCCCTGTACCCCCCCCCCCCGCGAGTGTCCCTATTTTGAGCTATAACCATCTAACTCCTACCCTATCCTATCTCTCTCACGTTCCTTCCTACATTGTCCACCCTGTTCACAATTGGTCCTCCAAACGGACGTTTTCCAATCGAACTCCCACCAATATATTTTCCTCTCTATGCTAGCCATGTGCCCTGTCGGCCCCAGCCTTCTCTATTTTATGACCTATAATTTAATAATTTTGATCGCCTTTGATAATAATATTCCTAATAATTGCAACCTCGATTTAAATTCTTTGCAAATATTATTCTCTCTGATACTAATTATTTTGTCTTATCACTATTAATTTCAAACCCCATCAATTTTCCTGCCTCGATTAATTTTTTTATGCTACTTTAAATGTTATTAATTTATTTAAAAAAAAATCAGAGTAAACAAAATAAAAATAAAATATAAAGAAATTAGCATAACACTAAACTACTATAAAAATAATATTAAAAAATATATTATATATTATGTTAAAATCTTACGTAAAAATCCAATTATGAGATCAAATTTTCTTAATTAAAATAATCTTAAAAATTAATAGTATTAAATTATAGCCGTAATGTGAATGTTTTCAAAGTTTAAAAGGCCAATAAGATCAATTGAGATAAATATCAATAGATATATAAAAAGATTTTTATCTGCACATTGCTCAGAATTTAAATTACCGCCAAATTATCGCCACCAGCGCCTCTATGATCTAGTATGGTAACTAAACTAGAGTGGGGTTCGAACCTTTTTCTACCATCCTATTATATTATTTCATTATTTTGATGAATATGTTTTAATACACAAAGCTGCTGAAAATTCTAGAAAGACATTTCTAAAAAACTGACATCTGCACGTACTCACCCTCATAAATTAAATAGCTAGAACAAAGAGATTGAGAGAAAATATTTTCTATTGATAAAGACAAATATTTTTTCAATAAATATATTATATATTTCTTTTATAAAAATTCATCAAATATTGCACACCTGGTTGCCAAAATATTTTTTTTTTCCATAAAGTGGACTATATAAATAGATATTATCTGTTTTCAAAGGTTTGAAAAGGTCCTTTTTGTTGGTTTGTCCTTTTTTCATTCTTCTCCAAGTAAACAAAATTCAATTTTTAATGAACAAGGAACCAAATTAAAAATAAATAGTTTCATAGATTTTTCAAATACCTGAATATTTTTCTTCTTGAAAAATTATTTTAAGATAATATATAAATTATAATTTAATATAATATAATAAAATACGATAAAAATAGAGTCTATAAATATATAGAACCTGTGTATATATATATATATACTAGCTGATCAGAGCGCCTTCGGCGCTCTTCACACCTAGACGGGGGCTCCGCCCCCTGTACCCCCCCCCCCCCCGCGAGTGTCCCTATTCTGAGCTATAACCATCTAACTCCTACCCTATCCTATCTCTCTCACGTTCCTTCCTACATTGTCCACCCTGTTCACAATTGGTCTTCCAAACGGACGTTTTCCAATCGAACTCCCACCAATATATTTTCCTCTACCATGCTAGCCATGTGCCCTGTCGGCCCCAGCCTTCTCTATTTTATGACCTATAATTTAATAATTTTGATCGCCTTTGATAATAATATTCCTAATAATTGCAACCTCGATTTAAATTCTTTGCAAATATTATTCTCTCTGATACTAATTATTTTGTCTTATCACTATTAATTTCAAACCCCATCAATTTTCCTGCCTCGATTAATTTTTTTATGCTACTTTAAATGTTATTAATTTATTTAAAAAAAAATCAAAGTAAACAAAATAAAAATAAAATATAAAATTAGCATAACACTAAACTACTATAAAAATAATATTAAAAAATATATTATATATTAAAATCTTAAGTGAAAATCCAATTATGAGATCAAATTTTCTTAATTAAAATGATTTACACACATAATCTTAAAAAAATAATAGTATTAAATTATAGCCGTAATGTGAATGTTTTCAAAGTTTAAAAGGCCAATAAGATCAATTGAGATATTGTAAATATCAATAGATATATAAAAAGATTTTTATCTGCACATTGCTCAGAATTTAAATTACCGCCAAATTATCGCCACCAGCGCCTCTATGATCTAGTATGGTAACTAAACTATTTTTAATTAATATTCTTTATAATTTTTTTAAAATTTTTCTAATTCAAAAATCGAAAATCGGGCTTCGAGGTCTGGTGGCCAGCCCCTTTGTGCTTCCGTGTAAAAAATTCCAGGTCCCTGCGTGCGATAGTTTTTGCTGGAGAGCTCGGTCAAACAAACACACAGACAAACAGACAGACACATTACACTTGCTTTTATTATTATATAGATAGATATAAAGAATATGGGAAAGTATATGGAATTGTATAAGTAAAACAAAATAAATCATTTGATAATATTTATTAACATTAATGAATAATTATTATAATATTAATCGTTTTTTTTAAATAAAACATCAATTTTTCATTTAAATACAAATATACAAGAGTAATTTATTTAATTTTTATATTAAATTTTCACATCGTAATAATATTCAAAAAAAATTCAATGAATATTTTGTTAAAATTTTATTCATTTCTTAACTCTGTAATTTAACAAAAAATCAACATGGAAGACATATTGTATTTAACTTTAACAATTTGTTTTGCATTTCAACATACATTAATAATTTTTTACATTTTTAATATTTAATATTAAAGTTGTCTATATACATAATTCTTAAAAAGTACATCAATCTATTTTTAATACTATAAGTACATATAAGTACACCTAAACGCTTTTTATTTCAATACAAAATACAAACATACAATGAGAATTTATTTATGTTTTTTTTATATTAAAGTTGTATTTTTAATTAATAAAAAGTTTATTATTATATAGGTATTATAAAATATCCATCTTATACATTGAAATAATTTCGATATTACTTGCACAAGGTAACAATTTTTTACAAATGCCAACTTCCTCTTTTATTGTATCATCATCATCATCATCATTTGTATCAGTTGTATCAGTTGTATCAGCCGTATAAATTTTCAATGAATGAAGACGCAAGTATTTGTTCATTTTAATTAAATTAACTTGTATGTTTGTCAATGGAAGAATTAATTGATATAATTTTTTACATTTAAAAATGTATGGAAGTACTTTATTCGATATTTTTTCACATGCAAACAATGATAAAATATTTAATTTTTTTATTTGATGGATATCTTTTAGATCATTACTTCTTAATAAATCACAGTATTCTAATCGGAGATCTGTTAAATTTTCAAACCGATTAAGCATTTTCAAGGCATTTCTATGAATATCGTCGCATGATTCGATTTTCAAATTTGTTAATGGTAATTTTTTTTCAAGAAACACTTGAACTAGTTGTTTTGTAAACGATTGAATTTCTATTAACATTACTTTTTTCAATTTACCTAATGGTGCAATTTCAAAATAACTCATGAGAATTTCTTCAGGGCCAGTATATCTAATTTGTAGATGTTCTAAATTTTCTAATTTTGACAAATAAGATGGCCAGGTTTTATTATAAAAATTAAAAGCGATTTCCAATTTTCTTAAATTGGAAAAGTTAACTATGGATTTCAAAGGTTCCGTTGTTTTTATCAATAATATCGGCAAATTTAATGTTACAAGTTTGTTCATTTTCATTATTAAGTTATTTATACTATAACTACAAAAACATTCATAGGGAAGACTTAACTTTTTTAAATTTGGAAAAAACAAATTAATATCCCTTAGAAAAATATCATAATTTAGTCTGGACCCTTTGATAATAATTTCTTCTACCTTATTGAAAATAGGACAATTTGGCAATTTACCTTTTTGGATTCCACTTGATAATTTTATTAGAAGATCTCCTATTAGAACTAATTGACTTTTGGAGAAATCTTGAATAACAATTTTTTTTAATCTTGGCATGGATGAATGTTTTAGCAACTTGATTAAAAATTCCAAATTCGAATCACTTACATCAACAGTTTCTATTAAAAAATGGAATCGTTCAAAAAACTGTTCAGCGTAGAAGGAATTTCGACCGTCGAATAAAATAGCAGGCAAAGAATAGACAATTCCAGTATTGATAATCACATCGTAATAATATGGATCTTCGCTAAAAAGAACCAATTCTTGGATTGTTGTATATTGCAGAATATTACCTACTAATTCTTGCGGTAATCTCCTCATATGTTGATCGAATTCTTCATCATCACTAGAATTAACATAAAACAGATTTACAAAATTAAAAAATGTTTTTTTAATCTTGGTATTATTCTACATAAATATCTTTTAAAAATGTGCAATACTTACTGTTGATAATCATGTTGAGGAGTCATCTTCTGAACACAATGCATGGTTTTTTTCATCTTTTTGGATGGCAAAAAACAAACAAACAAACAAATAATCAAATCAAAATCAAAACAAGTTGAAAAGTACACTCAGTTGCTAATGTTCACTTGGTGAGATGCAGAGAGCAAATGGTAACTGAAGGAAATTGAGGGTGCCGTTTAAGTCGAAAATAAGGGTGTGTCAAAACAGGTAACCAATCAGAAGATCCCTTAAGTAAAAATAAGAAGAGTGGGGTTCGAACCTTTTTCTACCATCCTATTATATTATTTCAATATTTTGATGAATATGTTTTAATACACAAAGCTGCTGAAAATTCTAGAAAGACATTTCTAAAAAACTGACATCTGCACGTACTCACCCTCATAAATTAAATAGCTAGAACAAAGAGATTGAGAGAAAATATTTTCTATTGATAAAGACAAATATTTTTTCAATAAATATATTATATATTTCTTTTATAAAAATTCATCAAATATTGCACACCTGGTTGCCAAAATATTTTTTTTTCCATAAAGTGGACTATATAAATAGATATTATCTGTTTTCAAAGGTTTGAAAAGGTCCTTTTTGTTGGTTTGTCCTTTTTTCATTCTTCTCCAAGTAAACAAAATTCAATTTTTAATGAACAAGGAACCAAATTAAAAATAAATAGTTTCATAGATTTTTCAAATACCTGAATATTTTTCTTCTTGAAAAATTATTTTAAGATAATATATAAATTATAATTTAATATAATATAATAAAATACGATAAAAATAGAGTCTATAAATATATAGAACCTGTGTATATATATATATATACTAGCTGATCAGAGCGCCTTCGGCGCTCTTCACACCTAGACGGGGGCTCCGCCCCCTGTACCCCCCCCCCCGCGAGTGTCCCTATTCTGAGCTATAACCATCTAACTCCTACCCTATCCTATCTCTCTCACGTTCCTTCCTACATTGTCCACCCTGTTCACAATTGGTCTTCCAAACGGACGTTTTCCAATCGAACTCCCACCAATATATTTTCCTCTACCATGCTAGCCACGTGCCCTGTCGGCCCCAGCCTTCTCTATTTTATGACCTATAATTTAATAATTTTGATCCCCTTTGATAATAATTTCCCGATTGCAACCTCGATTTAAATTCTTTGCAAATATTATTCTCTCTGATACTAATTATTTTGTCTTATCACTATTAATTTCAAACCCCATCACTTTTCCTGCTTCGATTAATTTTTTTATGCTACTTTAAATGTTATTAATTTATTTAAAAAAAAATCAGAGTAAACAAAATAAAAATAAAATATAAAGAAATTAGCATAACACTAAACTACTATAAAAATAATATTAAAAAATATATATTAAAATCTTACGTGAAAATCCAATTATGAGATCAAATTTTCTTAATTAAAATGATTTACACACATAATCTTAAAAAATAATAGTATTAAATTATAGCCGTAATGTGAATGTTTTCAAAGTTTAAAAGGCCAATAAGATCAATTGAGATATTGTAAATATCAATAGATATATAAAAAGATTTTTATCTGCACATTGCTCAGAATTTAAATTACCGCCAAATTATCGCCACCAGCGCCTCTATGATCTAGTATGGTAACTAAACTATTTTTAATTAATATTCTTTATAATTTTTTTAAAATTTTTCTAATTAAAAAATCGAAAATCGGGCTTCGAGGTCTGGTGGCCAGCCCCTTTGTGCTTCCGTGTAAAAAATTCCAGGTCCCTGCGTGCGATAGTTTTTGCTGGAGAGCTCGGTCAAACAAACACACAGACAAACAGACAGACACATTACACTTGCTTTTATTATTATATATATATATATATATATATATATATGTTATTATTTTCATATATTAATAATCATTCAAATGATTATGTAACGTTGGAAAAATTTTACCTATATAGATAAAATTATTTATTTACGTATTCTAACAAAATAAAAATGTACTTAATAATATGAAAATAATTTAATGAGTTTTATATTTAGCATAACTTATCAGATAATAATCATCAATAACCCAATGATATTCAATACATAATAGTCATTAAATATTTCATATAAATATATAATCAAATATTAATAAGAAAAATAAATAATAAGAAGTATTAATAAAATAAATTAATTTTGATCTCAAGAGAGAAAAAAATTTAATTTTGTATTATTCAAGATATCATTTTAAATTGATACAATATAGTTTTTTTTTTAATAAATCAGTATTGAAGAAATATAATTTTAATAAATGACCAACTGCTCACCTCCAGATATAAAACATTCAAAATCTACTATAGATTACAAAAATCATTAATTTTGTCTATCTATTTATCTATCTATCACAAAAATAGGATTTCATAAAAATGCCCGGCTGAAACTTTATGTAAAATTATAAATATAATTATCAGACACCTCCATATTATCAAATTATAAAATTTTTGATAATTTATTGCCCCAATGAAAATTCTGGTTTTAATTCTCATGTCATTGAAAGGGTTGCTTGCTTCCTTAGTATTTTGTTTGTTTGTTCTCTGCAGAGATTGTGTGATGTTTTTCCTCTCCTGGTTTATCTCCATCTAATTCGGTCTATACTATCCTCTTCCTCTAGATGTCTGAACCAAATCGTCTCCCGATCCTAGATCAGGGCAGCAGCACCCGCTCTAGCATTTAATACCCCCCGGGCAGATAAATAAATTGGCGCCCATATATTCGTTAATGAAAATTGGGCCGTGAATACTAATAGGTTGAGAAACACTGGTATAGGGGACTAATTATTATTATTATTATTAGATTATTGGTTTATATATACATATATTTTTTCAAAAATAATATCACCATTAATTTATTTGATATTCATTTAAATTAAAAAATAACGTATCTTATTTTTACAAAATAATTAAACATGATTTAAATTAATTTAATTAAAATGTTAACTTTTAGAATAAATTATTTAATTCAAATGAGTTACGAGGGCAGGTCAATAGGTCCGTGACTTTATGAATGAAACCCAGGTTTTTGGATAAAAAAATTAAATTAGCTCTTTTATTAATAAATATATATATATATATATATATATATATATATATATATATACTAGCTGCCCCGAGCGCCTTCGGCGCTCTCTGCACCTAGACGGGGGCTCCGCCCCCTGTACCCCCCCGAGTGGTACATAGTATTTGGTTAAGAGTAGTAAAAGGTTTTCATCCATTTTGTTTCAATCAGTATATTACATAAAACATTCATTTCTTTTTGTGTTCTTATTTAAAATATATTTTAATTATATATATTATTATTGTATATTATTGTATATGTTATATCTATCTATCTCTGTGTGACTCTAAGGAACTCGAAAATACTTGGCCGCAGCAACCACATTTCTCCAAGTGTCCCTATCTTGAGCCCTTGCCCCATCTCTCTTACGTCCCTTCCTACGCGTCCTTGGTCTTCCAAGCGGACGTTTTCCAATCGGTCTCCGCACCGTTTTCCAATCCAATATCTTTTTCCTCTCCCATTCTAGCCACGTCTCCTGCCTATCTCAGCTTTTTCGCTTTTATAACCCTAACTATTTCTGAAGATGCATAGAGGTCATGCCATTCCTCGTTATGCAGTCTCCGCCATTCCCCGGTGACCTCACCTTTCTTTGGCCAATATATGCTGGAAAGAATACTCTGAATCTACTCTCATCTCCCAGGGTCATAGACCATGCGTCCCACCCATATAATACAACAGGCAGGCAAAATAATTGGTTTATATATTTTAATTTTGATTCCTTTTGATAATAATTTTGATGAGATAAACCTCTTTACTGCATGATAATTTCCCGATTTCTACCTCGATTTAAATTTTCTCAAATATTATTATCCTTCTACATATTCAAATTCTACATTTTGTATATTAAGATTTTGTTAATAAATATATTTTCTTATCACTATTAATTTCAATCTGAATTAGAAGAAAATTATAAATTGCCTCCTATTCCAGCCCATTTACCTATCCAGGCATCTTAATTTCGTAACACTCCGTTTTTTTTTAAATTTAAAATAGAAGGAGAAAAATAGTTTTAAATTATATTCAAATGGTCTATTATATTCTATATATGAGTATTTTTTTCTGAATTTAATACTAAGTTGATTTTTAAAATTTTCCATTCGTTATGCATATGATTGATTACATGTGTTAAAATTTAAAAAAATTCAAATATTCTAATTTTTAATTTTATATACAATTTAATATTATTTTTTATTAATATCATATCAAAAAAGAGAATTTATTAAAAATTAAAAATAAAAAAAGAAGCCTATTAATAAAAAAATATAAAAAAGACATAAATTTAAAACATCTCGTTTATATCATTTGTCTAAAAAACATATTTTAATTAACCAAGAAATCATTTTTGCACTTAAAATATATTTGTAATTAATAATTGAAACAAAAACAAAAATAATATAATTTAGTCATTTTAATTGACGATTAGAAAATATTTTTGTATTCATAAAAGTTTAAAAATAATATATTCTGTTTTTTTAAGCTTTCACTTTCAAATAGAAAAGAAGAAATATTCAAATATATATAAAGAATTAAGTTAAATATGATCTAAATATTTTATTAAATAAATTTATATGACAACTTTTAGAATAAATTATTTAATTTAATTGATATTTGAATATTAGAATTTAAAATAAAAAGTGAAATATTATAATAATTTTTAAATTCTGAGCACAGAGCATCCAGCTGCAATATGCAGACAAAAACCTTTTTTATATATATATACATAGATAGTTGACGCTAGGGATGGCAATATGGGTTTTTCCAAGAAGGAAGAGAAAGTTAATATCATTTTAAATGAATGAATGGATGAAAATTCAAATTTTATATATAGTTTTTATATTTGTTTATTTATTCACACAAAAAATTAATTGACATAATTATTAATTTAATAAAATAAAATTTAATATTAAAATTTAATAAAATAAAATTTAATATTAAAATTTAATAAAATAAAATTTAATATTAAAATTTAATAAAATACAATTTAATAATAAAATTTAATTTAATAAAATACAATTTAATAATAAAATTTAATTTAATGAAATACAATTTAATAATAAAATTTAATTTAATAAAATTAATTTAATAAAATAAAATAATTTAATAAAATATTAAAATAATAAAAATTAATAAATTTGTAAAAAAAATATATAATACTTTAAAAAAAAATGTGCCTTTGCTAGTTTCGAACCGAAAGTACAAAGTCATAAGTTAACGCCTTAGACCGTTCACCTACGAACCGCTTTTGTTTGGAGGCTTCTTATAAGGGTATATATAAGATTTCAAATTTTTGCCACCAGCGCCTCTATGAGCTAGTATGGTAACTAAACTATTTTTAATTAATTAGCATTTCCTGGACACACCTTACCAATTAGCGGTTTTCTAAAGGAAGTCTGACATGCCCTGAGACCTACTGAATATACATAAAAAATTTCATAAGAATCGGTCAAGCCGTTTCGGAGGAGTATGATTTCAAAGTTTTGTGACACGAGAATTTTATATATAAGATAATTATTATTTTCAATATTATGCAATATGTAATTACTAATTGATAAAAATAATACCAGCTAGGTCACCTATGATGTAGGATGAACCAGAATATTGCATTGTCATCGGAGTTACATATGTATGTGAAATATCAGCTCATTCGAACATTGGGAAGTGGGTCAAATTCACGTTGTAAGATTTGACGACAGGACACGGGTTGAAACTAAATAAAAGCGTGTTAAAAAAAACGCCAATTCAATATTTTTATTCATCAATTATTTGTAGACTTTAGTAATTTATTCTATTAATAAACAAAATGCCACTCTTCAGATTTTCCGCCCCGGACAAATGCCCGGTTTGCCGCCTTCTAGAGCGGATCCTGATCAGGGACAAGTGGCCACGTGTGAAAAATTGGATGGCACGTATACAGACAAAATTATTTTTTTTAATAATCATAACTTTTTTTCAATAGTTCTCAATTCACACTTAATTTATAATTTATGATATAAATTTGTATAACTGAATATAATTATTGATCTATTTTAGTAGATTAACCAAAACCTTCAAATTGTACATTTCATTACTGAAATAACGCTTAAGTTTGCTCACAGTTTAAAAACATCCACAATAGATACAAATTTCAGTGTGCTTTTGATTTTGAAACAAGAAGGTATTCTTTTAAAAATTTTGATATATGAATATGTCCAAAATTCAGTTAATTATCGGAAATAAAACAATGAATCCATATACCACTACAATATAAAATCAATTAAAGAATTTGCAAAAAATAAAAATATAAATAAAAATATTAGAAAATTTTTAGGAAAGATTAATTTTTATCACAAATCAATTCCAAATTTAATAATTTTACTTTTTTGATTAAAAACTTTTTAATATTTAAAATTATAACACTTTTGTACAAGATAGTTCTTATTTATACAAATATACCTATTAGATTGTTTATTAAAACTGCTGGGAGACAACAGGGGCCGGAGAAAAAATCATGACAATTTTATGGTGGCACGTTTTGTTACTTTTAAAAGATTTTTTACCGACCGACGATAGTAAGGGGGTATTGTTTTCACATCAAATTTGTGGAGATTTTTACATATATCCACGAATCACATGCATTTTGTTAATAGAAAAAAGTATTTTTAACATCATGTCTGTCCGTCTGTATAGATGTGTACAGCTTGAACGGCTCAACGTATTTTGATAAAATTTGGTATATTTACTTAATGCATCAGTATGATGAATGGATCAACTTTTGGTGTATATTCGGAAACCGGAAGTGGTAGTATTACCGATCGACGAAAGGAAGGGAAGGGTTATTTTCACACCAAATTTCACATGAAGATATTTTTTACATATCTCTACGAATATTGGTTTTATCCTCGGGAAAAGTCTTCTTCATTAGTTTTTTCTTAATTTAAAATTATATGACGTCACAGCCAGCACCTACTTATATATTATAAATAAAATAAAATTAAAAATAATTTACGTTATATCCATATCTGTTTTTTATTGCATTATTAGATAGAATATCATTTAAATTATTTGAAATTGTTTCTGTAGCTGGAAATTAATTTATTTCAAACCGTCGGTCGGTTCAGCGCCTGGCCACAGGTCAACTTATTTCATATTCTGCTACTCTTAACAGTGATGTGAGCACGTTACTTATTTAAAATAAGAAAATTTTGCATTTAAGTTCTTTTAGAATACTTCAAAGCGAATAATAAATATAATGTATTTCTTTTACATTGAAGAGGCAGGATTATCCAAAATCGTTTACTACAAAAAGTGTAAAATATTGAAGTGGTACTTAATAGTAAAGAATTTGCTGAAACATCTCATAAATATACAATCTTTAATATATAATTTCAATCCGAACACCTTATCGTTTTAGAGTTATACTGATCATAGACATACAGATACACTCACCTCCTGCTCTCCTCCTTACACACCAGAATATGTTTTTTGGACGTGGATTTCTGTTGAAAATATATATTCGACTATATACAGCCTTTTGCAATACTTATATTATTTTCATATATTTATAGATAAGTTAAAAAAAATAGTATTAAAAAAAAATTCTCATTTTTTTACTTTAACTTATATATAACAAGAAATGAGATATTACTAATTATTATTTTTATTTTATAAAATGAAAAAGACAAAAAATCTTTTTTTATGATAAAAATATTTAAGCTACATCATATTTTTATCTCAAATTGTATTGCCAGACCAAATTTGATTACCCAGGGATGAATTAATTATTATTTTTTAACAGAAAAAAATCTAGAAATGTTAATACTTATGTTAATTTACTTTTCTGCCAAGTCGACAAGATGAAGTTAAAAGTTCAATTAATCCTTTAAACTGGGTTTAAAATAAGTCATTTCATTTTATAAAATACGCATTCTAATGGAATATGGTTTAACTCAATCACTGAGACCGAGTCACCGGAACAATAAGAACTGTCTGTCTCTGCCACCAATACAATAAAGGTATTCCAGCGTAAACGAATTATGATGGCTGGCATTCTTCAAAAAAAAAATCAATTCGACCAGCAGTTTTTTGGAAATTAAATCCTGAATAAATGAAAAACCTTAGGGTTAGTTCTAAAAGAAATAGGTCTTCTATAATTTATGGATATGGATTTTATCAACTTTTTAATTTGCTTTTTACCTTTGCTATAATTCCACAATTATTTGTACAATTCTGTACAAAAAATATGTACTTGATTGCCGAGAGATTCTTTTTTTAATGCATTTCACTTAAATATTTAAGATCACTTAATTAATATCTATTGAAATATGTATGTATTAATATAAAAAGTTACAGGGGAATGTCAGAGATTGCAATTAGGAATCACATGATTTCTATGCGTACCCATACTTGGAGACATAAAATCGCAATTGCAAATGGATCGGTAACGGTTACTGAAAAATTTGTTTACATGAAATCAAATGATCAATGAGTTCTTAGTTAGGAAGGAATTGAAAGATTTGATGAAGGGCAGGATAGAGACGTTTGGAGGAGGGTGGTTGTTGCAACATTTCCACAATTATTCTTATCCTAGAAGTACTTTTCATTATTCTATCCAGTTCCTCTTCCATCTCTGAATTTGTTACTTGCAAACGTAAATCATTACTTATACATTTTATGACAAAAAAAAGAAGTACTTACTTGGAATTATATCTATATTACCTTCTCTAAGAGGTCATAACTTAGTAGTATAAAGTGTCATCTTTAGTCATCTATTTTAAATTATTTACTTTAAAACTTTTACAGATCTAAATAATTAATTCGCTTGTCTTTGTTGAATTTAACGCTATGTCTATGTCCTTCTCGTTATAATTTAGTAAGTTTAAATAGGTCAGGAGACCTTTCCCATGCTCTTTTGTATCATAATAGATTTGTGGTAATCTTATAATATTAAACCGAGACCGAGTCATAGATAAATTGCTATCATTTAATAATTTACCCCTATTCTCTTTCTCTATTACTCTCACACACATACAAGCGAACGCTCTTATAAACAGAAAGGGTCAAATCAATTATACCTTAATAAAGATTTATAAATTTATATATTAAATAATTTTTAAATAAAACAATAATTTATAATTAAAGTTGATATATTGATTGATTATATTTGTTTGTTTCAGATTTATACAGTGGAGTGTTGGTGATTCATTGGAAATTACACTGACAGTTCGATCCGACTAGACATCATTTTGTAAGTATTTTTTTCCTAAAATTCTTAAAAATATATATTTCATTATTAATATTTGTAATTATTTTGATAAGTTTTGGTTATAAAATGAATAAGAAATATTAGATCAATCAATAAAAATATTAAACCAAAATAGAGAATGGAATATTAACTATAAAATTATCATGAATATACCAATATAATATTAATAGGGTGACATAGACAGTTGTTACTATCTATCTATCTATCTCTGTGACTCTACGGAACTCGAAAATGAATCAAATATCAAACCATTAAGTAATTAATTTTAAATAAAATTTGATATTAAAATTTTTTAAAATTAATTAATAGTTAGGAAATATAAGAAAATAGAAATAGTTATCACTTTCAGAAGTAATTTGAGACCTTCTTTTCATTCCCTCATCACTCTTTCTTGTAATAACATGTTTAGAATAACAACACTAAGCGAGCATTTTCTTTCTAAATCTTTTTTTTTAATTAAATCAATTTACCTATATTTTATTTAAAATTAATTAGAATTGATTTTTTACATTTTTTTATCTATATATATTTATATATATATATATTACTATATACTATATATATATATATCTAACAAAAAACCACTTTGTGGTGGAGGTTCCCCGCCAAGTTGTGAGCCCTATAAAGTTAGGAAATCAAAAAAGTTAGGTCCCCGCAAAGTTGTCTTTCAAAAAAATTAGTGAAATCTAAGCTTGGCGGCCGCCAAGTTACTCACCTTACAATATTAATTGTTTTTAAAACGTTCATTTCCTGAATAGTGTATTTAATTGCATTTCCAATAAAACTTTTTCAAATAGTGGTAGTACCTCCCACATTACCACAGAGAATTTGCATTTCCAATAAAACTTTTACTAATTATATTCAAAGTACAGTGTAACCTCGGGTTACAAAATATAGATAGATAGATAAATATTAATAAAGAAAGATATACTTATTATAAAACACCTCTTCATTCCTGTCAGAAAGAAATCATATGATGAATCAAACCTCTGAAATGCGCATAAAGTTTAGATTAATTAGAATACAAATTCAGGGTTTAAAATAAAAAATATAAATTAAATATATAAAGTATTCTATATAATGAGTGAATGAATTAATCATAAAAGGAATGAACGATTTACTTCTGACCCTCGGGGCTTATTTGTATATTTGCATATGAGATCAATTTTCTCATTCTCATTTCTCAGACATTTTATTGTCCCATGAAAACTTTATCCCTCTCCCTCTCTCTTCCTCCTCCATGTCTATGAACCAAACTTAATATGACCACCATAAATTAAGTATTCAATTAAAAATATAATAAATATTTTATCAGTTTTTACAAAATAGAAATACTTATTTATTTAGTTTTAACCTCTTCCCATTCTCTTTAGATTCCCTTATTTATTAAATATTTATTAATTATTAATTTTCCATTTACGTGGAATTAAACTGTTGAGTTCGATGAGGATGAATGCAAGATGAAGGGAGTGAGGAGGTAAAGGTTGTGGGGAGATTCGACAACGGCGAAAACAATTTCCTAAATAATTATCCATAACTATTTACTAATAAATTCGTATAATAACCTCTCTCTAATATTATATTCACGAAAATTGGTATTTTAATAATAATAGAAATACTTCACTCACTAATACAGATGTAGACTCAATGTAATCCTCCTCCCTTCTAATCCACACTAATATATTATTTGAAAGTTAAAGGCAATAAGGATGAAATATGATTGCCCCACTCAAGAACATTTCTAAAAATATAAATATTTATTATTAATTTATATTATCAAATTGTTTCTTTAAATATGATCGCCAATTCCATGGGGTGCCAATTATTTTAAACTTATGTTCTTGAATCTAGGGCGCCAAATTGATCGTTTATATCAATGTTTTTCGGGGGTGCATAATTAGCATTCGCCGGTACTTAATTGAATTTTTTATGAACAGGATGGTAGTTTAGTGGTTAAGTATTCCGCCGAAGTTTGTATTATGTATTATGTCTATGATAACTGGTTTGAAAAGAATTATTATTTCCATTTGAAATGTGTTGAGAGAGGAATGTTATGTGGTATATCCTATACTATATAACTAATAATTATTTTATAATGGAATTTTGTAAATTAAACCACATATTGATATTTGTTATTGTAAATTTATTCAAAAAATACAAACAATGATAAATTTACAATAACAAATATCAATATGTGGTTTAATTTACAAAATTGAATTATAAATAAAAACAACCACCAAAGCTTTAATAATTTAATAATAATTATTTTATTATATTAAATTTTATGACTAGAAAAAAGTAGAGCTTGGAAGTAAAATAACATTATTTATTTTTTTATAAAGTGTTCATAATGGGCATTACACTCTAGAATAGATCAATCATTATAATTATATTTTCATAAAATTAGACAATAAATATTTCAGAAAACTTTAAAATCACTAGAATATATCGAAATTTTTGGGTTGATTAATTTTATTTCAATACAATTACTTATTTAGTTTTTGAGTCTAATCTATGGTGCGCGACCCCAAAGAGAGGCGCGAGCACACTAGAAGTGGTGCGTGAGAATATCCAAGAGACAATTTCAAAAAATCGGGAGTGTCCTCCCCTAGACTTTCTTTATAAATAGGTAATTAGGTTATTATTATTATGTTTTAACAACAATAAAAATAAACAAACTAATTAATTGAAATTATAAAGTAAAATGGTTTAACACTATTATATATATTTATAATTTACACCTAACGCTACTTGTATAGGTAAAATGTCACTTCCGGTAGTCAGATCAGGATGAAATTTGGTATCTCTATTTTTTTCATATTTTTAAATCTATATACAAAATAGGAAGCAAATATCTCGAAGCAAACTGGTACTTTACTTGAAAGGTAAACGCAACCAGTGCAGATAAAGTACCACTTCCGGTTAACCGATTTTGACGAAATTTTGATAGAAATCTACAAACTGTGAATAATATCGGTGTACCAAATTTCGAAGTCCTAGCTTGATTAGTTTCTGAGTAAATTTGCTCACAGACAAACATTACATACATCCATACATCCATACATACACACACCCAGACATAATTCGAAAAATGGTATTTTCCGACTCAGGGAGGTCTAAAACGTCAAGATCTATCGAAATCTCGAAGTCGAAATTTTTGACGATTCCAATACTTCCCTTATATGAAGTATGCGGGAAAGTAAAAATGTATTAACTGTGTGACTGAAAGGAAAGCACACATACATATAGAAACACTCTTATTTTGGCAGTTAGTTAAAAAATAATTTAAAAACAGAATCCAAAAAAATTAATTATTAATATACAATATTGTTGTATAAATTTTATTGTAAGCGGGGGAGGGGGTCAACATTATGAAAACTAGACCACGTTATTCTGAGAGATTGAAAAACGCTGGTCTAATACACAATAATATGCAGCCTTTTTTTTTTTTAATTTTTTAAAATTGATAAATCCAGAGAGAAGCTCATATACATATTATAATTAATAATATAATTATGATTTTATATGTTTCTCTTTGATATGATTTAGATATAATAATAAAATATACAAAATAATATAAAATTTGAAGATTGGAACTATGTATTGTGTTGTGATATATATATTTATATTAATATAATTCCCTTTATCAATGACAGTGAAATGGAGTGCCATTTTATTAGTCTACATTTAATGGACGCCTGAAGGGATACGTATATAGCCTTTTAATTAAAAACAATTTATATCGTAAATTCAAATTGGTTTCATACACTATAATTGAATTAGGTGTATATGTTTGACTTTCACACATTGTATAGGTATATTGATGAGATAGAGAGAGAGAGAGGGAATATTGCAGTTAATTTGTGATGTGATTTTTCATAAAATAGTGCTAAAATATAGATCGATACAAATTAATAAAGAAAGGTATATAATAAACCACCCCTTCATTGCTGACAGAGAGAAATAATCGTTGTATGAGTAAAACTTTTGAAATGCGCATAAAGTTAACAAATTAATTAATTAGAACACACCTAGTTTATACAATGTTTTAAAATAAAAATAATTAATTATTATTACCTATATATGTATGTATACATCTAATAATATATACGAGTATATATAATACAAATTATAAATACAATAAATAAATAAATAAAAGAAAAAGTTTATGCAAGTTTTATTAATTAGTTGAATTATTAATAATTTTATTTTTGACTTAATATAAAAATTCAATAACAACTCCAAATTTAAAAAAAAAAAGTTGTCAAACCATATGAACAAAAAAAATACAACATTATGATAAACATAAATAAATAAATCAGAGGTGGCTAAAAAAAAAATAAATGAAGCACAAGAAAGAGGCTTTGGTATCGAATTTATCAAAATTAGAAAACTTTATAAAGAAGATTGGAAGGGCGAGGAATAGAAATAAAAAAAATATATATAGAAAGAGAAGAAACAGAAAAATTTATAAATGTCAGTGATGTTTTTTTTAATAATAAATGATTTTAAATTAGACATTTTCAGCTATAGATGGGCATAAATTAGTTAAATTAGTTATTCAGGTCACATTTAGGGAGAAAGAAGGGGGAAGAAGGTGGAAATCTTTTTTAGGATGAGATTCAAACACCTGTGGAATTTATAGGAATAATTGATAAGTATTTTCTGCAATTCCCTTCTGGTTTCTTATTTTTTATTTTTTGTTGAATTTTACACACTCATCTAATACATGAAGTATATATATATTCTATATCCACACAATTTTTTTTTAAAAATGTTTCTCTATCTCTCTCTTTTTCTAAATATATTATAAATATTATATATGGGGTTTTATTAAAATTTAAAAATTTTTCTTTATTTAGCCTTCGGCACACAAAAAGTGATCCAGCTTTGAAATACTTCCAAATAGGTGACGGTAGTTGGCGTTCTCTGTTATAAGAATAAAGCAATTTTACATAATACAACTGATACAACTGTCACAGCGCCTCAGGCTTTACGTTACATGATTTGGAGAATTTAAATTTTCTATTTCTAGAACTTGTCCCGTCTGTCCGTGAATATTGTGATTATATACGATGAATTCACGATTTGCTGGGACAATTATTATTATCCTCTATAGTGCTATTGTTTGCACCCCTGTTTGTATATGAGTTATATAATATTATATCAAAATATATTCCAAAGACTTACGGACTAATCACTAAAGATAATAATATACGAAAATATAAATTCAGGTTACAATCAAGTGAGCCCAGTTATTCTGTGGGGCGTGGTCCATAACTTTGGGGGAAAAAATATAGTTATTGAAAATATATTTTTCGAAGTATAAAGAATAGATTCACTTGGAAATGAGGGAGACTCAATATCAAGAATCATAAAATAGAATTGGTTCCTTTGGACAACCTTGGTTGTGATGTACTGTGAATATAAAGGATGACATGAGGGTATTGTGCAAGGATAGGAAGAGTAAATCTAAATAGCCCATGAAATAATTTTTTTTTATGTTGTTATTTTGAGTTCAAAAACTTCCGAATTCAGAATCGTCTCAGAGATAGATAAAATAGAACGTGAATTCCATAAAAAATCCTTTTTAAGATTAATATAATAAAGATTTATTTTCATTCAACTATTGTTAGTATAATCAGATTATAAACATATTTATATATATATATATATATATTTATATACTATATATATTTGTAAATGAAAGAAAAAATATTAAGTTAATCGAATCGCTATTTGAATTCCCAATCCTAAAAATAATTAATTAATTAAACTTTTATTCAAAGATTTAAAAATTTCCTATCAAAACATTCTTAAAATATTAATAAATTAGTTCAAATTGTATTATAATATATTTAATAATATTATATATATATATATATATATATATATAGTATCTCGTTCTCCTAGCTCGGAACTTTAAAAAAATTATTCCTTATGAACTATGAATATTTATAAGATTAAGATTATTATTTAAAATAAATAAACGACAAAATATATTATACAATATTAATCAAATATTTTAAAAAAACATAAATTAAAAAAAAATAGTCATAAAACATGCATTACTTAAACGTACATATTAATGCACTGAAAGTCAGAAAAATATGGCCTGTGGATATAACATATAACTAAGAAAGATGATTTTTCCCGAGGCTGAAACCAATACAGATCGATTTTTCTTTATAAATATTTATATTTTTGGTGTGAATTTTAAAAAAATCCTTAGAGCTGTTTAATATATCAAAAATACAAATATATATAAATATATACAATTTTTGCTAGTATAATAAGATAAGATATATATATCTATTTCTGTATATATATATTAATCTCTCTCTCACTCTCTCTTCTTTTTCTTATATAAAATGGGGATTGTAAATTAATTCTCCTCTCAATAGGTAAAAAAAGATACATTTTCAAATACACAAACATCAACAAAGGAAAAAGTTATCCTATAGTATTTTTTCTTCTAGTAATGATTACCTAACTAAAAAAGGAACTCAAAGGATGTCCGTTACGACTTAATGAAACTTTGATAAGTGCATACAAATTTTCTTGCTTAACCTATTCCGTTTTTTTTTCTTTCTCTTTCCTTTTACGTTACTTGACAAATCATGATGTTATTAATTGACCGTTAAAATTACATCTTTAATTTTGAATAAATTAAATTAAAATAAGCATAGTCTATGTGTGTACTTGCTTGTAGGTTTGTGAATTTAAATTAAATAATCGTTTGATAAATTGATACAATTATTCAAATTAAAAATATTTTTTAAGAGTAAAATATAATGATTACAAATTATATAAAAAAAATTATATTTCAAGCCTAAATAAATTATAATATAATTAATTAAAAAAAATACATAGAAAATAACAAAATAGAGGAATAATATATAATTTTATACACGTTACAGATATATCTTCGAAGTTATGTAAAAAGTTAAGAGAAAATACTTTTATTTGCCTTCGAAATAAAAATTACCACACTCATATAATATTCGTAAAGTTTCAGAAAAATGTCAAAAATTACTTTTATGCGATTGTTTTTAGAAGTTCTGCCACTTTACCTTAAAGTTTACCTTTGTCCAAATCGTTAAGGGAAATTGCGAAGATTCAATCATCAATTTTTTTGCTAGAATCACACGCACAGGATTTATGTTAACTTGTGTTCTGCAAGTGTTTGGCTAATCTTTCAGTTGTTTCATGTCCATGTTTAAGTATAAAAATCAGTTATTCAAACATTTCGACAGAATTCTGCGCTTGTTAATTAACTCAATTTAAAAAATATTTTATTGTTTTGGCGTTGTTTCACATTTTTGGTTTAGGATAAATGTTAAACTGAAGGTACAAGTACTGATGTATCAGCATCATCATAGAAATATACGGAGGAGAAATATTCATAGAAGTCAAGTTAGTTGGAAACAAATATATTAGATCAGTGGTCTTCAACTCTTTTGAATTTGAGTAATCCGAAATGAAATTTTCTTAAAACTATCAAAGAAACAATTATATTAATGTTATGGCTTAAAATTAATCTAAACATTAAAAAATTCATTTTGAATTAAAAAAATTAAATTTAAGAAATTTAAACTATTTTGCGAATCAGGTTTTAATTTTAGCAAAATTATCAAGAACAGTCATATATTTACATATTAGTGATTACAATACCAGTATACCGGTATAGCGAAAACCGGTATTTCGTGCTTTTTTACAATACCGAAATACAGGTATTTATAGCGATCAAATACCGGTATTTTCGGTATTTACTAATAAATAAATATTTTTTTTAAAATAACAAAATTTAAAAATGTAACATTAATTATAATTAAATTTTAATACAATGAAATTCCAACTTTTAAATATTTATATTTCTCAACTAAAATAAATTATTATAGTTCAAAGAAATAACTATCATAAAATAGTACCTTATTTGAAAATTTTATGAAAAGGAAAATTAATCGCATGTATCAATTAACAAAACCTAATTTGGTTAAAATTATTATCAATCATAGAAAGAACGAGAAACTTTACTTAATTTAAGTAGTGACGATAATATAGAAGAAGAAGTGTCAATGTTACTAGAACAACAATTACAGTGCATTATTAATAGAGAAACATTAGTGAATAATAATGCGCAGGTGGTGGAACAAGACTTATTAAAAATTATTAAAGGTGTAATTGATTGAAGACGAATGCGTTCGAGGAAAATATTTAGAATTAATATATGGTTCCCTTCTTACAATCCATCCAATCAGTGTTGAATCGGAGCGAGCATTTTCCACCGCGGGAAAAATATGCACAAAAATATGCTCTCGATACGCTGAAATGCACTATGTTTTTTGAGATCACATTTTAAAAATAATGTTTAATTCTATTATTAATTTTTTACTCTACTATTAATACAAATAAGGCACCACAGGGTGAGAGGTTAGCGAACCTGCCTCACATTCTCGTGGTCCTGTGTTCAAGTCCCGGACCCTGAAAGCAAATTTCTCAAGCTGGGGTCTATGAGAGGGAGTCAAACCAGCCTCCGGGATCAAAATTGGGAAGCTACTTGATAAAAAGTAGCGCCTCCGATCAAGAAAATCAAAGTGAAGGTTGATAGGACCCATTCTACTGATCATAGGACACCTAATTGATATAACCGACTTGATAGGCGTAGGTCGTACAAAGTCAGAGGTTTTTTTTTTATTAATACAAATAATTTTCTTTATGCTCCTATTTTTAAATTGTTTTTTTTATGTTTATGTGATTATTTACCTTATTATTTATATATAGGTTAATAGGTATTATTAGTGATATTGATAAATGATAACGAACTGATTTTTTTTTGTTAAAATAAATAAAGATTTGGGAAATTGAAAAGATTCTGATTATTAGAAAAAAAATTTCTGAAACTCACTAATACCGTTATTCGTTTTAAAAAATACCGAATTCCGGTATTATAAATTTGTTCCGGTATTGCAATCACTACTAGTTATCGATTAATTGCAAGAACATTACAATGAAAATATACAATTTTTCCGATAATTTCAAAATATATTTAGGAAAAATTGAAATCTTCTTAAATGCAAATTAACTTTATATGTCTCTTTCTCTGTTGTCATGTTAAAAATTTTTTATTCATTTTAGTAAGCTATTCATCTCTGAATCTTTATTATTTAAAACTAAATTAGTTTATTGTGTGAAATTTAATAAGAGCAAATGCCGATTAATTTTATATAATTGTAGTGCTCATCATTAAGTTGTTTTTAAGGAAATGCAATCCCAAATAAAAACAACACTAAATAATTTTTTATGCATATTTACTATCTCGCCAGAGATAGTATTGCGATCACGAAAATTTTCGATGTTGAGATTTTGATGTTTTTATACGTTTTGAAGGTTCCTGAATCAATTTTCACTAAGGTTGAGAAAAATGTCTGTATGTGTGTGTGTGTGTGTATATGTAGACAAGGTTACGCAAAAACGGTTTGAGCTAAAATCATGAAATTTGGTACATGGGCATTATTCAAAATTCGTAGTTTTCTATCAACTTTTGAGAAATGTAGCTCAACCGGAAGAGGGTCATTACCTACAACGTTTTGATTTTTTTTCCTCTAAAGTGACCGTAAAAATTAAGATATATGTTTGTGATCATTTTTCTCATGATTAAAAATGGTATAAAACTGATATATATAGAATTTCAGCTTGATTGAATCTCTGAAAGTACCAGAATTAATTTTTTAACACTGCAAATTTCACGCGCCAACACGTGACGTGGTGCCATCAACAAAGAGCCAAACATCCGCTGGTTAATAAATATTATTTATTAATTTTAATTTATAATTTAATTAATTTAATTTAATTTAAATTAATATATGTTATTTAATCCAATTCGAATTTGCGAGATAGTCGAGTGGAGACACTCCAGATTTTTTTATTTTACAGATCATTTTTTAAGAATAAAGAATTAAAGATTAAATTAAAGTTTAAATGTGTATTCGGAGCGCGTATGGAGATTTTTATACAAATAACAAAACAGTGGTCATTCTTAATATTTTTAGAAGTATTTTTATTTATTTATTTATTTATTTTTGTGAAATTTTAATACATTTAAACTAAAAATTTTTTTAATTCACATGATAAAATTATAATGGTTTTTAAAATGTTTGTTTAAGTAAATAAAAAAATTAGAATTTGAAAATAAAAATCCTTTAATAATGAGGGATGTTGAGAGAGAACACTAATTGGATAGTAGTAGCTCAAGATAGTGATTGATTGGAGGAATGTGGTTACTCCGCGAGTCCGTGTTCTGCATAGCGATGACTTGCTTGTATATCCATTATATACATGGAATTATGAAAAAACTAGAGAAAATTTTCATACCCGGAAGCTTAACAAAATTATTAATCCCTTACTTTTAAAATTTATAATCTGATGTTTTATATATATATATATATATATATATATTTATATATATTAGGATATCTATATATAGATATATATTATTTATTTAAATATGTATGTGTGTGTCGATTTAAATATTCCATTTTTCAAATGTATTAAGAAAATTTGATAAAATATATTATAAGAAACAAAAAAAGAACATTTATCTTCTAATCAGTTATATACCTATATTATATATATTATATACTATATATATATATATATATATATATATATATATATATACTTACACCATTAACATTCAGTTTTTTTTTGTATGTTATTTCTTTAATATATCTCTAAATCTTTAAAATTTATTCAAATTATTAATACTTTAATCCCTTTGAGTCGATATCATTGAAGGTAAAAAAATTTACAAAAATAAATAAATAATAGTTCGTAAATATTCAAAGATAAGAAAAATATTTATTAATAGGTTTATATTTGATTTTTCTATTTATTCTATATATATATATATATATATATATAAAGGGAAAATATTTATATTATATATAAGATGTGTCATATTTTTTGAAAGGAATAAATATTTTCTAACTTTTATTAAAATAAATTTTACCATACACACACACACACACACAGAATACTTCTTAAAGATTGTTATGAAGAGTGAAAAGATTTAAACCCCACGGTCTGATTATAGTTGGTATGAATTACAAGAATCCTTCTCTCCTTCTCCATTTTAAATTAAACTTATTCGATTAAATGATATTATTCAAATAATATTGGAAACATAATTCTTTTTTCTATATTATTAATTCTTAGTGTCATCCTCATGTGTTTTGTTTGTAGACAGACAAGTCTTTTAGGATTATAGCCTTTGAGTTAGTTCTTATAATCTTCATCTGCCAAACTTAAAGTGGAGCTTCGTTAAGTTCAATTAGATTTGAAATTTAATAAAAGAAATATAATAAATTAAATAAATATAAAATATAAAAATAAGAAAAAATAAATTGGGATTGGATAAAAAGTCTCTTGAAAATGTTTTTTTTTTTACATTTTTTTTATAAATTTATTCTTTTTAATATATAATTTTCGTTCGATCTTACCAAATGTTCAAAAAATGCTTTATTGGAGGTTGAAGATAGAAAAATAATCTTTATTGATAGTATTACAGGCATACCTAAACCCTTTTGTTAATTATTTCATTTTAATATTTTAAAAATTAAATTTTTTTTTTTAAATTATATTTTTATTAATCATAATTGAATTTTTAGATTATAGAAAAATAATTAATTATAAATTATATTTTTATCAAATTTGTAATATCTATTTAAATTTTTTATTCTACGACAACCTGCATGGGGTCTACGTTAGCAAAAAGATAATTTGAGGGTCTATGAAATGAAAATATCTGTCCATGATAGTCAATCTCAAAATACGAGGTGTGTTTGAAAAGTAAGGTGACTTTTCAAATTTCTCGGGCAACGTACTTTCGATTATGGATTATTTTGTTTTGTTACGTTGGTACACTCTTCCCGAACATCTGTACCAAGTTTCAAGTGTATAGCATTTTTTGTTTGGTTGTGAGAGGCGTAAAGGTTATAAGTGTTTTGCGTGCTCGGCGATTTTGCACGATGTAGGCATTCGCTTTGTGGTTGCAATACATTTTGAATTTGTAAAAACCTACACATAATGATATATATAATAATAATAATAGGATGATACCTACACATAATGATATACCAGAATCATCTTAATACAAGCACAAATTACAAATAAAGTAAAAATTCTTATTAATTTTTGTCTCTTGCACCGAAATGTTCAATTCGTCACTATATAAATACGTATATGAGACAAATTATTCGTTTCCTAAATCTTGAAAAGAAAAGTGCTAAGAAAATATTTAAAAAAATATAAACTGGTAGTTTAACAAAAAAAAAACAGACTAGACATCATTAGCCGAGGAGAAGATTAAACCTTACAAAATTGACGCCAAATTTGGATAATTTATTATTAAAAGATCAGGTTCATCCTTCCCAATAAAAACATTTACTTATTGCTTAGTTTATTTTATGTTTATTTTATGTTAGGTATATTTTATATAACAGATACAAAATTTTATTTTGAGAATAGTTTTAATTTAATTTCAATTAATAAATGTATAAAACTTAACATGTGTTTTTCTTTAAGTTTAAACTTCAGTAGAGTTAGAAATTTACAAAAAATCAATATCGGGTAAGTAGAGGGTCTACCCAAAACCGGAAAACATCGCAAGGAAACATGACACAGAAAATTTTGGGAACCTCTGTTCTAATTGATTTGAAATATCAATTTTATTTAGGTGTATATATTAATTACAAATATTTTAAATTGTATGCTACAAAGTTTGATTGTAGAATAGTACAAAACATTGTCTATACCAGTGATTCTCAACCTTTTATTTTACCGCGGCACTCATTTAACGGTTTAAAAGTTTGGCGGCACACAAAGAAAAAGATAAGTGTACAAGTTTACCATATTGAAAAAAAGTGGTCCCAAAAACGATTTACCTTTTTTTTAGAACCATATTGGAAAAATTTAGAAAAAAGTCGGAAATGTTTAAGAGCCTCATAGTCTCGCGGCTCACTAAAGTGCCGTGGTTTAGAATCACTGGTCTATACATACTGATTAAGACAATATGGTAGGTCTAGGGGGGGAGGTACAGCATCTTGAAAAACTCAGAAGGCGTTAGGTGGGATGAGCAACTGGTATATATATATATATTAAAAACATTTGTGATGAATGATTAACCCACCCATGATGAATGCATTTTTTTTTATTTTAATTAATGAGATACACATTTATAATATATTATATTGATGATGATGATGATTTGATAATATAATACATATAAAAACAAAATTAATAATGAATATTATTAATATATTTCGATTTCTTAATGATGAGTGGGTATTTGTTTTTTGTTTGTGATGTTCAGGTTAGGCGGTTGCCGCCGCGGGAGGCCAGCCAGCCGCGGTGTGCTTCCGTCATGGAACTGGAGGATCTCTATCGACGTTATTGCGTCCGTTTAAAACATGCACTGTTCCATTCATGTATGGCCGTTGCCTCTGCCGCCTCCGGGCTTGGACTACTATGTGTTCTTCTACATCCTCAGGTTGGTGTTCTTTAATTATATACAATTTTCTTTAATAATAATAATAATTCATTTATCATTCGTTTATTTATTGAAATTAATCAAGATATTCATTATTCGATTAATCATAAATAAATAAATAAATAAAAATATTATTGAATTAAATAATTGAAAAAATATTATTATAATAGGTTTATAAATATAATTAAAATATAAAATTGATGAAAGAATTATCACAATATAATTTATTTTTCAAATTATATATTAGCATCATTAATAATTCATTAATTAAATAAAACAATAATAGTAAAAATATTAATTTATTGAAAAAGAAAAATACAAAAAAAAATAAAATAAAATAATACAAATTTGTACATTACAGTAATAAATAAACATTGATTCACCTAGCCAGTTTAAGCGTTTAGGAGAAAGAAAAAAAATTATATTTATAAGTTAAGTAATTATTTAATTTTTGATTAATTAAAATTATGATTAGTGATTAGTTAATAGTAATTAATATTAAAATTATTTTAAATTATTTAAATAAACCAAAATAAAAATTTACTAATAAAAATAATGAAACCTGTGAAGTTTTATGCCTGTTATCACACAATATTGATTCAGATATATGCTTTTTAGTCTCTAAAAAGCTTTTTATTTATTTTGAAGTTAATTTGTATTAATGGGTGCCAAATTTTCTTTGACAGGGACGCTCAAAACCCTGAATATAATAATAATAATAAGAGTGATGCTTAGTATTTATTGATATAAGTTTTATATATAATATTTTAAAAAATATATCTTTTGTGAAAATAATTTGATGAATTTTGGTATATTTACTTAATGCATCAGTATAATGAATTGATCAACTTTTGGTGCAATTCCGGAACCCGGAAGTGGTAGTATTAGCGATCGACGATAGGAAGGGAAGGGTTATTTTGACACCAAATTTCAAATGAGGAGATTTTTTACATATCTCCACGAATCTTTCACTTTGTATTGGTTTTATCTTCGAGAAAAATCATCTTCATTAGTTTTTTATTAATTTAAAATTATATGACGTCACCCGACCCTTCATGACATATATATATTATAAATAAAATAAAATTAAAAATATTTATGTTATATCCATATTTGTATTGCATTAATAGATATTTCAAAATTATTTGAAATTGTTTCTGTAGCTGGAAATTAATTTACTTCAAACCGTCGGTCGGTTCGGACCTGGCCACAGGTCAATTTATTTTTTGACATGTTGATATTTGCTTATTCTCCAGATTAATAGTTTACGATTATTCAATTTGAATTATTGCAAAGACAAGAGAGTTAGAAAGAAGGAAAGTGAGGAATAAAGCAAGTTTTGTATTTAATATATATACTGTAAGATATTACGAGTATTACGCCAATGGACCTTACGAATTTCGCGAGTTGTTACTCTTAGTAATTAATAATTTTCGTTTGATATTTAATTATTTGAATATATTAGATAATATTAGCAAATTATTAGATAAACTTATAAAATGTTTAAATTTCTTTGGTTTTTATTAAAAAAGAAACCACTGACTTTTATACAATCTACGCATGAACAGCGCCTATCAAGTCGATTATATTAATTAGGTGTCCTATGAGCAGTAAAACGGATCCTATTAACCTTTACCTGATTTTCTTGGTCCGAAGCACTACTTTGACTCCGTCCCATAGACCCCATCTAAAGAAATTCCTCTGCCAGGCCCGGGACTTGAACCCGGGATTTCGAGAATGTTATCAACTCTGATGCCCCCTTCTTATTTTTTCTTAAGTGTCTATAAATAATATAAAAATATATATTTTCATTTTACATACATAATCGTAACCTATCCAGGAATTTCAACACTTAAAATTTAGATCTCCATCATTCATCACATATTTCCTTTTTAAAAACTTAAAGAAGAAATAGACGAGTCTACTAAAATTATAGCTTCTCAGTGGTAAACACGTACAAACATATAATCGTAAAAATCTTAAATAAATATTTGGAATTTGTAAAATGTAAATAAATAGAAAAGTCGTTTTTTTCTCATAATCGCAATAATTTCCATATTTGTTTCATTTCATAATTTAGAATATAAAATTATTATCCATCAGATGGCAGCATCTATCACAAACCCCTGGCATATATGCAACATTAATGTGTTAATCTTTTTTCATATACATAAAATAATTTTGAATTTATTTTAATTAAACTTTTATCTACGAGACAAACACAAACAAATTTCAAACCATCTTCAACAGCTAGAGTATACGAACTTTTTAATAAAATTCTCGTTTCATTTTATTTCCATTTGAGAAAATAAATAGTTCTAATTCAATTAAACATCATTTTTACCGACCGACGATAGTAAGGGAGGTATTGTTTTCACACCAAATTTCACATGTGGAGATTTTTACATATCTCCACGAATCATGCATTTTCTAAACAGAAAAAAGTATTTTTAGCATGATGTCTGTCCGTCCGTCTGTCCGTCTGTCCGTCTGTCCGTCCGTCTGTCCGTCCGTCTGTCCGTCTGTCCGTCCGTCTGTCCGTCTGTCCGTCCGTATAGATGTGTACAGCCTGAACGGCTCAACCGATTTTGATGAAATTTGGTATATTTACTTAATGCATCAGTGGGATGAATTGATCAACTTTTGGTGCAATTCCGGAAACCGGAAGTGGTAGTATTAGCGATCGACGATAGGAAGGAAAGGGTTATTTTCACACCAAAGGAGATTTTTTTATATATCACCACGAATCATGCACTTTGTATTGGTTTTATCCTCGAGAAAAATCATATTTATTAGTTTTTTCTTGATTTAAAATTATATGACGTCATCCAGCCATTCATGGCGTCACAGCCTGGTCTTGCATATATATTATAAATAAAATAAAATTAAAAATGTTTATATTTATTATTTATGTATCCATATCTGTTTTTTATTACATTAATAGATATATTAAAATTATTTGAAATTGTTTCTGTAGCTGGAAATTAATTTATTTCAAACAGTCGGTCGGTTCGGACCTGGTCACAGGTCAACTTATTTTTATTAATTTTATTAAAATAAATAGATTTTTTTTAATCATTTCATAAATTTATTATTTTTTGCAGAAATTAGATGGAGTACGGATCAGTGCTTTGGCCAGCATGACAATTATTCCAGCTGCTGTATTATTTGCAGGACAATGGCCACGAATACTACAAGTAAGTAGATTATATGAGTTTTTTCTATTTTCCTCTAAATTTTAATTCAATTAGACAAATGATTTTTAAATTCTTAAGGGATAAAAAATCTACAAGCGTTTTTTTTTTTTGAATCTTCTTAATATGAAACAATTGAGGTTACCGGGCAATGGCGGTGACTGCATAACGAGGAATTGCATGACCTCTATGCATCACCAGACATAATTAGGGTCATAAAATCGAAAAGATTGTGATATGGAGAACATGTGGCAATTATTGGAGATAAAAGACTAACGAAAAATAGATTTATGGAGAAGACGATTGGAAAACGTCCGGTTGGAAGATCAAGGACGCGGAGGACAGTCAATGTAGGAAGGGAAGTAAGAGAGATGGAAGAAAAGAGAAGTTGGATAGGTGAAGCCCAGGATAGGGAATTCAAAATTTTTATTTTACTTTTGAAAATTAAATTTTTAAGTATTTTCACAATAAACCATTTACAATTACAATTTTTGTCACAGTCATTTTTAAATTCAATTATTTAATAAAATAAAATTAAAAACAAATAACCAAGTCCATAATCTGGCTACATAATATTAGAGTTAAAAATAAAATATAATACTAGACACTTTTTTTTCTTTCAATATTTTCAAGTTTAATTTATTTTGAAAGTTATAAAGAGATTAAAAAAGACAGTTACAATTACCTTCCTAACACCTTTAATCAATGTCATATTTTTTTCTTTGAACTTCCAATCAATATATCAAAAGAATAGAGACATAATTTTTTATTTTAATGGAAAAAAAATCGTTGAGTTAATATAATTCAGTCAGCTGTTTCCTTACTTTCTATCTCTTAAAGTAGTAGGGTAAAAATTTTTAGTGAAAATTTTTTTAAAATTTTTAGTTTAAAGGGGGCTATGATTTGGCTTAAAAACAATCAGAGAGAAATTGTGGATTAGAATTGTCACACTTGAGATTATATTACGTAAAAATAAAATGCAGAAATATAATAATCAATAATGACACTTCTCTTTATACATTTGAGTAAAAAATTTTGTACATCCTACGCAAGGACAAGCCTATCAATTCGATTATATCAATTAGGTGTTCTATGATCAGTAGAACGGGTCCTATCATCTTTTACCTTGATTTTCTTGAGGCGCTACTTTATCAAGTAGCTTCCCAATTTTGAACCATGAGACTGGGTTGACTCCGTCCCATAGACACCAGCTGGAGAAATTCCCTGTCGCCGCTGTCATTAAAAAAATTATTGGTAATTATACAGGAGACTACTACATACTTTTCTGTCTTTCGGTGCATTAATACGTACATTTAAGGGCTGTATGTTTTATGACTATTTTTTTTCAATTTATGTTCTTTTAAATTATTTGAAATAGTTTAATATATTTTGTAATTTATATATTTTAAATTAAATAATAACCTTAATCTTAAATATTCATAGTTCATAAGTAATAATTTGGTAATTATACAGGAGACTGGCGAAAGGAGGTAGGTGGTTGAAACTTACTTTGAGGTGTTCCTTGAATGATTCTGAACAACTTTATATGCAACTTTTTTTATGATCTCTTTTAGTTTAATTAATAAAAATTAATTAATTAAAAGACTTTTACGGTTTTTTAAATTCGGTTTATTTTATTTTAGAAATAGTTTTATTCATACCAAAGTTATTTAAACGCTTTTGCGGAGTTTATATTTTCTAAAATAAAATAAACCGAATTTAAAAAACCGAAAAAGTCTTTAAATAACTTTAGTATGTATAAACTATTTCTAAAATAAAATAAACCGAATTTAAAAAACCGAAAGTCTTTAAATAACTTTAGGATGGATACACAGTTTAATTAATTAATTTTTATTAATTAAACTAAAAGAGATCATAAAAAAAGTTGCATATAAAGTTGTTCAGAATCATTCAAGGAACACCTCAAAGTAAGTTTCAACCACCTACCTCCTTTCGCCAGTCTCCTGTATAATTACCAAATTATTACTTATGAACTATGAATATTTAAGATTAAGGTTATTATTTAATTTAAAATAAATAAATTACAAAATATATTAAACTATTTCAAATAATTTAAAAGAACATAAATTGAAAAAAAATAGTCATAAAACATACAGCCCTTAAATGTACGTATTAATGCACCGAAAGACAGAAAAGTATGGCCTGTGAATATCAGATAAATATTTTTAATTTTATTTTATTTATGATATTTTGTATTTAAGGAAGCGCTGTCCAGAGTTGCCCGGTGCCATTTTTTTATTATTAAAATTCCAGGTTTGTTAGTTTTTTCTTAATTTAAAATTCCAATTTTAAAGATGATTTTTCCCGAGGCTGAAACCAATACAGATCGGTTTTTCTTTATAAAAATTATCTATAGAATGAATTTCAAAAAAATCCTTAGAACGGTTTAATATCTCAAAAATACAAATATATCCAATTGTTGCTAGTATATATTAATTTAAGATATAAAAATAAACTATTAATATAACTATAATTAAACATTTTATAATTATGTCATGAAAAAAATATAATTTACAAATTAAAGAAAAAGAAATTAATTATTAATATCATAATGTGATTTTATAATTTTTGTTTTTTTTTTTTGTTTATTGTTTTTAGGCATCAGAAGGGAGGGCGATGTTTGCTTCTTTAGCAGCTGCAAGTATCCTCGGCGCAGGATTACTCGCTCTCGAGGCCGTGACGGCCTCAACGGCCTCTTTGGGGGTGACATCGCCACCACCCCCATTACAATTATACGCCCTAATTTTAGCTGTACATACAATGTTGCCAATTCCAGCATTTATTTCCGGTGTTACAGCCATTGCACTCACCCTCGGTCATATCATTATAGCCATGTGGTTCAGCCCGGTTTCAAGTGTCAATCAGGTAAATATATTTGTTTATTATCAAGATATCATATTATAGATATACTAAAAATCTAGTTATCCTGAATTAACAAAAAATATAACCACCATTTAGGAAGTTGTCCTTTCCATTCAATCCTAAAATAAAAACTAAATATTATATCCAAATTTCAACTCACATTTATTTATTTATTTAAAAAGGAGATAATATATCCTCATTATTCTTATATACTTAAAAATCTTTTAACATTTAGACCACTAATACAGTTCTAAAGTAAATTTTTTTTTTAATTATACAAATATTATGTGTTATTGAAGTTTTTGAATTTTTATAAAAAAATAATTAAGAGTTGAATTTTTAAAATAATATTTATATAAAATAAATTTGAATTTAAATGTAGGTATAGGCTTCTAATAGAGTACTAATCATAAAAACAATAAAAATTGAGATTTTATTGCTTTTCAAAGAATTTCCATTTATACGAGTTTTTCATTTGTTTTATTTTTAATTTTTTTTTTTAATACATTTATTATAATTATAAGTACCTGAAACATTGGGACTCCGTTCGGAATTTTAAAAAAATTATTTTTTATTGACTATGGATATTGTTTTAATAATATTAGGGGTTTATCTGGAAATATTAATAAATTCACGGGGTTTTTTATATAAATATTCTCCCCTTTCTGCTAATCTTATTTTAAGTTCATTTCTGTCTCGATTTGTAAGAAAATTTCAATCAAAATATTATTTCAAAACTCCAGAAATCTTTTGCAATAAAACATTTTACAAGAATTTATTAAAAGCTCCCCCCACTCTGTTCATTCATCACCACACTAAATTAAAGAAATAAGATTTAAAGTATCTTCATTTATAAACTGTTCATATAATTATTTGATTTATGCATTATTTTGTTGCTTGCTTGATGATTTTTTTTTTTGGTGGGGGGGAGGTGGAATGATAGATATATATATATTTGTTAATTTGCTTCTAAAATATTATTAAAATAAATATTTTTAATTTTAATTGAAATTAAATTAAAAACAAACTAAACATTTTAAAACATAATAGATACTAAAATATTATTAATACAATATTAAAAATAAGTTGGCCTGTGGCCAGGCGCAGAACCGACCGATGGTTTGAAGTAAATTAATTTCCAGCTACAGAAACAATTTCAAATAATTTTGAAATATCTATTAATGCGATACAGATATGGATATTAACATAAATATTTTTAATTTTATTTTACTTACAATATATAAGCCATGAAGGGCCGGGTGACGTCATATAATTTTAAATTAAGAAAAAAACTAATGAAGATTTTTCTCGAGGATAAAACCAATACAAAGTGCATGATTAGTGGAGATATGTAAAAAATCTCCTCATGTGAAATTTGGTGCGAAAATAACCCTTCCCTTCCTATCGTCGATCGTTAATTCTACCACTTCCGGATTCCGGATTTGCACCAAAAGTTGATCAATTTATCCTACTGATGCATTAAGTAAATATACCAAATTTCATCAAAAACCGTTGAGCCGTTCATGCTGTACACATCTATACGGACAGACAGACATCATGCTAAAAATACTTTTTTCTGTTAAGAAAATGCACGATTCGTGGAGATATGTAAAAATCTCCTCATGTGAAATTTGGTGTGAAAACAATACCTCCCTTACTACGTCGGTCGGTAAAAAAGATCTGCCACTTTAGAGGCGCCGATGTCGTTTGTAACGCCATTTTAGAATTAAATAATAACTAACTTTATTAATAATATATATTTTTCTTCCATTTTTTATTAATTTATTTTTTTTTCATTGTAGATTCTAGGTGACATAGTATTTTTAATTTGTGCTTCGGGGGTTGGAGTCTATTATCGACGTATGACAGAGGCAGCTCATCTGCACACATTCGAAGGGACACGAACATGTATAGAATCCAGAGTGAAACTTGAATGTGAGAAAGAACAACAAGAACAATTGTTACTCAGTGTAATCCCCGCCTACATTGCCGCAGAAGTAAGTACTAAACATCTATCTACCTAATATATTGGGTTGTTACATAAGTTCGTTCGGTTTCGGTTAATTTGCTTGCCTAATTTACAGGAGAAATATTTTTTGATTTTATTTCAAAATGCTACTTTTAAAAGTTATCAATTAAATGGTCATTGTATTTTTGACAAAATTAATTGTGTTATATTTCTCTTAGTGTAAAGTGGGGATTTTCGTCAATCTCAGACAATATTATGGCCCTGTAAGTTGTTATCGTACAGGCCGTCCGGAGCGCTCGCAATCTTTAAGGCTGAATCCTCCACTTCTATTATACGTCGCATTTGGTAAATGCAGATTCCCAGTAGACATTGCTTATTTTTTCGCTGCTTGGGTTGGGTTTTTCCCTTTTCGAAAATAATACAACATAATATGGTGAAAATGCTCATTTTGCTCTGCCACAATCGAAATATCAAAATTAAATAAATTTTACATTAAAATGTAGCTAAAAGTGTGCACTACAATTGATGTTACGAAAATATCTCCCTCCACCTAAATATTTTTCGTCCAATAGGCGTCTATATCCGCGCGCCAAAATACGAACGTACAACCAACCCATTTTATATACATATGTGTTACCGTTAAAATGAGTAATTTGTTTTTCAATTAAAGTACTTTATATAAAATTATTGAATTTTAACATTTAAACTATGTAACATATACTTTTTTAATCGATAAAGTACGAAATAGGGTTAAAATGAATTTTCCGAGAGATATTCTCTATTGATGATCATTTAAATTCATAAAATAACTTAGAAATTGTTTATTATTCATTTTAACAGTATGTCACTAGTTATTTTAAAAAGTCAATTATGAAAATTTCTATATATTTATTTTTCGTTCTATAGAACACTTAGGGAATTTATGAAATAACTTAATTAAACATTTTAACGGTAACATATATATTCTTAATTTATAATTAATATTAATAAAATCTAGCTTTAAAAGTTAATTATAAACAAATTCAAGTGATTTTTATACTTATAGATAATATATCTACAGTGGCGTAGTATAAGTGTTAGCGTTTAAATTATTTGAATTAAAAAGACTTACAGTATTTTTGAATAATAATAATTAATTAATTAATTAATAATAATTATTATTATTATTATAAAAACTTTCATTCCAATAACTTTTAATTTCTTATTTATGGTTATTATCTTATTAGTGAATTGAATTAAAATCACAATTAGACTTCAATTGAAATTTAGAACATTCTGTTAAATTTATATTTTTATTGAAAAATATAATGGTTAGAACACACAACTGACGAGAAAAATGGGATTCCCCAGTTTTGTCACAGAATATCTAATGAAAAATTCCTTTCTCATTTTAATATGACAAAAATATGAAATGAAATGTTTCAAATTTTTATAAAATATTTACTGGAACTTACAAGAATTATATTACTTTTAATATAATAATATTAAATAGGACAGGAGTTAGGTGAGAATAGATAATGAAAGTTACACAGGATTGGGATTATTAGAGGAAATTGATTCAAGTTCGTCAGAAGCATAAATAAAGCATTTGATTAAATAGGATTAATATACCTCTCTAATAATTATTAATACTCTTTCAATTTCACTTTCATATTTATTTTAGTCATATGTACATTCAAATAATCTGTTTGGAAACCTCTAGAATAATTAATTCGTCTTTGTAGAAATATCTTTGAGAATATATTTGAATAGGGAAACAAGTGAGAGAGAGAATGGAGGGGAGGGGGGGAGGTGAATGTTTAAATATGGAGAATCGAAGTAGAAGGAAAAGGCATCCATCCTATTTTGAAATGTTAATAAAGCAAAAGATTGAAGATTCAAGCAAATACTACATTTAATTACATATTTAATGTAAAAATTATTGGAATAAATAATAAAAAAAAATTTTGAAATTAATCTTCAAACATACATATTTTAATAATTTTATGAAAAACTATCTTTCAATTTTAGTAAATAATAATTAATAATATAGTATAATAAATATTTTACTTTTGATTAAAAGTGATTTGGATTCGACACAATACAAGAGCAAAAATATATATTTAAGTAAAATAGTTACATTTCCAAGAAATGGGATATAATTGGTCTTTTCTCTATTGGTTTCTCTATCAACAAAATTTTCATATTATAACAAACAGACTACAAGTATTTTTAGGTTGTTCAATAAGTTCGTGGAACGAAAATGAAGAAACCAATTTTTATTTGTAAAAATTTGTAAAATTGATTCAAAAGGGGAGGGGCACGTGCCCCCTAAACGTTGTGCAAAAAATAAATTTAAAAGTGATTAGTTTTGTAACTGAGAACCCAAAAGTAAAAAAAACATCTTTAAATTACGTATAAGTAAAGTATAGTTTACATATAGTGTAAACGTTATGAATAAATAAATTATTTATTTTGTTAATATTTTTTTCCGGGGGAGACCTCCGGACCCCCCCTCCCCAACAGAATAGATCATGCTACGTCACTGATAATAATATACCTATACCTAAATGTTAAAATTTAAATGAAATTAATTTTCATGATAGAGTTAAAAAGAGCAAATGTATCTTTGTCAATCTGATCTTGAAAACAACTTCTCTATCAAATTATTGTAATAGAATATTAGGGAGATTAGATTAATTAATCAATTTTTTTATCAATCAGTTATTTATTTATTTATTTCAATTATTTATTTATTTTGATGATATACTAAAATGTATATATATATATATGTATGTATATATATATATATATATATATACATATATATTGTAACATATTGATGCTTTTCATGCACAAAGATGGAGAAAATTCTAAAAAAACTTTTCTAACAAACATTAACACTCACTCTCATAAATTAAATAGGTAAAAACTGATAGAACAAAGAGACTGAGAGGAAATATTTGTCAATAGAAAATATTTCCTCAATTCTTTTATAAAAACATGGAGGTCTCCACCTCGAAATGAATTAAATCTGGAAATGGTTGATTTGGCAAAGTGAGATTGGATACCTACAGTTTCATATTAATATTGATAGTTTAAAATATTTTTTTTTTTTTTTTTTGATAAATTTAATTAAAAAATAAATTGTTGATTATTTTGAAAATTATCAACTATTTATTTAATATAACTAAGACAGACAAAATTGCAAAAATAAATAATGGGTTTGATAATAAAGAAATCGAAACAATAGGGCAGGGAACAGAAATAGAGAAATTGAAAGAAAGAATTGACCAGGTCCCGGAGGCAATGCCAATGCAAGATTCAAATTGCAAAAAGTCCAAATAGGAATAACGAGAACGAAATAGAAACAATGGGGAAGGGTCCAGAGTAGAGAAAATTAAAAGAAAAAAATTGACAAGTTCATGAAAGTAATTCCTAGTGTCCCGTTAAAAGAATTTTCGAAGGAAAAGATGCCCAGTAAAGATGATTTCCATTGAGCCAGCAGAGGTAAGGTCATGGAAAGATATGCCTATTGTTCTCGAAGAGGTAGTGTCGAGCAAAGAAATACAAAAGAAATTAAAAATAAAAAGTGCCAGTAAGGCAATTGATAAAGTTAAAACTCACACCCTCCTTAGTCCCATTAAAATTAGGGTAAAAAATATCAATGACTTGTTAATTTCTTATAAAAAATACATGGCAGCAATATCAATTCGATTTTTAAGAAAAAGACGTCGCATGGTAAACCATGTAGTTCGAGACGTTCGAAGCAAGGCACACATTTCAGACCTTTTTATATAAATAGTGTATCCGCTTGATACATCTAATAGCGGCTTGTAAGGCCTAAATAATTAAAAGAAAACTATTGTTCCTGAAAATCGAAAGTGGGTTTAAATGGATTGGGATGAATCCTTAATATCAATTTAATTTTGCTCGAAGGGCTAAAAAGAGGGATTAATAAAAATACGATAGATACCTCTTCACTTGAAAATTGGGTGGACTGTATAAAAAGGTCTTTTTAAGATATTAAAGATTCGGGATGGAGAAAAGATCGCCAAATAAAAACTGTAATCAAATTTTACAATACTTTAATTAAAATCAATTTAGCATAATATTAAAGGCTTAATTATATTTAGGATCACCTAAATATATATAACAACTTAAATCTAAAATTTAATATAATTCAAAGGGGAGAATAAGTGCACTTATCTGTTTGACCACGGGAATTGGGAAAAGGGGGGTTCACTGCCATTCGCTGCCTGATTCCGGATTGCACAATTGATCCAACTATCAATTGGCTTTGGACTCTCCTCGAGTCTCCAACTGGTTAAATGGACTACCAGGGATCCAAAAGTAGAAGGAACGCCCGACGGGGCAATCGAAACAGTTGAGCCAATTACTGAGCAGGCTCGCTAACGATAATAGCCTCTCGTTGAGCTTCCCTCAGTAGACCGGGCCTCGAAGAAAAGATACGACTCGGAAGGCAATGGCAGCGTATGAACTCCACAAACACAGGCGGCATGTAAAGCCGTAGGCAAGACGAACACAACAACAAGAAGGTTGAGAGGATGCCGTCCTCTTTTTATATGATGATATGTAAGAGGGGGTATGTCACTCTTTAGGGTTGGTAAGGGAGGGGGATGGTCAAACTTATGAGTTTATTTAAATTAAAATAAAAGGCTTATAATTATAATTGAAAATAACTTAAAAATATTAATATAAATTATATAATTACCTAACACTAACATTTATAATTACTTAATTTAATTAATATATAAACATAGTCGGAGGGCGGTAATTAAAATTTATTTGAATTTAGGTTCCATGCGGAACCAAATAGATTTGAATTTAAATGCAAAATTAAATATCATATTTTACTAAAATACATTAGATCAGTGTTTCTCAAACTTTTTGGTCCGCGACCCCCTCTTACACTTAAAAATTTCAAAGGACCCCCCGAAGAATTGGTATGTGTAGAAAACATCTCAGAGGGAGGAAGAAGGGGTGAAAATCATTTACATTCAGAAGCAGTTTTTTTTTTTTAGTTTAATTGCATTGAAACACTCATAATTTTGATTCATAGCCAATTTATTTTTAGTATCAATAAAAATTAATAACTTATCTTTGGTACATCTTTGAACAAAATATTTTATGCTTATATACTTTTATTCTGACATTAACTTAACATAACTAATTGAGTTTATTTAACATGTTTTAAAATAAATTTAATGCGATTGGTGAGCTTGCTTATTTTGACACAATAAATTAAAATTGGGTTTAATATCGGTCAGTGCAGGTCTCATAGCATTTTCTATGTTACTAAGACGAGAGCGCTGTTTTATTTTTATGTTGGTCATTACTGAAAATGCCATTTCGCACAAATAAGTAGTTGCAAATGGTAAGAGAATATCCATTGCTAATTCAGCGAGTATTGGATACTTTGTTTTCAGACGAAGCCAAAAACAATTTAATGTTTGCTTACTAAATTCGATTTTAAGATTTGTGTCACAACTAAATTCGGCAAATTCTTCTTGGGCACTTAATGTGAGATGTTTCACTTGTGCCATTTCTACAAGGAATGGTTGTTGTATCCAGATGAACTGTTCAGTATTTAAATCGGATAGAAAATATTTTTTAAATTGTTCTTCCATAGATGATAAATGATCAATTATGCTTTTCTTAATTAAAATATTATCCAAATTATTTTCTGTGATAAAATCATATGTACTCGAAAACATTACGAAAATGTCATTTTTCACACTTGATTTCCATAAATTTATCTTTTTAATAAACGCATGAATTTTATCGTACAAAATTAATATATTCGTGTTCTCACCTTGCAAGGACATATTCAATTCATTTAGTTTCTCGAATATGTCTGACAAATAACATAATTTGCAAACCCAAATTTCATTGTGGAAGAGATTTAAAAAATCGGACTTTGTTTCTGATAAAAATATCATTACTTCATTCATTTTTCAACCCTATTAGTCGTTTTAAGGCTCGCCCCTTTGACAACCACCTTACTTCTGTGTGTAGTAAAAGCTGTTCATAATCTGCTCCCATATCCTTACATAAATTTGCAAATAAACGACTATTAAGTGTACGGCATTTTATGAAATTTACGTATGGCATCATTTAACACCACATTAAGATCTGGTGATAATTTTTTAGCTACTAACGCTTCTCGATGAATGATACAATGGGTAAAAATGATATGCCCATTTGTAATAGATTTAACTTTTGCTAGAAATCCGGCGCGGTGTCCCTTCATCGCTGCTGCACCGTCAGAACATACACCAATACAGTTATTCCAGTCCAATCCTTCTTCTTTGAAAAATTCATTAACTTGTAAAAATATGTCTTCGCCTGTTGTATAACTTTTCATTGGCCGACAAAACAGTAAATCTTCATGTATATTGAAGGCATGGCTGTATCGAACGTAAACTAATAATTGAGCCAATTTTGTAATATCTGTCGATTCATCCAGCTGAATTGCAAATTTCGGACTTTCCTTAATTCTTTGTATAAGTTGCTGAAATTGATCACAACTAATATCTGAAATCCTTCTAGCAACTGTATCATTGGAGAGAGGAATTTTCCGCAATTCATCTGCATATTTTTTTCCATGAATAGTTTCTGTAATTTGTACTGCAGTAGGTAAAACAAGTTCTTCTCCAACTGTATATAGTTTTTTAGCTTTTGCTATTAGATATGATGCTTGGTACGACGCTAAAAGGTATTTTTCCTGAGTAAAGGCATAATTTTCTAACAAACATTTGCTTTGATTTGATACCTTCAATAAATTTTGAAAATATTCTACAGGTTTTGTTGAATAAGCAGCATGTTTGATGTTGAAATGCATTAGTAATTTTGAAGGTTTCATGCTTTCAGCCGCCAAAGTATCATTACATAATAAACATAATGGTAGTTGTTCGTCATTTGTACCAGCAGTAAATGTAAATCCGTATTGTAAATATGATTCATTATACTTTCTCTTTTTCTTAAAAGCTGGTTCCGATTTTGGATCCATTTCTGTTTTTTTACTGCTTCCAGCTTCGGCAAGATCATTTGCATCTACACTCGTAGCTTTCCTTTTCAACCATTTATCCATATTTATGGAATAATATTCTAAAATAAATTTAAATGGTATAAAAATCAATTTAAATCATTATTAAATGAAGTTTTTTTGTGTGGAACTATGTACCAGTTTTGGCATAACAACTTTGATTTTGAAAGGTCAATTAGAATAGCTTCCTAAGCTTGCACGCCCGTTATTAATTTTATTCAAGACGTTATTACGGGTATTTTAGCGTAGGTTGTTCATTATTAACACTCATATTACCAAGTTATTCACCGCATAATAAAAGTAAATAAATAAATACAAAAACAAATACTTACCTTTATTTTCATATATAACAGTATATAAAACACACAAAAATAGTTAATGAGCACTTTTAGTTTGAATTACAATATTTTGAAATCGACGTGCATACAGACGTAGCCCGGCTAACGAACTTAGCGAACACGGTTCCAAATCAGTGATGCCAGAAATGAAAAAGATATGAAGGGGGGAGATGCGGGGGAACCCTACTGCGTCGACTCGGATCTTTCTAGGAAACAACGCATTCTTATTGGTTGTTGCAAAGAGCCGAGTCGACGCATAAGAGTCTCTTTTACATCCCCTACCTACATATATTTTTTCTTTCTGGTAAGACTGTTCCAAATGAGAACATTATTCTATCATAGATTAGGCGGAGAGGAGAAACTCGGGGGATTCCCCAATATCGCACAAATTTTTGAATGTTATATTCAGGCACGTATTAAAATATTTTTATTATTTTTTTATATTTATAATAACAATTTATTTTTTAACAATTTTTAAATTAATAAAATTTTTGAAACAAAAATTAATTTGTCATCAGTTTTTTTGCGACTCCCCCAAATATTTTTAGCGACCCCCTCAGGGGTCGCGACCCCCACTTTGAGAATCACTGCATTAGATCATTGCAAATAGCACCTTCACTTTTTCCACACATTTATAAAATAAGGAGAAAGACATCAACGAAATTTAAATTTCACTTAAGACGCGTATGGACCAAATTTAAATTTAAATCGTTTACATTTTTTTTTATTTCGGCGTATTAGGATATAATATTTTCTTTCTCTCTCTATTATAGGATGTATCTTAGTAAATAGAAAGAGTGCAAAATAATATTAATTGTTATAAATTTCTTTTCGATGTCCACCGACCACAAAGGTAATCCAAATAAATTCGATTTAATAATTAATAATAATAATAAAAAAAAAACCATTTGCTTCAACTTATAAGAATTCGAAAAATTAACTATCTATCTATCTCTGTGACCCTACGGAACTCGAAAGTTCTTGGCCGCAGCAACCACACCCCTCCAAGTATTCCTATTCTGAGCCACAACCTTCCAGTCCCTATCCTCTCCCATCTCTCTCACATCCTTTCCCACATTATCCACCCACCGGCAGTGCCGCCCTAACCACAGGGCTAAATGGGCTATAGCCCCAGGGCGCAAGCCTTTTGAGGCGGCAATTTTTTATTTGCGATATAGTAAAAATTTATTTTTCATTTTATTAGTTTTTACTTATTTTTAAATTAAAACACTTCTTAAAATATTAAACTGATTTTTATTTCTTTCAAATGTGCTGAAAAACGATAGATAGAGAAGGGCAACGCGAAATAGGAGTAACACCCTACCGATCGTACTTTTGTTTCAGTCGCACTGGAGTTAATTAACCACCAATCATATAATAGTTCCGATCAAGTTCTAAGGATTAGACTAAAAACTGATCGGAACTGTCATTATTGAGATAATCCCCTCAAATCTGGGTAAACATTATACCCATCTTTTAAATAAGTGACTTTAAAGAAAAGTTACAATAAAGATAACAGTTTATTATAAAAGTAATAAATAGTTTTTTTCTAGTACTGACACTTTTGTTTTGTATAACTTTTCCGACTCCAATTTGCCATTCTGTGTATTTTCTTAGGAAGAAGGGCGCATTATTTTTAGTACCCCATGGGCGCCGAATTCCTTAAGACGGCCCTGCCCACCGAGTCCTTGGTCTTCAAAGAGGACGTTTCCCACTCGGTCTTCCTACCATTATATTTTTTGCCATTCTATCTTCTCCCATTCTAGCCACGTGTCCTGCCCTTCTCGATTTTATAATTCTACCTATATATTATAATATCAATTTTTTAGTATTAAATATTCAATTTTATTATAATTTTATATCGGCATTTTATTCTGAATGAATTCAATTTTTCCTTTCCCTTATCAGCCGTCGCGGTTTCAAATTATTCTTCAAAAGTTAACCAGAGAGCTACCAATTAATTAATTATTAATTTTCAACCCATTTTTCTCATTAACCAACCCATTCTAAACCATACTTTATACAACAATATATATATATATATATATATATATATATATATATTATTATATATTCATAAATACTTTAACCAACTAAATATTTCCTATCAAATTGGAATATTTTTAATCTACCTATTCACAATTTAATCTTTACAAATCTTAGGAATCATCTGAAATGGGAAATTAAACTGACCTGAACGATGTTATGAATAGCTCCAAGATATATATAGAGATTAAAAAAAAACCAATTCCGATTTTAATCCATATTCCAAGCATCCGGAAGTCAATTTAAACTTGGGGAATGGATCTGACATTCTGCTTTACCAAAAAAAATGATATAAATTTTTTCTTTCGCCTCATCTTGAAGATATTTCCAATTTGTTTTTTTTTTTTTATATATTTTTGAACTTCTTTCTTCTTCTTTTTAAATAATATTAAATATGCAAATAAAGTGGCAGCACACAATTCTTTCATTCTCTCTTTCATAAAATTAAAAATAAGTTAAATTTTCTATTTCAATATCACGATATTTTAAATTTTTCCTTTTATATACATAATAATTAAATCACTTTCACAATCAATCTTCCGTATACTAATTATTATATTATTGAAGTAGAAAGATCTTAACCACAAGAACCACATACCTCCAACCATCTCTAAGATACATTAAATAAAATATAATTTAAAATTAATTGAAATATTTAATCAGGTATCTTAGTTTATTATTTATTCATGAAATATTTTTAATAACATAATTTCATTCTAATAAAATATAATTTTTTATTCCATCTTCATTTTTTTAAATTCACATCTTAGTGAGTTTTTGATAAAAATAATTCTCAATTTTAATCAAATTTAATTGGATTTTTTGTATTCAAAGTAATTAATCAGCAGGTGTGCAATAAATATAAAACAAAATATAAAAATCACATTATTGATAATATAGAATCAGTGAAGTTTAATAAGAATGGGACATTTAAGCATGAAAGGGAGAAAACTGTTTGATTTATGTTTAATTTATGTTTAATTTATTAATTTAATAATGAATTTTATTTAATTATTGATTCAATCAGTTTATATATATTTTTCTCATTATTTTCTAAATCTCTTTACTTTATTTTTCTTAAGCCTGTTTAATCATTTTTAAATTAAGAAATTTTTTACCTGAATATATATATATATATTTATTTACTCATCTATATCAGTTGTTTTATTAATAAATATTCGTTGTTGTCAACATCAACCATCTCCTTTTCCTCCCTCTTTCATCTCTAGTTGGTTTATAGACCCTTATAGGGAAATTGAATTATAGACGAGAGTAATTTCATGAATCAGAGAGAGAGAGAGAATGTCGAAAAAGCCCTTGAGCGCTCTCTGACCCTTTGACAACGAAAGGACACATTCCCTCTCTCTCTCTTATTTTACTACCAACTACGGTTGAATTTTAAAAATTAAATATGACCAAAGAAATGGAATTTTTATTTAAATTTTATAGAATCAGTTTTTTAAAAATAGATTTTTATAGAAAAAATTAGAAATTAAATATATAAATAGGTAGTCTAACCTGAGGTCTTAATTCCTTTTTTCGAACTTTTAAAATTAAAATAAAATATATGAAGTTCTAAATATAAAAACAACAAAAATGTTTTTTTGACTTGACTTTTATTGAAATATGAATTTTTGTCTGAAAAATTGGAAAAATTTCAATGTTCGTGACTGAACTTTCAAAAATAATATTCATACTCCTCGTCTTCTTCCTGATATGATAGTCTGCTACTCAAAATGAGCCCATCGATATCAGTAACAATATTAAAAAAACTTATTTATATTATCAGAATTTATTTGGTTTTGTATATTGATTTTCTTTCATTAAATTAAAGAGTTATCTATTTTCTGAAAAATCAAAAACGAAAGATCAAAATCTCCATACATTGAATACAAACTCTCAAGACTTTAAACTAATTTAAAAGCGATCCTGGAAAGTTTCTTTGATCTTTTATTGTGCTTAAGAAGAAATATTTAAAACAAAATACTTTATCACAACTAGCACTTGGATTTTATCCATTTGTGAAAAATTGCATTACCCCATATAATGGATCTTCTTTTCAAAAGTCTCTTATATGTATGCATTTGAATTTATTAAACACGATATTCGAAAATTCTAAAAGAAAAATTATTATTTATTATTATTTTAATCATCTACTACTAGTATCAGTGTTAAATAAGCCTAAAATATAAATATTGCGTAAAATAGATTTATACATGTAACATTTTTTTAATGCCATAAAACAAAAACGGTTGGATGCATTTTAAAATTTATTTTTTCTTAGTGAATTATAGACCTTCCGATTATGAAATACTATTTCATCCAAATGGCTGCCTCGGCTGGCCTTGCAGTACGCCATACGGTCGGTCCAATTTTTGAGTACATTTGTGATAGTATACGTCTCTATTTTAGCTATGGCTGCACGAATGTTGTCCTTCAAAGCTTGAATTGTCTCTGGTTTGTCTGCATAACATTTGTCTTTGACAAATAATAGTCTAACGGTGTCAAATCGCAACTCCGAGGCGGCCAAACGACATCAGAATTTCTGCTGATAATTCGGTCTCCGAAGACAGTGCGCAAAAGATCGATTGTAAGTTTAGCTGTGTGACACGGAGCGCCGTCTTGTTGGAACCAAATGTTGTCCAAGTCTTCCTCACATTTCGGGAACAACCAATCAGAAATCATGGCCATTAATTGTAACGGCGGCTTCTGCCTCATTTTCAAAGAAAAATGGCCCAATGATGCGGCCAGACCAAAATCCGCACCAAAACGTCACTCTCTGAGGATGCATTGTCTTCTTCATGATAACGTGTGGGTTTTTTGTCCCCCAGATGCGGCAATTTTGTTTGTTGATGTATCCGCCAATATGGAAATGCGCCTCATCCGAAAAGATTATTTTTTGGCCAAAATCGGTGTCACCTTCAATGGCGTACTGCAAGGCCAGCCGAGGCAGCCATTCGAATGAAATAGTATTTCATAAATAATCGGAAGGTTTATACTTCACTATGAAAAAATAAATTTGAAAATTCATCCAACCGTTTTTGTTTTATTGCATTTAAAAAAAAAAGTTACATGGGGGACCCTATATATATAAGCATACATTACGGTTTAAATTTTTATGTACAAACCAATTAAGTGTCAAATTTTAATAAATAGTCTAAATATTTTTGAACTATTATTTTATCAAATTATATTGATATATTTAACTTTTGCCACTCTAAATTGCCACTTTAAATAAATCTTTCACTAAATTCACTTTACAGTTTCTAATTTACACATTTATTCATTTAATTGCCACTAAATTGGAAGGATGTTGAGAGGGGGAGCAGGATGTATTATAGAGAGGGTGTTTTTGTTCACTAATTACATTATCAATAGAGAAACTTACATTCTATTTATGTTGAGCGTTACTTAGAAATTCTTGTGATAACAATTTGTTGTTAAAGCTGTTTAAGATTACAACTTAATGAAGTAAATAAATAATCCATTTCACGACAAAATTTCAATATATTACTTATTTCTGGAATAATTTATAATTTATTTTATAATTTCTACAAAATGTTTTATAAAGGAAAATAGAAATATTTGATAAAAGTATGTATGTTAATTTCATTTACATACATATTATGATATATTCAATAATTAAAGAAATAATTTAAAATTTAGTTTTATTATTAAATGAAATAAATAATAAATTATGATTAACTAAAATGAATCAAAAAATTATTTTTTAATAGAGTTAAAATTAGATTTTTGGCTATTGAATTTTAACAAAATATATATCATCCTTTAAACTGAATTTCTAGCTTGAAACTACTACTACTACTATGCATAAATTAGATAAATTTGAAAATTACCTAATTACCTAGAGAAGACAATATAAAATAGAAAATTGCTTTATTATTTAAAATCTTTGAGTGTTTTTCACAAATTGTATGCACTCACAGTTACTTTTTAAAATAACTTTTTAAAAATTTTAAATATTAAGAGTAAATATTATTTTCACTATTTGGTTGATTCATTAAATCAAATATTTATCAATAATTTTTAATAAAGAAAAATTCATTGGGATAATTGTCCTTAACGCCTTTTGAATAAAAGATCGATCTTGACTAAATTTACAAATTGCGTGATCCACTTCTCGGTTATTTCTAATATAAAAGAAGTTTTATGCGAGTTGTGTGGTTTGGTTTAAAGTGTATTTAGGAGAGGTCTTAGTTTCTATCTACATGGAAGACAAACTCTCCAAAATGGATTATTTGAAATTAAACGCGAATGATAGTGAAGTTATTGATTTCTAGAAAACTTTAAACGAGGTTGGTTGTATAAATAATATTTGTTACTAACAGGACTAATTACAAAATATTTTATAATAATATCTCAAAACAATTTATAAATAAAATATAATATAAATTTTAAAAAAAATTAAAAATTGTACTATTATATAACACATGCTGATAAGATCACTATAAATAAATAATATAAATACATAAAAAACAATAAATTGAATTTAATTAAGTATAATTTAATTTAACCCTCTAATTAAGGTATATTTAGTAAGAAAAATAATTTCTACGTTTATTCATTTAGCGACTATTGTGCTGTGGGGATGTTCTATTGGAGCGCAGTAAAAATTTTGAATATTCAACAAAATTTAATCCATTTTTATAAAAAACATTTTGTCAGTTGATTTTGAGAGTTGTATGAACAATTTTAGTAAAACCAGGAAAAGGGTCAGAGATTCAATGAAGAAGTATTTTTAACATTCTTTGAAACAGAATGAATTGAAATATTGAATCATGACACATTCCATTTTAATTTCTATATAATATATTTTTTTTACTATTATACTATTTATTATTTATCCCAACTATCGTATTATTTCAAAAAAAAAATCAAATGATTTAATAAAAGACAATAAATAATAAATATTATATTTTAATTATTAATAATTAAAGAAAAACTAATTTTAATAATTTTTTTTTTTTGGAATTTTCATTTCAATCAGAAATTGGAGATATAAATCTTTCTATCTAATTTTATTATATTAGAAAAAATTATAATAAATATGTCGTTCTGATTTTGAAAAAATTTTGAACAAATTTATATATGATACTCATTTAAAAACGATTCTTCTTTGAATTTATACTATTTATAACTATTTACTTAGTTAATTAGCCGGGTCGATTGCTAGGTGCATCTGTTTGGTGCACGCAATATAATTTATAATTATAATTTATATTCATTTAAAAGAATTTTAAAAAATTAAAGAATATTATATTAATAATATTAAATTATCTTTTAGACTAAATAATTTAAATAATAATTGATTTTATTTGAAATAAAATTGAATATTTTTAAATAAGTTTGTGTGGGAATTGTTAAAATTAATATGGTTTTTAATTTAAACGGAGATATGCTTTAAATGAATAGAGAGAGAACGGGGCTTTGAAAAGTTTCCAGCGAATTTATTAATTATTCCCAAACAGACCTGTATTAATCATAAAACAATATTCACAGTTCATAAAGAATAATATTTTTAAAGTGCCGATTCAGCCGGCGGTTCAGTAAAGCAGTTGAGTATTTGATAAAGTAACGCTGATCTATATCGTATTTCGAACTTAAAATTGTTTAGTGATGGTATTTTTTTTAACTTACTCATTTTTCCTTAATTTAGACTTGAACGAACCTTTTTTATTTAATCATGAGTTATTCAATTTCTTACATCAGTTAATATTAAACCAAATAATATTAACTTATTATATATTATTTAATTATAAATAAATAACATTATATTCAAGCAAATTACGTGAAATCTTCATGTTTTAAAAAATTAAATAAAATGGCATTATAAATGCTGCGAAGAATCCTATTCTTAAATACTCTAAATCTACTCTCGTCTCCTAAGGTCATAGACCATGCCTCACACCCATTGTAATACAACCAGTAAAATAATTGTTTTAAATATTTTAATTTTTATCCCCTTTGATAATAATTTTGACGCGATAAGCCCCTTTACTGTATGATGACGGTGTTTCCTGATTGCAACCTTTTAAATTCTTCTCGAATATTATTATCCTTCGTGATTACAGAACCTAAGTAGGTATATAAATTTTTCTACATTTTCGAAAATTCTACGTTAAAATTAAATTAAATATATATTCTCATTAAATATAAATTATCTTTAATAATTTTTATTTAATATTTATATTCTTCATTTTCCATTTTAAATATTATAGATTTATAGATGCTAAATATAATCTCTTATTCAAAGGCCTTAATCAAACTCTCTTAGAAATAATATTAATTTGGTTTGGCTTGCCTCTCTCTCTCTCTAATAAACTAAGAAGCCTTCAATGTCTATAATTTATTTTATATATAAACTTTAAATATAAACTAGTTAGAGTAAAGATAGTTCAACAAACTCAACAAATCCTTTATTACAAAACAATACACACACAGTATAAAACAAACTGACTTTATAGTACATCTTTCTCATTCTAGGGGCAACAACCCTCGCACAGGACCACTTAACTATAATAGAGTTTGATAATTGTAATTAAGAACTTCACACTTTGTGTGAAACTTATCCAATTTAATCAATAAAATTATCGTTATCTTATTTTTTTAATCCATTTCTCTCCTTTGTTCCCCAATCTTCCCTCTTCGACTTTCGATTATTTACATCTTCAAAGGTAAGTAAATGTTTAAGCAATTTACAAGTTAATTTAATTATACAAATGGGTGAAATGTTAAAGTTATATGTCAGCTAATATTTATAATTATTTCTAATATATTGATAACTTATTTAAAAAAATATAATAACAATAAAATGAAATAATATATTTATATATCTTATATATAAAATTCTCGTGTCACAAAACTTTGAAATCATACTCCTCCGAAACGGCTGGACCGATTATTATGAAATTTTTTATGCATATTCAATAGGTCTCAAGGCATGTCAGACCTCTTTTATTAAACCGCTTATTGCTAAAGTGTGTCCAGGGGGTGGTATTTATCTAAAAATAGTTTAGATACCGTGCTAGATCATAGAGGCACTGCTGGCGATAATTTGACATCTATATATATCCTAATAGGAGATTTGCAAACAAGAATTCTTCGTGGTTAGGCGAGCTAGAGCGTCATCTTATGACTTTGCACCCTCAGTTCGAAACTCGCAAAGGCACATTTTTTTTAAGTATTATATATTTTTTTTACAAATTTATTAATTTTTATTATTTTAATATTTTATTAAATGATTTTATTTTATTAAATTAATTTTATTAAATTAAATTTTATTATTAAATTTTATTTTATTAAAGATTTTGTTTACTTTGTTTTTTTTTAAATAAATTAATAACATTTAAAGTAACATAAAAAAATTAATCGAGGCAGGAAAAGTGGTGGGGTTTGAAATTAATAGTGATAAGACAAAATAATTAGTATCAGAGAGAATAATATTTGCAAAGAATTTAAATCAAGGTTGCAATCGGGAAATTATTATCAAAGGGGATCAAAATTAAAATATATAAAACAATTATTTTTTCTGTTGTATTATATGTGTGGGAGGCATGGTCTATAGCCCTGGGAGATGAGAGTAGATTCAGAGTATTTGAGAATAGGATTCTTCCCAGCATTTATGGGTCAAAGAAAGATGAGGACACCGGGGAATGGCGGAGACTGCATAACAAGGAATTGCATGACCTCTATGCATCTCTAGATATAGGTCATAAAATAGAGAAGGCTGAGATCGGCAGGGCACATGGCTAGAATGGGAGAGGAAAAATATATTGGTGGGGAGTTCGATTGGAAAACGTCCGTTTGGAAGACCAATTGTGAACAGGGTGGACAATGTAGGAAGGAACGTGAGAGAGATGGGACAGGGTAGGAGTTAGATTGTTATAGCTCAGAATAGGGACACTCGGGGGTTCAGGGGGCGGAGCAGCTAGTAAGTATATAAAATAAACATATATTATTATTAACTTACAAATTTATAAACCACTTGAATCATTAAAATATTTTGATTATGTTGTCATTTGATATTTTTTAAGATAGATTTTTTATTAATTACTTTATAAAAGAATAAAATACTCGGTTTTACCAAAAAAAAACTACATCAATTCTCCTTGAAGTTGATGAATTTCAAACAATAAAATTTTCAAGATCCTAGAGGCAAATATAAACACTTGTTATTGTTTATTGGTTAACAATTTGTGTAAAAGCTTGTTTTCGATAATCTGTCTCGACTCTCCGTTAAATACTAGTCTCTTCTCGCTCCCCCCACCTGTCACCTTTCCACACTTAGTCAAAATCTTAAAGAGAATAGGCAAATGATTAAAGAAGAGAGAGAGAGAGATTAAAATATTACACTAAAGAGATCATCTAAAATCTAAACCATCATGATCATCAAAGTACAAACTGTTTTGTTTCTTTTTTAAGTTAACCATATCATTAATTTCAAAGAAAATTAAACGAAAACATTAAAGAAACACTTCATTAAAGAGAGAGAAAGAAGAAAAAGTTTATAATAAATAAGTACTTAGTTATATATTATATATTTTAACTTTGAATAGAATACAATTACTTATTTTTTGTTTGTTTTTTTTATACACTTTTATCTTTAAATATTAATTAATCCTTTTAAATGAAAATGAATATAAATGAAATAAAAATAAAATACAACATAAATATATCTTCTGAATGAAATATTTCAAATTTCATTTCATTTTTAATCATTATATATCATCCCTAGCGACCTCTTGGTCTATGCATCATATATTTTTGGATCTAAATAATTTACTTTTTTTTATTATAATAAAATGAAGGTGATTGTTTAGTCTAACCGTTGTATCATGGATTTGGATAAAACTTTACCAGTCGATTCTTTTTTGATTCAAAACAAACTTTCCTTAAGTAGTATGTGTCGATCGCTTCTAGTTTACGAGATAAAAATTATTAAAGTTTGACAGATAAACCAGTAATGAATGAGCAGTAATTTAATAATGTTTTATTGACTAATTCATTAATTATTAACTTATTCACTAATTTTTGCTTTTTTAAATTCGGTTAGGATATTGGAAAATTATTTAAACCGAACTTATAAAAATAGAAAAATAGTGGAACCCTCTAGTGGTCAAATATAATAAAACATGGTAGCTAAATAAAATATCAATGGATATATATGCAAACTTTAATAATTTTTATCTCGTAAACTAGAAACGACCTCTACATACTGCTTAAGGAAAGTTTGTTTGACTCAAAAAAGGAATACACTGGTAAAGTTTTATCCAAATCGATGATACACCAGTTAAACTAAACAATTACCCAAATGAATTTTATTTAATTAATTTAATTTCAAATAAATCAAACTAAACTTCTAAATCCTTAACTTATTAATTTCAAATATAATTTTTTATATACTATATTTCAAATCATTATTTATTTTATTGAAATTTTTATTTTAATATAATAAATAAATATATATGAACGTAAATTTTATTAAAATTTAACTTACAGTGTGTTATTTTTAAATGTTTTTTTATTTATTTATCTCTATAATGTTTTTGGCTACACCATCTATGTATATTCATCTATTCCTTACCCTCATTAATGATCCTATCATCTTCAGATCAAGTGTCACACTTTGAAACTTCCTCTTATAATGATGAATTTCGATAAGTAATTTAAAAGTTCAAATTGTAGAATAAAAATGATAAAGTGATTGAACCAATGATTAATAATAATTTAATAGACATTAATCTTTTTAATTAATTTATAAATATTTATTTTTTTTTAGGTAAAACGTTCAATAATGCTCAAAATGGCAGATGCATGTCAAGAAATGTCCAATAAACAAACAAGTTTCCATGAAATGTATGTACAGCGACATAATAATGTAAGGTAAATGTTTATTTAAATATAAATTTATTATATAATAGATATAAATATTATGAAAAGATTTTTCTGAATTAAATTTTATATAGTAGGGAATTAACATAATGGAGAATATTATGATATATAAAGTAAAATAGAGAGATATGACGCAGTTAGGGATATGACGCGCTTTTAATCTTGAAAACCTAACCAAGGGGCAAGGCAATGAGGGACGAAAGTAGCCATCTAAGCGACCAGATGAAGCGTGTCTTCTTTAGTTATAAACGAACCGTCGTGTAAGCAGGATTTATTTTGTCCGTCATCTTGAAGATCAACACAAGCGAAATTTCATCATATTTATTTCAAAGGCTGGTCATTTATTTTCTTTTGCAATTTTTGTTAAATATAGTGTATTCTACGTTTCGCATATTCTTTAAAATTAATATTAAGACTTATTTATTCACATATTTCTCATTTTTTTCTATTTGCAAGTAAATCTTTATGAGATTTTATTTATATAATTAGAAATCATAATATAAATAGAAAAAACATCTAACTTTTATACATCATACGAAAGGACAGTGCCTATCAAGTCGGTTCCCGTATAAGGGGGGTAAAGGTGTTCTATGATCAGTAGAACCTGTCCTCTCAACCATAATCTTGTTTTTCTTAATCAGAGCCGCTACTTTTTATCAAATAGGATCCCAATTTTGATCACAGAGACTGGATGGACTCAGTCCCCTAATATAAATCAAAATTATAATATAGATATATATTTTTACTATCTCGAAAATTTTTGATATCGAGATTTTAATGTTTTTATACGTTTTGAAGGTCCCTGAGTCATTTTCACTAAGGTTGAGAAAAATGTCTGTGTTTGTGTGTATGTAGACATATATATATATATGTTATTTAATCCAATTCAAATTGCGAGATAGTCGAGAGGAGACACTTCAGATTTATTTATTTACAATTTAAAAATATAAACTATACTTTTTTTACATTGATTTTTAAATGTTTTTATAATTATTAGATATAATTTATACTTTGCTCTACTCATTTATTCTGCGATTAAATTCCTATATAGATTAATTCTTAATTGTGATGTTTCATTGAAGAGATTTATTTTTATTTAATTTTTCTATAAAGAATCGTTTTATTTTAGCACTTAATTGATATACTTTATAATATATATATTTTAATTTAATGATGTCAGAGTTAGAATTAGAAAAGGAGTTTTAAAGGAATTAATTAGAGAATAATTTACTAATAAATTTATATAATATTGTTACCTATATTTGTAACTTGTTCAGGCAATTGTATTTTATAACTAATTAGGAATCATTATCATCAAATTTTATATAATTTTATTCATATGAAATAATAATATTGTTTTTTCTAATTAATATTACAGTATATTATATGCTGATATTGTCAACTTTACGCCACTATCAGAACAATTGAGCGCTTCTGATTTAGTTAAAACTCTCAACGAATTATTTGGAAGATTTGATCAAATCGCACAGGTAATACAAACATTATTCTATACAGTAATTCTTCTCGTTATATGTCTAATTCGGAAAAAATTCAGTTTTTTTATCTTTTGTAAATTTCATGGGTTTTTTGTTTTAGAAAATAGACTTATTAATTTTTTTTAATAAAAATAATTTACACTTTTATTAAATTATTATTTTAATTAATTTTCACTAATCCTTGTAAATCAGGGGTGACTAAACTATGACCAATCCAGGGGCACATTGCAAAATAAAAAAATATGCTGGGCCGCATATGTACAAAATACTTAAGACCGATTTTTAAAATCTTTCTCTATATAAGATAATTTTTATTTATTTATTTTATGTTAAGTATTTTAGTATTAGTTTGTTTGTTTTTTTTGAGATTTAATAATTTCAATACAATACAATATGTATTATTTTTCGGAAAGTTTATTTCCTTTTTTCACCGGTGTTCTTTTCGCTTCAATTCTTGCTGTCTAATTCTGTAGAAAACAAAAATTAAAAAGAAATTGAATCAAATTTAAATTTTCGCATGAAATATATATAAAATATATTTAATAAATAATGGAACTACATATTTCTTTATTTTTGTTTTTATTAAAGGACAATCAATGTATGAGAATAAAAATCTTAGGTGATTGTTATTATTGTGTGTCTGGCCTTCCTGTTTCAAGACCTAATCATGCCTATAATTGTGTTAATATGGGCCTTCAAATGATTGAAGCTATCCGGTAAGTTGATTTTATAGTTTTTCTTTTTTCTATTTATTTCTACTATATAATATATAATAATAAACTATTAATTATACACAATTTTATTACAATTAAATATAATAAAAGTAAAATACAAACTTCAATAATAACTATATGAATAAATTAATGTAAAAAAATTACAAATATATGACACAGATTGACGAAGAACTCACATTAAAAAATTTCTTTTTTAAAATATTGAAATTTAAAAAAACATTCTAGATTTGTCACTAATATACGGAGGTTTTATTGTAATAAAAAGAAAAAAAATATAAAAATAAATCAAATTGTTAGGGGAAAGGTATTTGGAGAATTTACTCTATTAAATTTAAAAGAAGTTATTTGACCTGTTGAAATGTTGGGTTATAAATAAAAAAACACTAAACTGAACTGAAAAAAAACATTTTTTACCAAAAATTACATTACTTAGTTATAATAAATCTTCCATTAAATAGTTAAACGCCTTGTGATTTATTTCTGTTCATCCTCATATCTGGAAATTAAAGTTAAATTAATTAAGTGGGAGTTACACTTCAAAAGTGTTAATTTAGTCTTCGTCACCATGTTTGTATTTTTATATTTTTTTTTTTTTTTTTTTTTTTTTTTGTTTTATCCATGAAATTTCAGATTTTTGCTTTTCTATCGATTAAAAAAATTGTTAGATGTATATATAAAATAATTATTAAATATTATTATTCTTTAGCAGAAGAGTATAAATATTATAGAAATAAAATTATTTAAAATTTCTAATATTCATATTTGTTTTTTACTGTCTCGCCAGAGATAGTATTGCGATCATGAAAATTTTCGATGTCGAGATTTTGATGTTTTTATACGTTTTGAAGATCCCTGAGTTATTTTCACTAAGGTTGAGAAGAATGTCTATATGGGTGTATGTAGACAAGATTACTCAAAAACGGTTTGAGCTAGAATCATGAAATTTGGGCATTATTCAAAATTCGTAGTTTTCTATCAACTTTTGAGAAATGTAGCTCCAGGAAGAGTGTCATTACCTACAACGTTTTGATTTTTTTCCTCTAAAAAACTGCGCTGGTTTAATAAATATTATTTATTAATTCTAATTTATAATTTATAATTAATTAAATTTAATTTAAATATAATATATGTAATATATGAAATCCAATTAAAATTGCGAGATAGTGGAGACACTCCAGCTTATTTATCATTAATATTATTATTATTTGTATAGTATTATTTGTGTAAGTTACTCAATATGTATATAGATTCTTAATTATACTTAATATATACGAGGGCAGATCATTAAGTTCGTGACTTTTTGAATGAAACACACGTTTATAAATAAAAATTTATTTTATTTTTCAATAAATGAGGTCAGGTCAATAAGTGCGTGGCTTTTTGAATTTCCAGTCTCTTAAATGACTTCTTCTGACAGCAGGAAACTATCAGCTGACTCCTGTCGAAATTTGAACTAGCAGTGTTGCCATTTCATTTAAGAGACGGGAAATTCCTAAAGCCACGGACTTATTGACCTGTCCTCCTATCTAGAAATAATAAGAAATAAGAAGAATCAATTTGTATGAAAAGAAGAAAAATAAAATTGATCGTCGATCAAATAAAATAAAAACAGAAAAAGAGCGCAGGGAGAGAGAAAGAGTATTAAAAAAAATCTCCTTTTTTTATTTTCTACTGGTCGATTTTTTTTTCAAAGGCTTGTTGGTCGTTTTCGCAAATTGTCTGCCCCACCCACAATCCTTCAACCACCCCTATATTTGTTGTCCGTCTCACTCTCATGCAATCAGTGTGACTTGCTCTCCGGGCAAATCGTATCAATCCTCAATCAATTGAATCCCATTCCATGGGGAGGAGGGAGAATGATAGAAGCTATCGGGTTTTTACTCACACAACTATCATTGATTGCCTTTGGGCATCATCATTAATACACCTTTTGAAAAATAAAAAATAAAATAAAATTCGTTTATTACTTTTAAAACAAGAAAACAAAATCTTTATTATCATTAACTCTGCCACTTTTTTATTTTTTATTCTTGTACATTTAAAAGCAATATACAAAGTCTTAAAAAACTATAACGAAAATTATAAATTATAAAAAAAGTCTAAATATTTAGGTGCATATTATAATGAGTAACGACAATAATTTTCGATAAGAATTTAAAAAATAAGTTTGCAAATAAATGGTTTTTTTTATTTTTCAAAAAATTCCGCAGAATATTTATGGAAACCGAAAATTGATGATTTCTGAGGAATATATCGAAAATTATCTAAAAAAATAAATATTCTCTAATCACCCTAAGTAGTTAAATTTACAAAATCACGAGGGATAATTAAGCCCCAATGAAAGATAATTAGAAATCATTTATTTTAAATTTTGATCAATTTTTCCATTTTGGATCCAAAATTATAATTTCCATTTTCTTTTAAAACAAGGAATAAATTTTCATTTAAAATTCATTGAAACATATATCATGAACCTAAAAAATAATATTTTTTTTTATATTATATTATATCAGGAGTTCCCAACTTTATGCCCGGGGGCATGATGAAAATTGTTTTTAGGTGTGCCCAATAGAATCGAATACAATGTCTAAGATCACATTGACTTGAAATTTATATTTTATATAAAGAATATTTAAGGAATTATTATGATGTGTGTTAACATTAGACAAATATTTCTATATTTTTTAGTTAAGTTATTTATTTTCTATATTTATATTTATATATTATATATCTAATATATATCTAATATATATTATATATTATTTTCTATATTTCTAAATTTTTAATTAAGTTTGTTATTAAAAGATTTATTCCATTAATTAATTTATTATCATGTCCTATTCATAGTTGTGTTTTGACTCCTTTTTTACTATTCGTTTGTTTTTCCCTGATTACATATCCATTATGTTACGTTGTTTTACTTTTTGAGTAAAAAATTTCTACTGATTTTTGGCTTAAAGGTTATTTTGACTACAAACACCCATATGCCATAAAGTAAACATCATGTGTGAAGAAAGATATGCCTTACCCATCAGTTTTTATAAACAATTCCAATCAGGGGTGGCTCCAGGATAGGTTCTCCGGGTATGAAAAAATTTAAAAATTTAAGTGTAAAATGACGCCTTTTTAGGCCGTTTTCAACGACCTAAAAACTGTATGGACGGTTTCACTCCATAATTTTTAACACAAAATAAAAACATTTTCAAGCCATTAGAATGTTTTTGCAATAACACATCAAATTTTACCATAAGAATGTCAACGTTGAAAGCTATTATCTTTTCATTTCAAGTATATATATACTTTCTCTTGTAAATTAGTTTGTTGTGAAATTGAATATATTCGGTTGGGGAATAAGTTCGTGCGTTTTTTTTAAAGAGCTTTATTTAATCAAAGAACAATAATTATAACAATAAATTAATCAATTATGTATTTGATGTTACTGTTTTCCACCTCCTCCCACCTCTCGACCAATTTGTTCATGCTATTCCGCCAAAAATCACCTGGCCAGGTGTCGAAGAAGTTGGTGAGCCAGTTTTTGAGGTCCTCTTCTCCGTCGAAGGTAACACCTCTCATTTGATTCGACATGGAGCTGGAAAGGTGATAACCGAAGAGCACGATGGAACCTCCCGTTCGAGCTTTTGAAGTGCGGTTTTTACGACTTGTGCAACATGGGGTCTGGCGTTGTCATGTAACAAGATGACTTGGCCTTGTCGATCGGGTCTTTTCGATCGCATAACCTCATTTACGCGGCATAGTTGGACGATGTAGAGCTAAGCAAGCTCCTTGTTGACCGTGTCGTTCTTTCCAAGCATTTCCCAGTGAAATTATGCCTCCCAAGTCCCACCAAACGCAGATCATGGTCTGTTTCGGGTGAAGATCTTGCTTGAGTCTCGACTTTGGCGTGTCTACTGAAGCCACCCACTCCTTTCTTGGCTGCATATGGACGTAAAGACATAAATTCTTATCATTCGTAACAATTCGGTACAAAAAGCGCTGTTTATGACCGCGTGTTGTTCGAAGGCGTATGAGGTGTTGAGCAGCGATTTCTTTGTGGATTTCGCTAAGCTCGTGAGACACCCAGAGAATTTGAAAATAGAATTCTGCGAAGCATTTATGGGCCAAGGAAAGATAAGGTTACGGGGGAATGGCGGAGACTGCATAACGAGGAATTGCATGACCTCTATGCATCTCCAGGTATAGTTAAGATTATAAAAGGCTTCGATGGACAGGACACGTAGCTAGAATGAGAGAGGAAAGAATGACGAAAAATATATTGGAGGGGAGACTGATTGGGAAAGGTCCGCTTGAAAAACCAAGAACGCGGTGGAAGGACAATGTAGGAAGGGACGTGGGACAGATGGGATAGAGTAGGAGTTAGATGGTTATAGCTCAGGATTGGGATACTTGAAGAAATGTGGCTGAAGTGGCCAAGAACTTTCGAGTTCCGTAGAGCCACAGAGATAGATAGATATTTTCCATAGACTTATAAAATGTTAATCAACTTATATATATATATATATATATATGAAAGTAAGAAAACAATAGTTAATCTTCCCCGGTTTTGAATTACATATTCATTTCATTTTTTCTTGTAAGAAGTATATATATAAGAAAGAATATAAATTGAAATTAATCTTTTCCTTCCTTTCCTTTTTTTTATAATATTAATACATTCATCCAAATATTTTTTTATTTAATTTTTTATCTGTCACCTTTCCTTTATTGAAATGTTAGCAGAGAGAGAGAGAAAGGAAGGAAAAGAGTTCATGAATTTCTTCTAACTTATATGAAAGGATGAAGGAAGAATTTGTCGAATGATTGCATTTCGTTTCCTCACTCAGTTGTGTGAAGAATTCCCCACTCCAACCCTTTTATTTAGCTCTCCTCTCTCTGTCTCTCTTACAAGGAAGAAAAATGAAGAATTGGATATCCTCCGCCGCTCTTTATTAGCGACAAGAAAAACGATTTGTATTCAAAGCACCTATTTCCCATTTCATTTCTCATTTACAACCAAAAAAAAATAACCTCCCTTTACCATTCATTTATTATTTTTCTTTTTTTTTCTTTTATTTTCAGAATATAATTCAATAAAAAAAAATTAAAGAAGGAATTATTTATTCGAATAAAAGATAAGAATGTAGAAAAATAGAAAAAAAAATTAAATTACTCTGTATAATCAATTTTTTCTTCTTCAACATATGAGATATACAACAAAAGAAGGTTTTGAAGAGTTTTAAGAAAAATCTTACAAGAACCTGTTTCTTCTTTTTTTTATATATAAAATGTCCACAGTTAAGCCATTGGTGTAATATAGTCATTTGTATTCTACACAAAGTAAATAGTTTATGATTATCATTCACTAAATAGGTTAGAATTACTGGGAGTATTAGTAGAACTATACTCTATAACCAACAAAAAAATAAATAAATAAAGTTAAATTGATTTGTTCTATTTCAGGTTCGTTCGTGATAGGACTGGCTTCAATGTTGATATGCGAATTGGGATTCATACAGGGAATGTGCTTTGTGGTGTTCTCGGGTTACGCAAATGGCAATTTGATGTCTGGAGTGATGACGTCACACTGGCTAATCATATGGAATCCGGAGGCCTCCCCGGGTATAGTAATTTTTTTTTTAATTTTAATAAACCACACTTAATAGAATTATCAATTGTATTCATCTACACACTTTTTAAGTAACTTATAAATAAATAAATTCCCCATCTATCTCTGTGGCTCTATGGAACTTGAAAGTTCTTGGTCGTAGCATTCACATTCCTCCATGCATCCTGAGCTACACCCATCCAATTTCTATTTTATCCCATCTCTCTCATGTCCCTTCCTACATTGTCCTTAACCGGACATTTCCCAGTTGAATCATATTAACTACTTATATAGAAAATAATTTTTTTCTGAGTTTTACAAGTATACTTCTCATTAAAGATTTATTTATTTACTTAAATCAAATGTTTTACAAAATGGATTGTATATATATGTAGGAATATTTTGATCCCGGACGAGTGAAATAATAATGTAGAGTCTGGAGGGGATCGGTTCGGTGTATAGGGATAAATTTTTCAATGAGAGCAACAGGAAGACTTCTTCTTTGGGCTTTTCAATAAAAGCTTAAAAATTTCTTAAAAACGGTTTATTTACAATAAATATACAAATTACTTTACAATTCAGGCACTCTCAATATCTCTGGTCACGTTGATCTCTCCCGTTGGTGTCCGCGCTCCGATTTATATATCCATCCAAACGCTTATCGAGCATAAAATTGAGGTGGGAGAAGGATCGGGGGACTTTCCCTTGGATGTCACCAAAGGCCCTGTTTTAGGCATGATTGGGATGGGGAGCACGCTGCAGACAATGTAGACAATGGCCTTTCCCAGGGTGTTTGAGGTGAGTAGGTCGCGACACCCCCGTCATCGAGAGTCCCCCTCGGTCAAAACTTTCATTTACCACATATATAAACCAAAGATTTAGATGTTATATAGTTACCTACACATAAAAATAGTTACTATTTTTTATACTTTAATTACTTTATCATTTCCAGGTTTCTAATTTAAACCTTTAAATATGGTATATTTAAGATATTAATAAAAAAATTAATATATATAGTTATATATAGAAATGAACTACAAACAACCTGGTTTGGAAATTACAACTTTACTATTGATTATTCATTAGATTTATTTAATTATTTATTTTTAAGAATGAGTTGTCAATTTCAAATATACTGGTTTTGTTCTCCCTAATGGAGATTACTAGTCATGATTGCTAGATTTGGCTTGTCCCCTCCATTAACTATCTGTTATCGCTCTTTCCACTTTTTCGATTTTCACACATGAATTATTCTTGTTATAATTCGAGAGTATATAACTACTAACAAACAACACCTATTAAATGTGCTCCGAATTTGTATATACACACTTTAATAGAAGCATGACCGAACTAATTTAGCTAAACAGGTAACTTTCGAGTTCTTAAGTGCCCTTAGAGAATTGGTATATTTATCCCTATTCGGATGGAGTGGGAGAGGGCTAATACCACTGAACGAATCTATTAAATAAAAAAAATCAGTTGGGTGATACGATGTATTATTAAATTCCCGTTTTATTTTTATATGTATAAAATTTAATTTAGAATTTAATTTTAATTTACTTATAAATTTTATTCTTTTTCTTAATTAATAATTTATTTATTTCTCTACACTTTCTACATAATTAGTTTTAAAATATAATTTGAATAAATAAAAATAAAAATTCTTTGGAAAAATATAATTAATGATGTAAATTAATATTATTTTTGCCCTCTCTCTCTACTTTTCATTAAAAAAAGAGCTAGTATATTAAATCTAAGTAAAAAAATTATAACAAAAAAAAAGCATTGTATAAAAAAGCATTTTTTAAGCAAATATATACACATAATTAAAATTTGTTTTTTTAATATTGTAATTTAATGACCATTATAATACAAGATATCTACATATATTCATATATTATTTTAAACTTCAAATAAACAAACTGTGTATTTTTATTTTAATTTAATTGCATCTCTTTTCTCTCTCTATAGAAATATATATTTCTTTTTTATATATAGGCGTGTTCATATCACCCGAGCCACGTTGCTTCAACTCAACGACCGTTTTCAGGTTGAACCTGGAGACGGAGGTGCCCGGGATGGTTTCCTTGCTGATCATAAAATCGAGACATTTCTAATTATACCATCAACTGTGAGTATTAAATTTACATTGTTTTTATTATATAATAATACAATTAGTATAAAATCATAGATTAATGTGAAAAAACCCTTCTCAATCTTTCTATAAATAACCACATTTATTTTATTTTATGTTTTTATCCAATACCTTAATAACTCGTTTAAAAAATTATCTACCATCCACAAAAGTACCATGAAAAAATACAATTAAAAATAAGTTGACCTGTGGCCAGGTCCAAACCGACCGACGGTTTGAAGTAAATTAATTTCCAGCTACAGAAACAATTTAAAATAATTTTAATATATCTATTAATGTAATAAAAAACAGATATGGATATAATATAAATATTTTTAATTTTATTTTATTTATAATATATATGCAAGACCAGGCTGTGACGTCAAGAATGGCTGGATGACGTCATCTAATTTTAAATCAAGAAAAAACTAATAAATATGATTTTTCTCGAGGATAAAACCAATACAAAGTGCATGATTCGTGGTGATATGTAAAAAACTCCTCATGTAAAATTTGGTGTTAAAATAACCCTTCCCTTCCTATCGTCGATCGCTAATACTACCACTTCCGGTTTCCGGATTTGCACCAAAAGTTGATCAATTAGCTTAAGAGAGGGGGTGGAGAGAGAAATTTATTTATGTCAAAACTAACTGTAAAACGATCGTGAGTAGATGGTCAAACAATATGAAATAAGTTGACCTGTGGCCAGGTCCGAACCGACCGACGGTTTGAAAAATTAATTTCCAGCTACAGAAACAATTTCAAATAATTTTAATATATCTATTAATGTAATGAAAAACAGATATGAATATAACATAAATATTTTTAATTTTATTTTATTTATAATATATATGTAAGACCAGGCTGTGACGTCATGAATGGCTGGATGACGTCATATAATTTTAAATCAAGAAAAAACTAATAAATATGATTTTCCCGAGGATAAAACCAATACAAAGTGCATGATTCGTGGTGATATATAAAAAAATCTCCTCATGTGAAATTTGGTGTGAAAATAACCCTTGCCTTCCTATCGTCGATCGCTAATACTACCACTTCCGGTTTCCGGAATTGCACCAAAAGTTGATCAATTCATCCCACTGATGCATTAAGTAAATATACCAAATTTCATCAAAATCGGTTGAGCCGTTCGGGCTGTACACATCTATACGGACGGACAGACGGACAGACGGACGGACAGACGGACAGACGGACGGACAGACATCATGCTAAAAATACTTTTTTCTGTTAAGAAAATGCATGATTCGTGGAGATATGTAAAAATCTCCACATGTGAAATTTGGTGTGAAAACAATACCTCCCTTACTATCGTCGGTCGGTAAAAATATGAGGATTTAGGAAATAGGAAATGAATAAAGTGGAGATGGGGATGTAGAAGGTGAAGAGCTCAGTATTTATTTTTGGAAATTTATTTCTTAATTTTCTGTAATGAAATGATAAACATTTAAATATAAAAATTTATTTTTTGCTGAAATATGAAAAGAAGGATATGAGGAAACGAACTAACAAGATTAATCTAAATATAAATGGTTATTTTTCTGCACATTGCTCAGAATTTGAAAATCTTTGTATATCTTCAAGTTTCTTAACTTGGAGAATTCAAATATCACTTTCCAATTCTTCATCTCCCTCTCTGTTCTTGAAATAATTATAATAATTAATAATAAATTAATTAACATAAAAAGAATAAAACAATTACTACCTACTTACTTTATTATAGTCTATTCATTTGTATAGAAAGTATACATAATGAGAAGAATATACAAATTCATTTTGTTAAAATTGATTTTATTATTTTGTTGGATATAGTAAAATGTTTATTATAGAATGTGAAATTTATAATAATTTTTGAAATTTGAAAAGTGGTATAATAAGTAATATTTTGGTATATTTTTCTAATATATTGTTAGATTTATTTCCTTTTACTAAATATACGTAAATCTATTGTTACTTAATTATATTGACATTTATTTTAGATAAATATTGTTTATTAGTTCATTATCCCTGAAAATAAGAGTATTTTATTTTATTCAACCAGCGCGTGTTTTGGCACTTTGCTGATGACACCACATCACGTGTTGGCGCGTGATTTGCAGTGTTAAAAAATTAATTCCTGTACTTTCAGAGATTAAATCAAGCTGAAATTCTATATATAGCAGTTTTATACAATCTTTAATCATGTGAAAAATTATCAAACATATATCTTTATTTTTACGATCATTTTAGAGAAAAAAAAATAAAAACGTGATAGGTAATGACCCTCTTTCGGTTGAGCTACATTTCTCAAAAGTTGATAGAAAACTACAACATACAACTACATGCCCGTAGACCAAATTTCATTATTTTAGCTCAAACCGTTTTTGCGTAATCTTGTCTACACACACACACACACACACACAGAGAGAGAGAGAGACAGACAGACAGACACACACACAGACATTTTTCTCAATCTTAGTGAAAATGATTCAGGGATCTTCAAACATCAAAATCTCGACATCGAAAATTTTCGTGATACTATCTGACGAGATAGTAAAAATATTTTTTGATAAATTTCTCTATATTCTAATAATTTAAAAGTTTTTGCAATTTCACCAATAGTTAATTGAAATGTATATTGCATTAATTATAATTAGTTTATTTTTTAAAAATAATTTAAATAACTAAAGTTTTATTAAAAACATTTATATATTCACTCAAATAATTTTTTAATTTATTTTCTTATTAGAAAATGTAATTTCACTTGACTTTTGGTTCTTTTGCATATTTTGGTTTAAAATGAAACTAAAATAATATTATAAATAGAAATTCTAAATAATTGATGAAATGGAATTGTCTCCTTGAAGGTCGGCAATCAGCAGTACTATTAACTAATACTACATGCAACACCATTGGGCGGTGTTTCCCCAACTCTTTTGGCATTCAAATCAAAATGATTTCGTTAAATATAGTCCGAATAAAATCATATTTGAAATTTAAAAATAGAATCTATTGTTTTATCTCATAGTGATATTAAATTTTGTTTAAATTTTTAAATTCGTAAAAAATTAATTAACTTAAAAAAAGCTAAATTAATGTTATTTCAATTTAAACTATCAACTATAAAATAAGAATAATTTATTAAAAAAAAAACCGCCCTTCTGAAAGTAAGAGTTTGGAATGTGTGAACAAGCTTTAGGTTTATCATAGAAATGAAAGAAATTAATTTTAGAAATGTTCCTTTTTGATTATTAAAATTAAAATTATTTAATTATTTATTAAAATTAGAATTAATTGCTATGTATAGGAAACTCATAACTAAGCTCTCCTATATATCGAGGAAAGTTTGGAGAAAATTAAGAAATGATACATTCCAATATGTTATAAAGCTAGCACCAAAACCATCAGGCGATAATTATCAACTCCAATGGGAGAAGAAAGATTGATCTGAAGAAGGAAATCAATATAATAATAAAACGATATAATTATTTATTAAAAACTTATTTATCTACATTATTTGTTCATCCACCATTTATTTATCTTAAAAACATTTAAAATTGAAATAGAAATAGATTTCTTGGAAACTTAAAATAGATAATGTTATCATGATCGGATTATTTTTATCCAAATTACATACATCTGCAGTTCTATATATAGTATAATTTTAAGAAATTTATTTTTTAGAATAAATCTTTTACACTCATTTTATCTTCTTTTTGTTTTTGTTTTTTCTTATTTTTGTAAAGTTTGCCAAATTAAATTAAGTTTTTTTTTATTTAAAATTATTCGTAAAGTTTAAAAGATAGTAATTGGCTTTGTCTTTTTAAATGTTGGAAAAGACATTTTGCCGAGGGATAGATTTAATCATTTTAGTTAAGATCAGCTACTGATTAAGAAGTTGAGTTTAAATCAAAAAAAAAAACAAAAAAATAATAATTGCCTACCTGAAATCTACTTAATTCCGTAACTTAATCTCAATTGTAATTTTCATTGAAATTCACTCCTCTAAATTCCAAGTTTTCGAATTAGTTTTTGATGGTAATTTAACTAACAAACTAGAAGATATTAGAGAGGGAATGAATTACTTCATAAAATATTTGTAAAGTCTTTGTTTAAGTGGCTATTTAAAGAATGGCTTCTTTGATTGTTTTTTAAAAAGGTTTGGAGGATGGATTAAGAAAAGGGCAAGGACAGTAATCAGATGGCAGGAATGGAAGAATGGAGTGGATAGTGGGAGGCGAAGTCAATTTATTAATACGATATTAAAAAGGGAGGAAATGGATGAAGCAATTAAGAAAGAATACAATTAGAGCAATCTAACTTGAAATCCTTTTAATTCATTTAATGAAAAATCTTTTAATAAAAATAAAAAAAAGAGAACTAACTTAATTATACATGTTTATTACAGTATTTTATGAATATAAAAAAATCATTTTTGTTGTTTTTTGTTTTGTTTTTTTTTTTGTTCAATTAATTAACATTTATAAGAATTTTTTTAAAAAATCAAGAAAATTAAATGTTTTATTTATAAATTAATCTTTTGGATGCTGTAGTCATTAGATTCCTTCAACCAACCTTAAACTTAGAGGGATATGCATTAATATAAAGAAAATGATTAATAAATTTAAAAAAAATAATTCATTAAAATAAATAAAATTATTCATTAATATAAGTAAAATTATTAAATAATATAAATAAAATCAAAATAACTTTAAACAAAGCTTTATTTAAGTTTTATATACAAACTAATACAATTTAAAAATAGCTATAAAACATTTTCACTATTTTTTTTATTTAAAATTTGATGAAATCTTGTCTTGATAAAGCTTATTTTTATAGCCACCGTACAGCTGATATTTGTTCCTTTGTATAAATATTTCATCTTCAGAGTCGTTATAATTTAAAGTCATTTGGGTCAAAAATATGAAAATAAAATAAATACAATAATAAATAATATAATTAATAATAATATATATATTTGGCCCGCGGGCAGTAGTTTGCCGACCCCTGGTTTTAACTATTGAAAACATTTTCCAATTGGTTTTTTCATAAATTTTTCCTTCTTTTTACCGACCGACGATAGTAAGGGTGGTTTTGTTTTCACACCAAATTTCACATGTGGAGATTTTTACATATCTTTGTTAACAGAAAAAAGTATTTTTAGTATGCTATCTGTCCGTCCGTCCGTCTGTCCATTGTGGGTACGTATAGACGTATATAGCTTGAACGTCTCAACCGATTTTGATAAAATTTGGTATATTTTGGTAATGTACCAGTACCACGAATTCATCAACTTTTGGTGTATATCGTTAAACCGGAAGTGGTAGTTAACAAAGTATTAATTTTATATTCATAGTCCCAAAATATTTCACTTAAAATATAGCAGTAATTAATAATTGACTAATTAAACTAAAAATAATATCCAAGATAATATAATTTAGTCATTTTAATTCAAGTTTTAAAATTTTTTTTTTTGATACTTTATCTTGTCTTCTTATATATAAAATTCTCGTGTCACAAAACTTTGAAAAAATACTCCTCCGAAACGGCTGGACCGATTCTTATGAAATTTTTTATGTATATTCAGTAGGTCTCAGGGCATGTCAGACTTCCTTTATAAAACCGCTAATTGGTAAGGTGTGTCCAGGGGGTGGAATTTAAATAAAATTAGTTTAGTTACCATACTAGATCATAGAGGCGCTGGTGGCGAAAATTTGACATATATATAAGTCCTAATTCGAGACTTGCAATCGAGAATGGTGGGTAGTCAAGTCAGCAAGGGCGTCCTCTTATGACGTTGCACCCTCAGTTCGAAACTCTCAAAGGTACATTTTTTTTAAGTATTATATATTTTACAAATTTATTAATTTTTATTATTTTAATATTTTATTAAATTATTTTATTTTATTAAATTAAATTTTATTATTAAATTTTATTTTATTAAATTAATAGTTATGTCAATTAATTTTTGTGCATAAATAAACATATATATAAAACTATATGATTAATTGAAATATTGTAAATATTAGAAAAATAAAAATAAAAATATAAATATTAAAAACATCTTTTTTATTGTATTCTTTGCGCTACTAAATGACAACATGTTTATATCAAATTTTTAAAAATTAATTTCTTAGGTTATTAATTAGATATTATTAAAAGTCTATGAACAGAAATGAAAAATTCTAAAGTCACTTTTGGATTCTAGAGGACATGAAACGCGAATATACGCAAAAAATTGATCTTATTAGTCTTTTAAACTTTGAAAACATTCACATTACGGCTATAATTTAATACTATTAATTTTTAAGGTTATGTGAGTAAATCATTTTAATTAAGAAAATTTGATCTCATAATTGGATTTTCACGTAAGATTTTAATATATATTTTTTAATATTATTTTTATAGTAGTTTAGTGTTATGCTAATTTCTTTATATTTTATTTTGTTTACTTTGTTTTTTTTTAAATAAATTAATAACATTTAAAGAGGCATAAAAAAATTAATCGAGGCAGGAAAAGTGAGGGGGTTTGAAATTAATTAATTTGATAAGACAAAATAATTAGTATCAGAGAGAATAATATTTGCAAAGAATTTAAATCGAGGTTGCAATCGGGAAATTATTATCAAAGGGGATCAAAATTATTAAATTATTAATTGTATTATATGGGTGGGAGGCATGGGGTCTATAAGCCTGGGAGATGATAGTAGATTCAGAGTATTTGAGAATAGGATTCTTCCCAGCATTTATGGGCCAAAGAAAGATGAGGACACCGGGGAATGGCGGAGACTGCATAACAAGGAATTGCATGACCTCTATGCATCTCTAGATATAGTTAGGGTTATAAAAGCGAGAAGGCTGGGATCGGCAGGGCACACCTCCATAATATTTTATTCAAAACTTTACAATTTATAAATAGAAAATAATAATAAAAAATATATTAAAAACTTTGAAATTAATTTACTTATTCAATTATTCATTTTACTTATTCATTTTTTTTTTTTTGTTTTTTTTTAGAAGGAAAATGGAAGAAATCCTGGAGAGGATGGTGGTGCAAGTTTGAAAAGTGAAGGAACTGCCACTAATACAGGTGGTGGTAGTAATTTTCGAAATCGTTCACCAAGTAAAATGACAAAATATGTAGAATGTTGGGGAGCTGACAAACCATTTGCTAATATAACTGAAAGTACATTAGCTAAAAATATTGGTCTTACAGTAAGTATGAATATAAATAGAAATAATAAAAATAAAATTATTTTAATTATAATTCATAAATCAATTTTTTTTTTATTTTAATAGAGTATATCAATGATTGAAACGAATCTATTGCCAAGTAATAATTCATGTTTTGAATGCAGGTATGATAATTTACACTCACCTATACTATAATTTATTCAAGTTATTAAAATTAATTATTTTTATATTATTTCTCGTAGAAAATGGTTAAATTCCGAAGAATTGAATCCTATTTTCTTATGGTTTCGGAAAGCATCACAAGAGCGTGATTATCGTGATCAACCTGATTCTCAATTCCGTTATTATGTTGCAGCAGCAGTTCTCCTTCTTCTAGCTATGACACTCATTCAAGCATTACATATTCCAAGGTATGAAATCTATTTATCTATAAATATATTTATAATACTTATAATAATTTTTTTTTATAAAATATGTAATATAATAATAATTAGTCATTAGACGCCACATAGCTTGGGGGTTAACGGAGTTAACATATAGACAAAGTTTTTTTTATATATTAAAGCCGTTTCCTAGTCAGTAAGTCAAATAAAAAAAATCTGGAGTGTCTCCACTCAACTATCTTGCAAAATTGAATTGGATTAATTAACATATATTATATTAAATTTAATTAATTAAAGTATAAATTATGTAATATATTAAATTTAATTAATTAAAGTATAAATTAAGTATAATTGAATTGGATTAATTAATTTATTAAAAAACAGTACAGTATGTTATTGTTAGTATTGTAGTATTGTTATTAAATTAAATTAATTAATTAATTTATTAAAAAACAGTACAGTATGTTATTGTTAGTATTGTAGTATTGTTATTAAATTAAATTAATTAATTAATTTATTAAAAAACAGTACAGTATGTTATTGTTAGTATTGTAGTATTGTTATTAAATTAAATTAACTAATTAATATATATTAAATTTAAATTTAAAAACGTTACACCTTCATATTTAAGTCAAAATTTAAAAAATTAATTCCGGGATTTTCAGCGATTCAATTAAGCTGAAATTGATTCTAGAAATTATTGTAAAACACTTGTTACTATCTCGCCAGTGAATGTAGACAAGATTATGCAAAAACGGTTTGAGCTAGAATAATGAAATTTGGTACACGTGCATTATTCAAAATTCTTAGGTTTCTATCAAAGGTAGCTTATTTAGAAGAAGACCATTACCTATCACCTTTTCATCTTTTTACTTTAAACTGACCGTAAAAATAAAGATATATATTTGATAGTTTTTCACAATATTATAAATTGCATAAATTGCATAAAACTGCTATATATAGAATTACAGTACTGGAATTAACTGCAAATCACGGGCCAGTGCAAAACACGCGATTGTTTAATAAATATTATTTATTAATTTTAATTTATAAGTTATAATTAATTAAATTTAATTTAAATATAATATATGTTATTTAATCCAATTCAAATTGCGAGATAGTCGAGTGGAGACACTCCAGCTTATTTATTTTCAATTATAGATGAGTAAAATGAAAGAATCATTAGACTTATTTGTACAAATAAATAATAATAAACTACCATATGAATAATAAATTGATAGGATCCTTAGTAATAATGTATTTATTAATAGACCAAATAAAATAATAAATATAAATACTAAGTTAGATAAATCAGATTTTTATTGATTTAAACTATAAGTACCGGGACCCCGAGCCTCGGCTCGGTACTTAAGTTAAAAAAAATGATTCATTATTATTGGATTTGGCTGGTAATATTAATACCTGGGACACCGAGCTCTCGCTCTACCCTTTAAAAAATATTGATACACAATTCTTTAATTATTTATTACAATTATTAAATGTTACACATTTGCATCAATCTGATTAAAATTAATGAACTTGTGCTCCTCAATAATACATAAATATATAATATATAGGTGCATATATTTTTTTTCTATAGTGTTTTTTTGAAAAACTGTTTAGCGCCCCAAGTGGTTATAAAACAAACTAAAGACAAAAAAACGTGCTTTGCAGCTTTTCGGAATTAAAAAAGCAAAATTGGCAGTCGTGGGACTGGCCGACAGAAGTGAAAACTTCTGCGTAAGAAATTTTAAAACAGACGAAATTCGCGCTATTTCACGAGAAAGATGAATTTCATATGCATGTATATATATATATAACTTATATATTATTTTAAACATATATTTTAAACAAATTTGTAACTTATATTTATATATATATATACACACAACTTTGTTTAAAATATTGCAATAGGAACTGTTTTATAATTCTTATCTCTAACATAAAATAAGTATATATTTATTATGTGAAGTTCATTTCGTATAATTTTGATTATATATGTATATATGAAATGAACTTTACATAATAAATATATATTTATATGTTAGAGATAATAATTTATAAAACAGTTCTAATGACAATTCAAATTTCGCGCTCTGTTATAAGAAATTTGAAATGCAGACGTAATGTGCGCTAGCTTCATGGTCTTGGTCACGATCACGCGAGTTCTATACTTTTTCCCCATCCCGCAAAAGTGCTCAACGCCGCTAAAGAAGTTTTCACTTCAAAAATGATTTAATATTTGGAAATATATCTGACTTATAGAAAAAATGAATATTAATTAAAGAAAGAAATTGTTTTTAAAATATCCTGAATAATATGTAACAATTTTCAAGATAGAAATTTATTACAATATTACAATTATTAAATGTTGCATCATTGCATCAATCTGATTAAAATGAATGGAACTTCGGGTACTCAATAATAATAAATAAATAATATTAATAAATATTAAATGATATTTTAGTGAAGAAATATTAAAAATTATAAAACTATCTAAAACTTAATTAATAAAATAAAATAAAAGAACAATGAATAAATAAATATAAAATAGTAATTTATTAAAAAATAATAGATTAAAAAAAAAAAAAAATTATTTTCCGCCGGTTTCGATCCTGCGAAGTTGAATTGTCAGACAGTCGCTCTACCCAATAGACTAATAATACTTAGATGATGAAAACGACATTTTTTATTCACTTAGCAAGACGTATGTTTTTTTGTTTTTTTTTTTGAGAGAGATTAATAAATATCTATATATATTTTATTAAAAATAAATATTTTTAATTTTATTTCGAAATTAAATAATAAATTTTAAAATATTTTAAATAAAAAAAAATATTAATACAATTTCAGTTAAAAAATAAAAATGGATGCTAATTTTGACGTTTTCCATATATAATTTTTAATTAAGAAATTAATAATGAAAATGAATTTTTCAAGAGATGTGATCAATAAAACTCAATTTTTCTTTATAGATACTATATCTAGTGTAAATTTGAAAAAAATCGTTAGAGCGGTTTTTGAGAACCAATGGCTATATATATATACAATTTTAGCTAGCATAATAAGATAAGATTTAGGCTATAAAGTATATAAGCTATATTCAAAGAAAATGTTTTCATTATTAAGCCTATTTTTCAAACATTATGTATTAATAAATGGTTATCTAAATGTGATTTTTGATTAAATTTATTTTCACAATAATTACATTCAAAAGGTTTTTCACTTTTATAAATTAATCAATGTGTATTTTAAGTTGATTTCCGATTAAATTTCTTTTCATAATAATATAAAAAAAAATTATAAAATAACGTTTTTCTCATGGACTAAAAAGAATAAAATAATTTTTCTAATTGAATATGAAGCAATTCATCCATAAACTTTGTCAGGCTTATAGAAAAATTATTGTATTCTTTTTAGTCCATGAAAAAAACGTTATTTTAAAATTTTTTTTATATTTATATTTTTTACTATCTCGAAAATTTTTGATATCGAGATTTTGATGTTTTTATACGTTTTGAAGATCCCTGAGTTCCTTTCACTAAGGTTGAGAAGAATGTCTGTATGGGTGTATGTAGACAAGATTACGCAAAATTGGTTCGAGCTAGAATAATGAAATTTGGTATACGGACATTATTTAAAATTTGTAGTTTTTTATCAAATTTTGAGAAATGTAGTTCAACCGGAAGAGAGTCATTACCTACCACGTTTTGATTTTTTTTTTCTCTAAACTTACCGTAAAAATAAAGATATTTGTTTGATAGTATTTCATATGATTAAAAATTAAATAAAACTGCTATATATAGAATTTCAGCTTGATTCAATCGCTGAAAGTACCGGAATTAATTTTTTAACACTTCAAATCACGCGTCAGCACGTGACGTGGTGCCATCAACAAAGAGCCAAACACGCGCTGGTTTTATAAATAATATTTATTAATTTTAATTTATAATTTATAATTAATTAAATTTAATTTAAATATAATAAATGTTATTTAATCCAATTCAAATTGCGAGATAGTCGCGAGACACTCCAAATTTTTTGTTATGTTATGGGATAAAAATTTTTATGTATCACAAATTGGCTAATATATAGGGTTGCCATATTTTTTCACGGACCAATCGGGACAGTTCTGTCTATTTTACTTTAGGTTTAGGGATGTAGGTTTCGGGGGGGGAAGGGGTTATGAAAACAGCAATGTGTAAAAAACACTTAAAATATAGAATAGATAATAAGCATCAATACTTAATGCAACAAAATTTGCATTTATTAAATCATTCTTTAATTCTTCCAGCGCTAAAGGTGCTATTACATTTAATATTATAGCCTCACATTTGGTTTTTCCCAATGAAAATTTTGGTTCAAAAAATTTGTATTACTGTGTTACTTGCCAAAATGTTACTAATCACACAAGAGGAGATTAACCATTCTCTGATCTAATAACTTTGCTCAATTATTTCCAAGAAACTGTGCCCTGAATCCAAACCGGGCGGGACGCCGGAACCCAGTATATCCGTGACTGTCCCGGCGAAACCGGGACGTATGGCAAGTCTACTAATATACATACTTTTTTAAAATTAAAATTAACAAGGGAATTTCTCTAGGTGTGGTCTATATCCCATCCATCCAGCCTCCGAAATTAAAATTGGAAAGCTATTTGATAAATAAAGTAGCGGCTCAAATCATGAAAATCAAGGTAAAGGTGGCTTCTACTCTTTCATAGGACACCTAATTTATATAACCAACTTGATAGACACTGTCTTTGAGTAGGATATATAATAGTCAGAGGTTTTTTTAATAAAAATTATAATTTAAATACCAATTAAATAATGAGTTCAAAATAAGATTAATTTCATTTCTTTAATATTAATAATATATTGAGTTATATATATAATAATAAAAATGGAATATTATTTGCCCTTTCTCCATTTTAAAAGTTTATTATAAAAAAAATAAGTTGACCTGTGGCCAGGTCCGAACCGACCGACGGTTTGAAGTAAATTAATTTCCAGCTACAGAAACAATTTCAAATAATTTTAATATATCTATTAATGTGTAATATATTGGAGATATATTGTCTTGGTGTGATGGAAATGTATTATATTTAATATATTGGAAATATATTATCTTAGTGTAATGGAAATATATTATTATGTTATCTTTAGAATGTGTAGAAATAGATTATATAAAATACATTATGTCATAGAGTAAGAATGTGTTAAGCCCTGGGAATATATAATATATAGAATAAGAAGAAGGAAGGCCTTAGCTGGCATTCCTAGTGGAATGATAATTCCGTGAGAATAAAATATGATAATAGTTATATAAGAAAGAAGGATTGTAGTGGGTGGGAGTGAGACGGAGGTATGTTGATAATGGATTATCGCTGGCCGCCCGTTCAAGGCTGCTGGGGGTAATGGAATTCGCATAGGTAGCGTCTGCTAGAAAATAAGAAATGATTAAGTCGAGAGGATGTACGTGGGTGGGAGTGAGATAGAGACAGGATGGAGACAGAGGAGACAGCAAGTGAAATGGCTCAAGGTGATGGGAAAGAAATAAGAAATGCGTAGGTGAAATAGGAACCGCGTGGGACGTCCGTTATGAGTCGAAACCATAATGTGCAGATTTTTGCATTACAGAGAAGAGAGATGGGTGCCTAGGGAAGGAGAAGGGAATGGAGAGGAGAAGGGGGAGAAGACTTAGAAAAGAAACAGCGCGGACAGGCCTGGGGTCAGAAAGTGAGAAAGTTACAAGGGTCGTAAGATGTGATACACGGAGGCCCCCCGGCAGGGGAAGAGTGGGGGTAGGATGGGAAGTGTGCAGTGTATGATATATTATAAGGGAATGAATTATTGTTAAGTGATTGTGAATGTTTATGTTAATATTTTTAATTATATCAAGTGTTAATATTTTTAGTTATATCAATAATGAGTGTTCGGCCGACACGACAACTAATTGTGAGTCTAATAACATGTATTTTAAATAAATTAAGTAAATTGTTTTCAAAAGATATTAATATCAAATTGAATAAAGTAACATAAATTTGAATAAGTAACTTATAATTAAATTTTGTAAATTATAAGTGAATGAATTTCTGACTTGAAATAAATTAAATGAAAGATTTTCAAAAGATATTAATATCAAATTGAATAAAGTAATATAAATTTGAATAAGTAACTTATAATTAAATTTTGTAAATTACAATTGAATGAATTAAATGAAATATTTATAGATGAATTATAATTAAATGGATCAAAATAAAATTAATTAAATAAACAAATTAAATTATATGAATTATAATTAAATGGATTAAAATGAAAGTAATTAAATAAACAAGTTAAATTAAATAAATTGTATGTGAACAGATTAATGATTTAAATTCTATTTATATTTGTAACCTTATTAATTGAACAAAATAAATAGATTGTGTTTGAATATATTAATGATTTAAATTTGATTTATAATTGTATCCTAATTAATTGAACAAAATAAATAGATTGTGTTTGAATATATTAATGATTTAAATTTGTTTTATAATTGTATCCTAATTAAATGAACAAATTAAATAAATTGTATTTTGACTGGATTAATAATTCGAACTTAGTTAATAATTGTATCTTGATTAGACAAATAAACTAACTTAAGCTAAATGATGTTTTTAAATAACCAATTGGACCCGCTCGTTGACCTGGGTGGCATGATCTTGTTCCTTCCCTTCTAGTATTATGTACAAGTAAATGCTCGGCTTTAAAGTAAGTACTCGGCCCTAAATTACAAATGTAATAAAAACATATCGATATAACATAAATATTTTTAATTTTATTTTATTTATAATATATGACGCCATGAATGGCTGGATGACGTCATATAATTTTAAATTAAGAAAAAAATAATAGAAAATGATTTTTCACGAGGATAAAACCAATACAAAGTGCATGATTCGTGGTGATATGTAAAAAATCTCCTCATGTGAAATTTGGTGTGAAAATAACTCTTCCCTTCCTATCGCCGATCGCTAATACTACCACTTCCGGTTTCCGGATTTGCACCAAAAGTTGATCAATTCATCCCACTGATGCATTAAGTAAATATACCAAATTTCATCAAAATCCGTTGATCCGTTCAGGCTGTACCATCTATACGGACTGACAGACAGACGGACAGACATCATGCTAAAAATACTTTTTTCTGTTAAGAAAATGCATGATTCGTGGAGATATGTAAAAATCTCCACATGTGAAATTTGGTGTGAAAACAATACCTCCCTTACTATCGTCGGTCGGTAATAATTTCCATTTTTAATCATGCTTAAAATGTTAAATTATCTTAATCTTATCATCTTTCATGCTTTCATAATTCTCGAGTCTGAATGAACCCTAATTTCTTTTTCATCTTTAATCGTGCTTCTATAAGTTTGTAGTCAATGCAAAGAGGAGGAAAGATAGAGTTTATATTGCTACAATATTTCTAATAATACAATTCAAATTATATTCAATTTATAATATAATTAAATAATAAATTAACCACAATCAATTCTCATTATTTACATTTTTTTTTCTATCTCTTTTCATTGTCATCTTGAATCTACACACCTTGATGGCCTTAAATTCATATCAAAAGACTTCTAAAGAAATTTAAACATCAGGGATAAATTAATCTGAAAAAGCTTTTATCTTTAATTTGTTTTGAATTTTTTAATTTCTTTCCTCAGTCTTTCTCTTTAGAGGTTTAATTAACTTCTTTTGATTATATACATAATATTTTTCACGTTTTTTTCCTTTGTTGAATTTTAACTGATATTCTTTTTAAGAATAAATAAATATACACTTATATATTTATTTTGCTTAAAGTTGAATAATAGAATTGTATGTTAATCTTATCTTATTATGCTAGCTAAAATTGTATATATCTATCTATCTATATATATTGGTTCTCAAAAACCGCTCTAACGATTTTTTTCAAATTTACACTAGATATAGTATTTATAAAGAAAAATTAAGTTTTATTGATGATATCTCTTGAAACATTCAGCTTCATTATTAATTTCTTAATTGAAAATTATATATGGAAAACGTCAAAATTGGCCTCCATTTTTATTTGTATTAATATTTTTTTTTATTTAAAATATTTTAAAATTTATTATTTAATTTCGAAATAAAATTAAAAATATTTATTTTTAATAAAATATATATAGATATTTATTAATCTCTCTCAAAAAAAAAAAAATAAAATAAAAAACATCAAATCTGCCTGCTAAGACAGTAAAAAAATGAGAATTTTTTATCTAAATATATTAGTCCAGATGGTAAAGTGATGTTTTAACGAGTAGATTTCGTCGGTTCGAAACTCGCCGGGTGAATCGTTATTTAAAAATGAAAATGAAAATAATGAATTTGTTATTTTTTTTCTTTTTATCTATTGTTTACATTTTAATAAATTACTATTTTATATTTATTTATTCATTGTTCTTTTATTAAATTTAATATTTATTAATATTATTTATTATTAATTTATATATTGATGACATCACAAATGACATTTATATTGAAATTTGACTCCCGCCTTTTTTTAAAGAATATTTTATTAATATTTTTTTTATATTTAAAATATTTTAAAATTTTTTATTTAATTTCGAAATAAAATTAAAAATATATATTTTTTTTATATTTAAAATATTTTAAAATTTTTTATTTAATTTCGAAATAAAATTAAAAATATATATTTTAATAATATTTTATAATTATAAATTACGATATATATTTATCAATAATAATGAATTTTTTTTTTTTAACTTAATTACAGAGCCGAGGCTCGGGGTCCCGGTATGATCTTAATATATTGTGAGAATTAGATAAATAATGTAGAGAGAAAAAAATATTTAAAAATAGATATTTATTTAAATGAAATAAAATTATTTAATTTACAGAATGAAAATGTCTATAATAATGTCTAAACATTTTTTCTTTATAATTTTACATTATATATAATACTAATTACAGTAGTTATAATATATGGGGAATTTTCAACTTTGACTGCCGATTTGACCATGTTCCCAAACGAATTTTAAAAAAACCAAGACCACTTTACATTTACACATTTTAAGCTCTAATCGAATCCAAAATCAAAATTTAAAAAATCGAAATACAAACTCACAGATATATAGATTTTATAAATGAACATTTATACAATTTATTTTAATTAATTTGAAACATTTTAGGAAACAAATTTTTAATGGGTCATTTTTAGAAATCCCATTTAACAATTATAATAAATAATTAAAAAATTGTAAAATTTTTAAAGTATATAAAAATAAATTGTATAAATTGGTTAAAGGGTCGAGTGATAGTTCGGTGTCCCAGGTATATATTTTATATTAACACGCCTACTTTTCTATATAATAAAGATATAAAGAATCATATTTTAATTTTTATATAACCAAGAAATCATTTTTTCACTTAAAATATAGTTGTAAAGCCCAAATCTCCGATCCATATAACATCATCGACTGGGCCGCTACCAAAAGGAGTCTTCTCTTGCTCTGACTAGGGCCACCGGTATTTGCCATTAGTCTCGAAAAAATAATATTAAATTTTATATAAATTTATAAATTAGAATATTTGAATTTGTTTAAATTTTAACACATGTAATCAATCATATGCATAAAGAATAGAAAATTTTGAAAATCAACTTGGTATTAAATTCAGAAAAAAAAAATACTCATATATAGAATATATAGACTATTCGAATATAATTGAAACTCTTTCTCTCCCTCTATTTTAAATTTGAAAAAACGGAGTGTTAAGAAATTAAGATTCCTTATACAACATGGATGGTTAAATGAATTGGGCTCCCTACCTCCCTGAGAAATTCACATTAAAAATGTTTATAATATTTTAGTTTATTAAATCAAACTATTATTTTTTTATTTCAATATTTTTAATGTTAATACAATAATTTTTATTTTATAATCTATAAAATAATTTAATTATTTTTAAAAACAACGGTCTTCAATTACAATTTTTTTACTCTCTACTGACTGTTCATTTCATAACTGAAAATAGTGTCGAATAGAAATAGACGATATTACTTGGATTAATCTTATTATGCTAGCTAAAATTGTTTGTTTGTATTATTGAGGACCCCAGTTCAATTCATTTTAATCAGATTGATGCAATGATGCAACATTTAATAATTGTAATAAATAATTAATTGTAGATTAATATTTTTTAAAGGGTCGAGCGACAGCTCGGTGTCCCAGGTATTAATATTACCAGCCAAACCCAATAATAATGAATCATTTTTTTTAACTTAAGTACCGAGCCGAGGCTCGGGGTCCCGGTACTAATTTAATATTCGAATTGTTTCTCTTTATTATTTTTATTTTTATTTTTTTGTTTTTACTATCTCGTAAGAGATAGTATTGCGATTACGAAAATTTTCGATGTTGAGATTTTGATGTTTTTATACGTTTTGAAGGTTCCTGAATCATTTTCACTAAGGTTGAGAAAAATGTCTGTCTCTGTGTGTGTGTGTATGTGTGTGTATGTATGTAGACAAGATTACGCAAAAACGGTTTGAGCTAGAATGATGAAATTTGGTACATGGACATTATTCAAAATTCCTAGTTTTCTATCAACTTTTGAGAAATGTAGCTCAACCGGAAGAGGGTCATTGCCTACAACGTTTTGTTTTTTTCCCTCTAAAGTGACCGTAAAAATAAAGATATATGTTTGATAATTTTTCACATGATTAATAATTGTATAAAACTGCTATATATAGAATTTCAGCTTGATTGAATCGCTGAAAGTACCAGAATTAATTTTTAACACTGCAAATCTCACGCGCCAACACGTTCCATGGTGCCATCAATAAAAAGCCAAACATGCGCTGCTTTGATATTTATTATTTATTAATTAATTAAATTTAATTTAAATATAATATATTATATTATTTAATCCAATTCAAATTGCGGATAGTCGAGTGGAGACACTCCAGCTTATTTTCTTTAGATTTCAATAAAAACACATTTTGGATCATTTGCATTTTATTTATAATTTAAAATAAATATAATTAGATTTATTAATGCAATATTTATGAGCCGAAAAAGAATGATAATATTATTACTGGAGAAAATTGTGGAGATTATGCATAATAAATAATGACGTGAATGAACTCTATTTATCTTAAAATTATAATTATGATAAAGAATCTTTTAAACTCGAATGAGAAAAGAAAAAGATAGAGAAAAACATTTTAGACTAAAAAATAAGTGAGGAGTACTTCTGTAGGGTTCTCGGGAAAAATTTAAAATTCTCATTTTCTCAAAAAATTTCTAGATTTTTAAGAGAATTTTTTTAAAAAATAAAAAATAAATAATTGAAATTTACGAAGATTTATATAAATTATTCAACGTCTAAAGAGTTAACTCTTCAATCTACCAAGTTTAAAATGAATAACCACACTCTAAATTCAAATTCCAAATTTAAAAAGAAAAAATCTGGAGTGTCTCGACTATCTCGCAATTTGAATTAGATTAAATAACATAATATATTATATTTAAATTAAATTTAACTAATTATAAATTATAAATTAAAATTAATAAATAATATTTATTAAACTATCGTGTGTTTGGCACTTTGTTGACCACGTCACATGCTGGCGCGTGATTTGCAGTGTTAAAAAATTAATTCCGGTACTTTTAACGATTTAATCAAGCTGAAATTCTATATATAGCAGTTTTATACAATTTTTAATCATGTGAAAAATTATCAAACATATATCTTTATTTTTACGGTCACTTTAGAGGAAAAAAATGAAATTGTGGTAGATAATGACCCTCTTCTGAATGAGCTACATTTCTCAACAGTTGATAGAAAACTACAATTTTTGAACTTTCTGGTACCAAATTTCATCATTCTAGCTCAAACCGTTTTTGCGTAATCTTATCTACATACACACATACACACACAGACATTTTTCTCAACCTTAGTGAAAATGACTCAGGGACCTTCAAAACGTATAAAAACATCAAAATCTCGACATTGTAAATTTTCGTGATCGCGGTGAGATAGTAAAAAGTGTAACCAACTTTTTGGTCACAAATTTTAACTACCCAAACAAACCCATAAATTTAAATTATTATATTTAATACACAATGTATAATATTAATATACATATTATGGATATAATTTTTATTTATTCAATAAATTAATTCTAAAACTAATTAAACCGGCCAATCTTATCTTAAAATAATTCAACAAGAATCAAAATAAAATCAATTAAAATGATTGAACGATCGTTTTTTTTAATTAAATATCAAAACTGACATTCATAAAATTGCAAAACAATGTTTAATTAGGTATATTGTTTGAACAATGTAATAGTGAAAGTAATAGTCACAATGAAAGAACATTAGATAATGAAAATGAAAAGCTTTCATTAGAAAAACAATTAATGAGGCCTGTAAGAATTAAACACAAAATTTTAAAAGAAAATATTTTCTGTTGCAAGAGATTTACAGCACATTTTAAATATCCTATATCTATACCATCAAGCAAACTTCTACTCAAAATAAAAGGATTATTTCAACTAGTATAGGTACTTTAACACATCATACTTTTTGAAAAACTATTTCTAAATCAGAATAATAAAGTTTTTATACTTTATTTATCTCATATTTATTTTATATTTGTTTTTGTTTTTTGTTCGTTTTTTCTGTTTAAATAATACAATTAATATCAATTTTAATCAAAAGGATATTATAACTCTTTCATTTATTTGTGTTACAATTTAAAAGACGAATTTTTGTAAAGAAGACGTAGCGAAGTTAAGATCTTCATAAATCTTGACAATATTTGTTCAAAGTTGTTACTTTTTTATATAGTAGAAAAAATTATAGTCATTTTTTTCCATTTTACTCTGACAAGATTATTAAAGATTATCTATTATTATTATTTATTATTATAAAGAATTATACGCGAACTTTGAATTTAAGTAAGATAAAAGGGTGAAAATTAATATATTTACCTGGAACAGTAAAGATTGGTTTTTCCAAATTAAACTCATATAAAAACAAATATTACCATTTTTTTGTTTATTGATTATATACGTGCACAATTATTAAAAAAGTTTTGCAAAATTGTAAACCGTAGCAGATCTTTAAAGAATGATTATAATAATCTAGGATTTCCGTCCGAATATTAAAAATTTAATTTTCATCTCGAGCAAGTATTTATTTCTCCCTTTTACCAAGATCGCTATCCCTTTCTTTTAAACAATTTCTATGACGACAAATAATCATAAAAATTTAAGCTCTTGCCAGGAAAAAGATATTTAATATAAAAAAAGAGATAATTAAAGTGAAATAAATAAAGTGAAAAAATAAAGTTTGAATTTAGCCAGGATTAATCCTTTGTTCTCAAGTTAAGAAGCTTTACATTTTTCCCATCTATTATTTTCAGTTTTTCAGTTTTTCATTTCCCGTTCTTAATATACAAACCTCAATTGATACGTTTACAACAAGGATTCCCAACGAGGTCCTGGTGAACTCCTTAGGGGTCTATGGTCTTTTGAATAGGGTCAACAGAATCATAAGTTTAATGGCGAAATTTCCTCTTTTATTTACAAATAAAGTAAAGCATTTCTTTAATATTATTAAATAAAAACTAAATAAAAAAGTAAATACAAACAATTGTCAACGAATCCTGCTAGTTCCCATAGTAGTAGTACGAATTTCTTAAAGTAATATTTATTACACTTTTATATATGTATACTAGCTGCTCCGAGCGCCTTCGGCCTCTCCACACCTAGACGGGGGCTCCGCCCCCTGTACCCCCCCGAGTGTCCCTATTCTGAGCTATAACTTCTACCCTGTCCCATCTCTCTCACGTTCCTTTCTACATTGTCCACCCCGTTCACAATTGGTCTTCCAAACGGACGTTTCCCAATCGAACTCCCCACCAATATATTTTTCCTCTGCCATGTGCCCTGCCGATCCCAGCCTTCTCGCTTTTATAACCCTAACTATATCTAGAGATGCATAGAGGTCATGCAATTCCTTGTTATGCAGTCTCCGCCATTCCCCGGTGTCCTCATCTTTCTTTGGCCCATAAATGCTGGGAAGAATCCTATTCTCAAATACTCTGAATCTACTATCATCTCCCAGGCTTATAGACCCCATGCCTCCCACCCATATAATACAATTAATAATTTAATAATTTTGATCCCCTTTGATAATAATTTCCCGATTGCAATCTCGATTTAAATTCTTTGCAAATATTATTCTCTCTGATACTAATTATCAAATTAATTAATTTCAAACCCCATCACTTTTCCTGCCTCGATTAATTTTTTATGCTACTTTAAATGTTATTAATTTATTTAAAAAAAAACAAAGTAAACAAAATACAAATAAAATATAAAGAAATTAGCATAACACTAAACTACTATAAAAAAAAATAATATTAAAAAATATATATTAAAATCTTACGTGAAAATCCAATTATGAGATCAAATTTTCTTAATTAAAATGATTTACTCACATAATCTTAAAAATTAATAGTATTAAATTATAGCCGTAATGTGAATGTTTTCAAAGTTTAAAAAGCCAATAAGATCAATTGAGATATTGTAAATATCAATATATATATAAAAATATTTTTATCTGCACATTGCTCAGAATTTAAATTTTTTTGCGTATATTCGCGTTTCATGTCCTCTATAATCCAAAAGTGACTTTAGAATTTTTCATTTCTGTTCATAGACTATAAATTTTATTAATATCTAATCAATAACCGCAGAAATTAATTTTTAAAAATTTGATATAAACATGTTGTCATTTAGCATCGCAATGAATACAATAAAAAAGATTTTAATATTTATATTTTTATTTTTATTTTTCTAATATTTACAATATTTCAATTAACCATATAAATTTTTATATATGTTTATTTATGCACAAAAAATTAATTCACATAATTAATAATTTAATAAAATAAAATTTAATAATAAAATTTAATTTAATAAAATAAAATAATTTAATAAAATATTAAAATAATAAAAATTAATAAATTTGTAAAAAAAAAATATATAATACTTAAAAAAAAAATGTACCTTTGCGAGTTTCGAACTGAGGGTGCAAAGTCATAAGATGGCGCGCTAGCTCGTTTAGCCATGAAACCGTATTGTTTCTAAGTCTCCTATTACGAAATATATAGATCTCAAATTATCGCCACCAGCGCCTCTATGATCTAGCATTGTAACTAAACTATTTTTAGTTAATTAGCACCCCCTGGACACACCTTACCAATTAACGGTTTAATAAAAGAAGTCTGACATGCCCTGAGCCCTACTGAATATGCATAAAAAATTTCATAAAAATCGGTCCAGCCGTTTCGGAGGAGTATCATTTCAAAGTTTTGTGACACGAGAATTTTATATATAAGATAATCGTTCATGTTTTAAGGTATATTTTAAGAAATTTTTGTTTTAAATTTTCAATCTAAAGAAAAACCATTTAACTTTAATCGTTTTTTTTTATTCCATTAATTTGTTTTTATGTAATTATTATTTTCCAATAATTTGTATTTACATAATAAAATATTTGATAATATTTATTAGCTATTTTATCGTATGCTAAAGTTATGAAATTTATTATTAATCAAAATTGAAAACTGATATCAAAAACATTATCAAAGAATATCAACACACATATCGACATATTAATTTTTTCAGTTACGAATGCTTATCAATCAATTATCTATCACTGTGGCTTTACGGAACTCGAAAGTTCTTGGCTTCGGCAACCACATTCATTCAAGTGTCCCTACCCTGAGCCACAACCATCCAAATTCTACCCACTCCCATCTCTCTCACGTGCCTTCCTACATTGTCCACCCACCTTGGTTTTTCAAACGGACGTTTCCCAATTGGTCTTCTAACCAATATATTTTTCGATATTCTTTCCTCTCCCATTCTAGCCACGTGCCCTGCCCATCGCAGCTTTCTTGACTTTATAACCCTAACTATGTCTGGAGATGCATAGAGGTCATGCAATTCCTCGTTATGCAGTCTCTGTCATTCCCCAGAGACTTCATCTTTCATTGGCCCATAAATCATTTATTAAATTATTAATTTTAAATTATTGAATTGTAAGTTTTGTTAAATAATATTAGCTCTATTACTACTAATCTAATGAAAATGTTTAATTTGTTATATAATTGTTAAAAATTTAATCTATTATATGCTCATTTTTCAATATTAAACTTTGTTAATATATTTTGTACATATACTCCACAAAAAAAGTGGTATATTAAACCAGAAGAATGTTTAAATGGGACCGACGTAGAAAAAAGATTGTGAAACCCTGGCTTACAACCAAAACAAAAATCTATTTTTATTTTCAAAAAATGATTAATTAATTTTTTTTTTGTCTGTTTCAGGAGTGTAGTGTTGTGGGGTTCCCATTCTGCCACTCTATTTGCACTTCTTCTTTTTCTTTATCTCTCCTGGCTGGAGCGATGTTGTCCTCGTGAACCTTTGGCCACCGCTATTCCTTCTTCAGCCTCTTCATCAACCCCAGGTGCAGGTGTTCCTGGCCAAATTCCACCTGATCCAGAACTTCTTCATGTTGTCACAGCAAGCAGATGGCTACGATTGGCTGTTTTTCTTGTCACTGTAGTACTTGTTTGCGCTTGTGCTGTTATTGCTATTGTAATTCTTGCTTTATTTAACTTCATTATCCATTAAGATTATTTTAAATATTATTAATTTTTATTTTATTTTAGGTTGATTTAGATAATGAATGGTCGAATATTAAATTACCACCCCCTGATACAAACATGGATGTTGACATTGGTTCGGGGGTTGGTGAAAATGTTTCACAAGGAAATCGTTCATCGACATTGCAATGGAGTGTAGAACCAGTGCCAATCTCAGGTGATCCTATCGAAGCTGTTCCAGTAAGTAGATATTTTTATTATTCACTATTTGTAATAATCAATTTAAAAGGTTGTAATTTTGGTTCCTGATTTAATAAATCCCTACCTTAATAATTTTCTATATCTCTATTCATAGCAATAAAATAATAAAATAATAAATGAAGACGATCTCAGAGAATTAAGCTTAATAAATTACTAAAAAATAAATAATATCTATTAATAAACACAGGTTAGGTAGATCAAATAAAAAATATTTTAAAACTTGGCATATTTTATGTTACATGATTAACCACTTCAACCACAACAACACAATTTTTGAAAATTTATTATACATAACATCATAACAATAATTATGCGCTAGTTTTAAAGAAAATACTTTAAATTTCATTTTAGTACCTTTTATTTCAAACTTATCGAAATATTATATGAAAATTACTAGATATTTTCTAAAAATAACAATCTTAATAAATCTTTAATCAGCTTTTTTAATTGAATCAAAAACACTTTTGACAATATGATTGTGCTGCACTTTATCTACATGTGCAAAAAATAAGAATTAATTTTAAATGTTAAATCAAAAATAAAGCTGTCCCGAGGTGTACTGTGTACCAAGGTGAGCCACTCTCTCTCCGTCACTCCCCGGTGACCTCATCTTTCTTTGGCCCATAAATGCTGTGAAGAAACCTATTCTCAAATACTCTAAATCTACGCTCGTCACCTAAGGTCAAAGACCATGCCTCACACAACAATTATAACTGGAAAAATAATTGTTTTATAATATATAATTATAATTGGGAAATGTTCGGTTGGAGATGGGAAAAAATAAGAGTTGGATGGTTATGGCTCAGGCTAGGGATTCTTGGAGAAATGTGGTTGCTGCGGCAAGAACTTTCGAATTCCGTAGAGTCACAGAGATAGATAGATAAATAAAGATAATATAAGTAAAAAATTAAAAGATTCAAATTTATCATTAAAAAAAATACTATTTATTTTAAAAAAAAATTTGATGATAATTGTAAACTAGGCGGTTCCTAAGTATATTAAAAAATATTATTTATGTAAATTAAAGGTGTTTCTTTTTTTGTTTGAAAACTAATTAATCAGGGCCATATTATAACACAAATGAACGAATATCATTATAAAATGATTTACGAAAGATTTCGAAGGAGAAGAATTTATTTATCCACTGCCTCCTCTCTTGTATCTATTAATAAAAATCAATCCATTGTATCCTTTACTTTTATCCTGTATGCCGGTATAAATTCTTTTGATGTAATTTTCGGAATCATAATAAATCATTAGTTGTGTTTATAATTTATGTTGATATATGTCTTGTAACTTACTTCGTAAGATGATTTATATACTTCATAACATATAATTTGTTAAACATATATCATCAGCTACTTTAAAGGCATGCCTTTGAAAAATGACAACCATTGTGTGTTGTTGTTACTATTTTAATATAAAACACCCACATTAAAACAATTGAAAAATTTTACTAGAAATAATTGTATATTTATGTTATAAAAGAATTTAATATATGATCTTAAAAATGGGTTTAATGATTTTTTTAAAATTTGCGTATTAGGACAGGGGTCGGTAACCTGCGGTTCGCGAGCCGCATAAGGCTCGATGTCAATATGTGGTTCTCCAGTAAATATGAATAATTATATTATGTTATTTTCAAAACTCAAAATATTATATTGCAAAAAAAAAATACTTTTAAACAAAAAATATAATCTATAAACCTAATCCTAATTATACAGGGTTGCGCAGGGTAACGGGAAATTTCGAATCCGTTCCGCTGCGCCACCGAATGTGTATCCGTGGCATATAACATAGCTTTGATTTGTTCAAAAGAAAAGGTGAATTTTGAATTAAATCGCAAAGTATTTATTTATTCATTAATATCCATTTTGTCCACTTCAGAGTAATTCCCCTCAGATATATTGGACTTATGCCAGCGCTTCTTCCAATCGTCGAAGCACTTCTGAAATGCGCTTTTCGGTATAGCAATCAGATCGTTCTTCGATTCTTACTTCAATCAATTGTTGTGGCAAAACGCTTTCCTTTCATTGGTCTCTTCAGTTTTAGGAATTGGAAAAAGTCGCAGGGAGCCAAATCTGGTGAATACGGTGGTTGAGGCATGATTACGGTGTTGATTTTAGCTTAAAAAATCACAAACCAACAATGATGTGTGAGCTGGTGCATTATCGTGATGCAGAATCCCTGATTTGTTATTCCAGAATTCCGATCGTTTGAGCCGTATTGCTTCACGCAAACGTTTCTTAACTTCCTTGTAGTATTCCTTATTAACAGTACGACTTGTTGGCAAGAACTCATGATCCAAAACGCCATTGTAATCGAAGAAAACAGTGAGCAAAACGCTTATCGTCATCAACATCTTCTCGGTCTTCTGTAGAGCACTTGTAACACTTATAAACATTTTTTAAGACTAAGTAAGGTGCGATGAAGCACTTTATTCCATTTTTAACACAAAATTTAATACCGTTTTTTTTGAGTAAATTAGCTGGAGTGTCTCCACTCGACTATCTCGCTATTTAAATTGGATTAAATTACACATATATTATATTTAAATTAAATTTAATTAATTATAAATTATAAATTAAAATTAATAAATAATATTTATTAAACCGGCGCATGTTTGGTTCTTTGTTGATGGAACCGCTTCACGGGTTGGCGCGTGAGATTTGCAGTGTTAAAAAATTAATTCTGGTACTTTCAGCAATTCAATTAAGCTGAAATTCTATATATAGCAGTTTTATACAATTTTTAATCATGTGAAAAATGATCAAACATATATCTTTATTTTTACGGTCACTTTAGAGGAAAAAAATATCAAAACGTAATAACCCTCTTCCGGTTGAGCTACATTTCTCAAAAGTTGATAAAAAACTACGAATTTTGAATAATGCCCATGTACCAAATTTCATGATTCTTACTCAAACCGTTTTTGCGTAACCTTGTCTACACACACACACACACACACACACACACACAGAGAGAGAGAGAGACATACAGACATTTTTCTCAACTTTAGTGAAAATGATTCAGGAACATTCAAAACGTATAAAAACATCAAAATCTCAACATCGAAAATTTTCGTGATCGCAATACTATCTCTGGCGAGATAGTAAAAAACGGTAAAATGTTTTTATTTTATTGTATGCGGTGGGAAGGGGGGGGGCGATGAAAATTATGATTGAAAATTGGGCCGTGACTACTAAAAGGTTGAGAAACACTGATATATATTACTAAGAAAAAATATTACGATATTTAAAATATATTGATATATAATTCGATATCACAGGGTTAATATTACATTTACTCAGAAATTGTCCAAAAAAATGGCAATACTATTTTGATTTATTACTTTAGTACTTTATTTGATAAGGACCTTTATTCAAAGAGGAGAAGATAAATATATTTTTATTATTCAAATTTATAACTTAAAATCAATAATTATTTAACAAAATTAAATTCATTCATTTAATTATAATTGATTTTACATATAAGCAATTATTCTTTTTTATAAAAAAAAAAATCAATTTACAGAAATTTTAATTATGTTGAAAAAATTTGAATCAAATGAAAAATATTATTGATAGTAGTGATTTCCTGGTGAATATAGAAAAGTATTTTATATAAAAAAAAATTCTATAAAATAAAAATAAAATTTAAGTGACGTTTAATATTAAAATCTATTAAATGATTGAAGAAATGGAAATTTGGAAGAGGGGAGGAGAAAATAATTTTTGGGTTACATTATTATATAAGTAGATATGTACTTTATATGGATTAATCCAAAGGGCATTGTGTGGTTTTGCTCAATTTAAAAATCCCTCCTTGCTTTTATACCCCTTTGTAATCTTCCCTTCCCTTTTCAAATATAAATCATCCCACCCATCAAGATCCTTGCCTATATTCTCAACACTTCAACAACATCCATTTTTATAAATTGTTTGTACTTTTATTGTTTTAACATTTACTTTTATACAATTTTTATTATGTATGGTTCATACACTAATATATTTGAATAATATGTAATTTTCTAGTTAAAATAAAAAAATATCACAAGGAGAGAATTAAATAAATTAATTAATAGGAGAGATAATAATTTAATTATTATTATTCCAAGGTATTCATTGGTGGGCGTTAAGAGGGGTTTCTCTACAAGGTTTATTGACAAATTTTTAACATTTATTTTTGCAAAAATTTTAGATTTAATTATTAATTTTTTCTAAAACTAAATATAGATTATTTAAATTCAATGTTAATTGATATATAATTTAATTGAATATAAATTTTAATATACATATTTTTCCCATATGAAAAAATAAAAATTAAATTAATTTTATAAAATATATTTTATAGAAGGATTAAAAAAGTTTATTGTTTGCTAGGATATAGCAAATATATTTTTTAATATTCAAAATTAATATTTTAATTATATATAAATTGTTTTTTTTTGATCAAGTTAAAATATCCAATAAGGTTGGGGAAAGGAATATAAGGAGTTTTAATGATAAATTCAAAAATTAATTTACTTATATACAAAAATATTTATTAAAATATAAAAAATAAATATTTTTAAGAATACAATTATATTAATATAATATAATATTTACATAAGATTAGAGAATAGTAAAATTATATCGATTTTACATTATTTATAACAAAATAAAAATTAGATATTATATAAAAGAATAATTAAATTCTTAAATTATAATAGTAATTTCTTTTTCTATTGACTACATTACTTGTTAAGTCCAGATTTCTTCTCCTCCTTTGTCGACGATTAATCGGGTGATTTATCACCGTCTCGATGTCATCCTCGTTCGGCGGAATATTTTCTTTATTTGCCATTATATCTAAAAAGTTGATGTCACCACCAACTAATCTTTCCGGAGTTTCAATTCTTATTGATTCATCCTGGAAGACGTTGAAGGATGCTCTATGATGATAGTAATTGAGCCCTTCTTCTATGATATTGTGAAGAACATTCCACTCCTGTTTTAAATCCATTCTGAAATCAAAAAAAAACAAAAATAATTAATGATATATAATAAAATGAAGAAGACAGATGAGGGAAGAAATATTGAAGATAGTTTGGTTGTGTTGGTCAGAAAATTCCTTGAGAGCAACTGCTTGCCAAGAGGACTGAACACTGAATGACTCTCAACACACATTTTCTGTATATATACTCCCTTTTTAACAAAGGAATACAATAATGGGATCCAATTTGCATGGGTCTTACAGGTACCTTTTGTATTAGTTTTTGTTTTGACCCTTTGAATAGACAAAATTTACAGGTAAATCTTTTCAATTCAAAATAAACAAAAATTTAAAAAAAAATATATTTTTTTCTTTCATAAAATTTCATAAATATAATTGAAAATGTTTAGGCTATTTTTAAAATTTTGACATTTTGTAATATTTATGACTTTGTTCAATTTCTTATCTTTTGTTATTTATTTTTTTTCTATTACAAATTGTATCTATCCTTTCTAACAAAATGCAAATAATTTAAAAGACTAAAATTCATTGTTAAATGAACAATCCAAAAGGAATTTCTTAATTAAAATAAAATTTTAAAAATTGACAATGATAAAAAATAAAGAATGAGAATCTTACATTTCTCATGATTTTGAACCGAAATTAAGTTAAAGTATCCTTTATCAAAACAAAATCAAAATTAGCTGGAGTGTCTCCACTCGACTATCTCGCTATTTAAATTGGATTAAATAACATATATTATATTTAAATTAAATTTAATTAATTATAAATTATAAATTAAAATTAATAAATAATATTTATTAAACCAGCGCATGTTTGGCTCTTTGTTGATGGCACCACGTCACGTGTTGGCGCGTGAGATTTGCAGTGTTACAAAATTAATTCTGGTAATTTCAGCTAATCAATCAAGCTGAAATTCTATATAGCAGTTTTATACAATTTTTAATCATGTGAAAATTGATCAAACATATATCTTTATTTTTACGGTCACTTTAGAGGAAAAAAAATCAAAACATTGTAGGTAATGACCCTCTTCCGGTTGAGCAACATTTCTCAAAAGTTGATAGAAAACTACGAATTTTGAATAATGCTAGTATACCAAATTTCATGATTCATAATCTGATTTTGAGTAATCTTGTCTACACACCCACACCCACACCCACACGCACACGCACACGCGCACACACACACAGACATTTTTCTCAACTTTAGTGAAAATGATTCAGGAAACTTCAAAACGTATAAAAACATCAAAATCTCAACATCGAAAATTTTCGTGATCGCAATACTATCTCTGTCGAGATAGTAATAAGTTGACCTGTGGCCAGGTCCGAACCGACCGACGGTTTGAAATAAATTAATTTCCAGCTACAGAAACAATTTCAAATAATTTTAATAGATCTTTTAATGTAATAAAAAACAGATATGGATACATAAATAATAAATATAAACATTTTTAATTTTATTTTATTTATAATATATATGCAAGACCAGGCTGTGACGTCATTAATGGCTGGATGACGTCATCTAATTTTAAATCAAGAAAAAACTAATAAATATGATCTTCCCGAGGATAAAACCAATACAAAGTGCATGATTTGTGGTGATATATAAAAAAATCTCCTCATGTGAAATTTGGTGTGAAAATAACCCTTCCCTTCCTATCGTCGATCGCTAATACTACCACTTCCGGTTTCCGGATTTGCACCAAAAGTTGATCAATTCATCCCACTCATGCATTAAGTAAATATACCAAATTTCATCAAAATCGGTTGAGCCGTTCAGGCTGTACACATCTATACGGACGAACGGACGGACAGACATCATGCTAAAAATACTTTTTTCTGTTAAGAAAATGCATGATTCATGGAGATATGTAAAAATCTCCACATGTGAAATTTGGTGTGAAAACAATACCTCCCTTACTATCGTCGGTCGGTAAAATTCGAAGAAAAAGGAGCTGGCTGGGACGTCATGAATGGCTGGGTGATATGTTATGGCGTCATATAAATTTAAATTAAGAACAAACTAATGAAGGTGATTTTTCTCGAGGATGAAACCAATACAGATCGATTTTTCTTTATAAATACTATATATGGTGTGAATTTCAAAAAAATCGTTAGAGCGGTTGTTGAGATACCATTAACAAATATATATACGTACAATTTTAGCTAGAATAATAAGATTAGATTTATTCTATTTTTCTATATTTTTTTTCAACTTAAGTTCAATCAAGATTAAGAGACCCGAAATATCTATAATATAGGTATTGCCAAACATTTTACTTTTTGCCTAAGCTTATAATCATGAATGTAATAACAAAAGTACATAACACAAAGAAATAAATTAATTTGAAAATCAATGTCAGTGTCAAAATTATTCTTATTAAAATAGGTATTTTGTTTTGTTTGTTTTAGGCGTTCCTGATGAGTTCGGCGCTCAGCCTGTGCTGTGTGTCCGTTTTTCTACGTTTGGGTTTTATGCTCAAATTATCAGTCATGTTAGTTGCATGTTGCATCCATGTTGCAGTTTTCGTCTCTACAGATCCCTTTCGCTATTTCTACGATCGCTCTGAATTTGGGTATTGGAATTAATTCTCTTATTAATACATTTAAATCTTTTATATCTCACTTACTCATGTCTTAATAATAATGGTAAATTTTAGGTGGTCTGCTGCCCCATTGGAGGGAAGGCTCGCCCTTGCTTGGGGCCTTCTTGTCATTACATTGCATATTCTTGATCGTCAATTAGAATTTACATCTCGTACAGATTTTTTATGGAAAGCTAAATTAAAAGTAGAACAAGAAGAAGTTGAAACAATGCGTGGAATTAATAAAATTTTATTAGAAAATATTTTACCAGCCCATGTTGCTGAACATTTCCTTGCCACCAGAAGTCAACAGGTAGTTAGTTTTATGTATTTTTTATATTAAGTATTTATTTATTTACTATACTTCCTGGTCAATCCCCTTCCTCATCTCCTCATTTTTGGCGTATTTTTAACATTTGATATGTAGATTGGATTACCATCTTCAATATTTAAGATCATAATCGAAATTAATCCTTTAAATATTTTTATATTCATTTCATTTTTAATTTAATAGTAACGGGACCCCGAGCCTCGGCTCGGTAATTAAGTTAAAAAAAATGATTCATTATTATTGAGTTTGGCTGGTAAAATTAATACCTGATTCACCGAATCACCATTCAAATAATAACATACAAACAGAAAAGTAGGCCTGTTGATATAAAATATATACCTGGGACACCGAGCTAACCTTTAACAAATTTATACAATTTATTTTTATATACTTTAAAAATTTTACAATTTTTTAATTATTTATTACAATTGTTAAATGGGATTTCTAAAAATGACTCATTAAAAATTTGTTTCCTAAAATGTTTCAAATTAATTAAAATAAATTGATTTTCATTTCAATACCTGGGCACCGAGCTATCGCTAGACCATTTAACAAATTTATACAATTTTTTAATTATTTATTACAATTGGGTTTGGTTGGTAATATTAATACCCGATCACCGAATCACCATTCAAATAATTTAAAAGAACATAAATTAAAAAATTAGTCATAAAACATACACCCCTTAAACGTATAGACTCAAAATTGGCTGAACCGATTTCGATGAAATTACATCACAATATTTTACATATAAACTTCCAACCAAATATAGCGTTCAGAGGGCAGAGGACCCTGTCTAGATGTGAAGAACGCCCAAGGCGGACTGAACAGCTAGTATATAATATTTTGTATTTACGGAGTCGCTGTATGACGAAATTGATGACGTCATTTAATTCTCCTATATCGAATAAAGATAAATCTTCTAAACGTTGTGAAACAATTTCAAATAATTTAAATGTATCTATTAATTCAATAACAAACAGATATGGATATACCATAAGTATTTTTTATTTTATTTTATATATTTATAATATTATAAGATATAAGAGACACTGGATGTGATGTCATATACATTTAAATAGAAAAAAACTAATGATGATGATGATGTGATCAATAAAACTCTCTTTTTCTTTATAAATACTAAGTATATATTAAATTATTATGTTTATTTTTCTTTATAACTAGTATCTATGGTGTGAATTGCAAAAAAGTCGTTAGAGCTGTTTCTGAGAACCCATTTACATAGATAGATAGATAGATACAATTTTAGCTAGCATAATAAGATTAGATATAGTTTAATATTATTGTTTTAACTATTAATTTTATTAGTATTGCAAGTTTTATATGTTTAAATAAGAAATAATTTTTATTATTTACAAAACTATTTTTAACTTATATCATTTTATTAAATATTTACTAACTATTTTTAGACCCATGGATTTATTATTAAAGTCAAGCAACCAACCAATGAACAATATTTTGAATCTCGTTTATCATAATTCATAATATTCAAAAATTGAAATCCATTCATTTCAAATTTCTTCTTATATATTTAATATTATATATTATTATTATGTAATAAAATATTTATTATATTATATATTTTTATATATTTGTAAAAATTTCATGATCGGCAACTCTTGATTTAAATATTAAATTTTCATTAATATTATAAAAATATAAATTTAATATATACTTAGTTATATATATATAATAATCGTATCATACCCTCCGACAAAAATACCCTCTAACAATATTGCCTCTACCATTATTCCCTCTGAGGTTGGGCTCGGAATGAAATTTTATTTAATTTAATAATTAAGCAAATTAAGAATAAAAAATAATGACATGGGTGAATTTTTTTAATTCAACGTGAAAATAACCCGTAATTAACCTTGTATAATAAAGAAACCTAAACTTACATATATATATTATATATATTGAATATCTTTACTTAAAAAAAATTAAGCAATAAAAGATGGCAGAATATTTTTAGTTTTAATTTAATAAAAAAAGTATCATTAAACATTTTATTTATCATGTTTATTGATTATATTTATGGACTCCAGTTCACACAGACTTTCGGGAACGAAGGATCACCAAGAATAAGTCTCTTGTCAATAAACAAAACGGTTCAGAGGAAATTTTGGAAGAGGGAATTTTCGTCGGAGGGAATTTTGGTTCGGAGGGAATTTTCATATGTATTCATAATAATTCAAAAAAAATTGAAATTATGAATTGGGATTTTGTATGGGTTCAGTCCCACAAGCCCACGCCCAAAATTCCCCGGGTCACCAACATCAACCCATCCAATTGAAAAACCCTATATTATATTCATTAACCCTTAAACCAGTGTTTCTAAAACTTTCAATATTCGCGGCTCAATTTTTAATCATAAATTCCATCGCGAAATTCGCTTACAATAAAATGTATAGAACAATAATGTATATTAGATGTGGTTTTTAAATTATTTATAAACAACTGCCAAATAAGGGTTTTTATGTATATGTGTGTTTTACTTTCAGTCACAGTTAATTAATTTTTTTTTAAATATTTTCTCTTGGATATTGCTCGCGCCCACTAGGAGTGCGCGCCCGACAGATTGAGAATCGCTGTCCTAAACAATTTATTAATTAATCAAATAACAATTTGATTATTTATGCATTCATTTAAAATTTATTTTTAATTTAATCACTGGATTTATATAAATGATAAATTCAGTTTTGATGATTATTCTGTTAAAAGAAATAATATAAACTATATATTTACTTTTCCAATTTTAGGAACTTTATCATGAGAGATATAATTGTATTGCTGTAATGTTCGCTTCCATTCCAAATTATAAAGAATTTTATGATGAAAATGATGTTAATAAACAAGGATTGGAATGTTTACGTCTTTTAAATGAAATTATATGTGATTTTGATAAGGTAATTATTATATATACCAATTTCTTTCTTTCTTTATATATTCGTTGCATGTAATTAAAATATAAGATTAATTATTGATTTAGTTCTCTTTCTCTCTCTCATGATATGGTTTATTATTTATTTATTTTTCTTTTTTAGTTATTACTTAAACCAAAGTTTAGTTGTATCGAAAAAATAAAAACGATTGGAAGTACTTATATGTTAGCTTCCGGATTGCGGCCTGGAAAAGAAGAAACTGGTGGGGTTGGTATTTTTAATATTCATTTATATTCAAATTTTAAATAATGATAATAATAGTTTATATAATATTTTCTTTTTCGCTTTCTTTTGATGTGAATAATTGAATATATCACTCTGAATAGAATGAATCGAAGGTAAGTTTATAGAGAAATAAAATAGACTGAGTTTATTATGATAGAAGGTAGATAGAATTGTATCTATTTTGTTTTGTTTTTTTGTTTTTTATTAAAGGATGCCTCAAGACAGCAAGAACATAATGTATTAATTTTAGTTGATTTTGCTGTTGCATTAATGACAATTCTTGATCAAATAAATCGGGAATCTTTTCAACGTTTTAAATTACGAATGGGTATTAAAAATAATAATAATAATTTAATGTTTTTGATTTATATTTAATTTGTTTATTTATTTTTTTTTTTAGGTTTAAATCACGGACCTGTAATAGCTGGTGTTGTTGGCGCCCAAAAACCACAATATGATATTTGGGGGAATACAGTAAATGTAGCTTCAAGAATGGACAGTTGCGGAATTATGGGACGTCTTCAGGTCATTAATTGATAAAAAATTTAAAAAATAACATTAGTACTGTTCTAATTATTCTATTTGAGTATCGTAGGATATTAGGAGAGATAATATCAATAATTTTATAATTTTTTTTTTTTATTTTCAAACATGTATGAGTCAAATTTATAATGAAATTTCCCCTTTGATATAGTATAGTGATAAAAATTAAAATATTTATTACTTCTGTAGTTTGAAATAATTTTAATAATTCAAAACATAGTACACCAATATTATTTCTAGGGCAGAATAAAATTTGATTTTAAAGAAGGTATATGAAAAAGTAAATTTTTTTTTATAAGAATTGTTTAAATCTTGTAATAAAAATGTTTTAACTCATCAACTTGATAGCTTCTTTTTAGTTTATAAATTTTACATTTTTTTTTTTTTTTGGATTTTTAAAAGTAGTAGTCATCATTACTTTTTTTTAATATTCTAAATCTTTTACCACACTATGGATTATTAAATTGAATTTTATTAAAAGACAACATATTTGTAAAATTTATTTATTGAATTAAATAAACTTACAACGTTACGACTGCTTATTATTTTTATTATTATGGATTATATGAGTATAATTTAAACTTGTTTGAATTACTCCTTAGTGTTTGCACATATTGTTAATAAATAAATAATAATTATAATATGTTAATATGAGATAAAGTATAATTTTAATAATATTAATCTTTTTTTCTCTAATTTATAGGTTACCGAAGATACAGCAAAAATTTTAATGAATTCGGGTTATGAATGTGAATGCCGAGGACCAACATACGTAAAAGGAAAAGGGACACTTACAACATATTTTGTGAAAACGCCCTTCGATGATAAATAAAAAATAATTATAATAATAAGAAGAAGAATACATATTCTTATTCTTAATATTATTATTATAATTATTAATTATAATTAATAATAAAAAAAAGAAAAAATCCTTTCATATCAACTCCATTACTTCCTCTCCTCCCTCCTCTCTTTTTCTCATAGGAATATTTATATAATATAATACAAAATAACAAAAATAACGGCAATAATAAAACAAAACTCATTGTCTTTTTTTTATCTATTAATTTTTTTTCTTTTTTTTATTTCTATATATATAAATGTATTATAGAAAGAGATAAGAAATAATAAATGTCCAAATATTTTAGTATTTATTTATTATTGTTTTTAAAATATTAAAAAAAAATACTGTATAGTAAAGAAAATAACAAAAAATACATGAATTATTTGTTTATAATATAAATTCGTATTTTCTTATCTCCAAACTTTATTTAGTTTTAATTTAATTTTTATACATAAAAGATGAAGAGAAAGATTCATCCTCCACAAGTAAACCCACTCATGGCATATTTTGTCAAACACTTGTCCAACAGTAAGTACCTTAATATTCTTTAAAAATAATCATAATGACATTTTTACATTTCATTCATTCACAAATAATATTTTAAAAATTTGTACCATAACCTGCATCGAGACTGGCTTCTGGAGAGATTGTAAAATATGTAGGTGGAACGATGAGACAAAGGAGGAAAATAGCGAATGAGGAATGTATCAGGTGTGTTAGTAATTCCTCTCCGTTTTTTGCTAAAGAAAATACGTTACAATGAATAGTTAAATTAATCATTTGTTGTCAAGTCGCGATTAATATTAACTGTTTCTCCAGTTTTCATCCAATAACATCTGCAATTCTGCATCTTCATCGCATCTTCAGTACGTTCTTTATCTTTTGATGAAACAAGAAAAGTAATGTATGCTTCAAATGAACGTTTTCAGACTCAAAACTGGATATTTTTAAAAAGATTAAAAGAAATTACTGACACTCCTAGTAAATATATTCTGTTAGGCAATCTACACACTCAGAAGGACACAATGTGCAAAGTTAATTAAATTACATGGTTAAACATGCATGGTGAGTCTGTAAGTGCAGATAAAGAAGAAACTGAGAAGTAATTTAGAGTCAACAAAAACGAATTAATCGATTTCACATAAAATCAATGGTAAATCGACAACCAAGAATTTGTATAGTGAACATTAACCGATCACCAACTATATATATATATATATAAGCAACTAGTAAATTATAAATAAAATTCCATTAATATATTTATTTTCTTTAAAAAATATATCTATATTATTTTATTTAATCCTTCTAGTATAACATTATTTTTTGGACTTAATTCGTATTGATGTGTCTCTAATTGTATTATCTTCTTCACGTTCTCTTGAACCAATACAATGTTCTAAAAATATATATGATTTTTCATAAAAAAAAAATACATATTCATAGTTATTTAAAAAAATAAAGTTTAAAAATTGAAAATAATATGAAAAATATGAATAATGCAAATAAATATAAATTGAATATGAACAGTCTATATACTAATAAAAAGAGGTCGGTTAAAATAATTTTTAATAGCTAATAGATTAATGCAGAGGTTCCCAATCTTTTCCGGTTTGCGGCTCCCTAAATAATCAGAATTTTTTCTAAATTTTTTTTCTTTCTTGAAAAATTAGAAAACTTTCCTTTTTTCAAAGCAATTACCCATTTAACAGCAAAAAATTAAAAACTTATTCTCACTATTTTTCTTAGGATAATATCAAATATTTAATTGGCGGCGGCCTAATGACGGCAACGCGCATACTTTGGGAATCACTGGATTAATGGATAAATAATATGCCTCCCTTGTAAACCTAACTATCTGTCTAAACTTGATCTTCACATGCATAGAAACATATTTTGTGTTACTAAGAAAAATAATAATTCTTAACAAAATAAAAGTTCTCTCAACAAATTATTAGCTTTTATCTTGAGAGAACAATAAACTATCTTTTCATTTGTATTTAGAATGTTCATTTGATTTGTTATCATATATTTACTTGATTATATACAAATTTATTAATTAGGAATATAGGAGTATTATATAAAATAAAAACATTACTTACTTCTTTGACCACAACTTTTACAATTCTAAAATATAATATAAAAAATATGAATATATTTATTAATAAAATATTAATAGAAAAATTAAAAATAATACATACTTTATAATAGTATGAGACTATACACGATTCAAAATGAAAAGCTCTTGAAAGACAATTAAACGAATTATATTTTTCTAAAAAAAAAGGAAAAATAATTAATAACAATTAATTATTATATATATAACTAAATTGATAGTACAAAAAAATAATAAATAAATTGAAAGTCTGAATTTAAATTTGTTGAACAAAATATCAATTTTTAATGGTAAATATTTTTGAATGTTCAAAGATTATACTATTTAATTGTTCTTGTAATTCCCTCAACTTCGAGTTTCTTTCCAGGGATTTCCCGTTACTGATATACCGATAAAAAATAATTTAACATCTGGAATTATCGTAAACATTTATCATTTTGAAAATAAATATTTCGAAAGTTCTTGTTTTATTTAAAAATATTTGAAAATAAACTATTGATATAATTTTTTTTTTTTGATTTCGCATTAGGACGTTTAGAACAATATGGTCGTGGTGGCCCAAATAACTTTCGAATTCATTTCAATACCTTCATAGAGATTGAAAGATATGTATTACCTTCTAGATTAGTTCAAATCTTACCTTCAAAATCAAATTTTTTAACACAATAATCAAGAGAAATATCAATTATATTTCCCCAGCAATCTAGATTCGTTTCTTTTTTTAACGATGATTCAATATTAGATATATCTAATTCTCCAGTGGTTATCTATAATATAAATAATATTTAAAAACAATTTTTTATTAAAATCATAATAATTATTTATTGCAATAAATATATAAATAGAAATTTACCCAGCCTTCTTCTTCAAAGACTTTTTCAACAATACATTCATACTAAATTTTATTTATTTTTTGAAAAATAAAAATATAAAAATTATCTTTGTTTAAATTTGTAAAAATAAATGTATAATTTAAATTATTGAGAATTTCAAGTATAAAATAGATAAAGTTTTAGAATGTTTTGTATTAGAATAAGAAAAATAAGTTGACCTGTGGCCAGGTGGAGAACCGACCGACGGGTTGAAATAAATTAATTTCCAGCTACAGAAACAATTTCAAATAATTTAAATGTAACTATTAATGCAATAAAAAACAGATATCGATATAACATAAATATTTTTAATTTTATTTTATTTATAATATATAAGTAGGAGATGACTGTGACGTCATGAAGGGCTGGGTGACGTCATATAATTTTAAATTAAGAAAAAACTAATGAAGATGATTTTTCCCGAGGATAACCAATACAAAGTGAATGATTCGTGGAGAATTTTTAAATATTATTTAATAATTATTTATAAGAAAATGGAAACGGTAAAAACTTATAATTTGTCTGTAAAACTAAACTTTACCAATTTTATCCTTTTAAATAAATAGATTTACTCGTATTAATCTTATTCCTATAAACCAAAAGTCAAATAGTGAAAGATTAACAGAGTAATATTAATTGTAAGTGAATAAAATATTTTTAACAACCATGAAATTTTGTTTACAATTTAATCATTTCATTTCTTACAAAACATATTCTCAACAATTATCTATTTAATACTAAAAAATATAAAATTAAAATCTCACCCATTCTAAAAAAAAAATTAAATTAAGAATAAATATTATTTTTATTTGAATTAGTATAGAATGTATGTATATGTATATAAAAATAAAATTCCATTTAATGAAGTCAATGGTTCTCAAATGTTAAAATTTCATAAAATATTAAATGCTAATAAAATATCTCAAGAGGAAAAGTTAAGGAAAAGGAAAAAATTTAATTAAATTATATATATGTTTTAATAAAAATCTTGTTGGCTAATTTAAACACATATATAAAACGATCAATAAAGAAATTGGATTCAAATAATTTCATTTTTATTAAAAAAGAGGAAATGTTGATTGAAAACCAGTGACCTATATATATATATATATCTATTACCTATTATATGAAGATAAATATAATATAATAAATATACTTTTCTTCTTTTTGTAAAAATAAATAAATGCTTATTTTACTTACGCATAGTTAAATTCCAATTGGTTGTAGTTCCATTATCCGTTTTGAAAAATTTATCTAGATTTTCACTTATCCTTTTATAATGTCTTTCAATAACTGGCATTAAATTACACATTTTCTAAAAACAAAATAAAATAAAAATAATGATTATAGGAAATTAGTTAATTTTTTCAAAAAAATAAATAATTATATAAAAAAATACTTACAAAACAATGTCTTTTTGATTGAATTGTTCTAATATTTACTATAATGATGAATGTTAATATCTAAAATCATTTATAATTCAATTTAATTAAAATAAACTCGGCCAAGAAATGAAAAGAACCACCTTAGGCTATTTAATTAGTAATTTATTTCTTTATCTAGAAGGGATTTTTAAATGAGCTCTATTTAGTAATTCATCTATAATTCATAGTAAAGGTCTGTTCTTAACATTATTATATTTTTCAAAGTGTTTATTGTTTTTATTTTAATATCCTTTAATATTTATTGACTGTTGTTTATTAGTTGCCTAAATTAAGAAATAAGTAAATTATCATATATATGGTTGTACCCAAAACTGAAAATGATAGACATCAAATCTTCCCTTCAAAAACCTTAAATTACTCCTTGAATTATCTAAAATAACTGCTTTTCAAGATCATTAAGATATATAAATATTAAATTTATTAATAGTATAAATTTATAAATTATAAATTCCCAAATAATATTGAATATTAATTAAAAATATTACAATAAGAAGTTATATCTATATTTCTTTTAAGATCCCTTCTGAATAAAGCCCCAATTAAGGTAAAAAAATAAAATAAATAATAATAATTATTATTATTTTATTTATAAAAATTAAAAAAGATTAGAGGAGGGGAAACTAAGTAATATTAAGGAAGTAAAGTATAAGTATATATTTTAACGTCACATTCTAGACGAGTAGATATATGTAGGAATATACTTATATACTCACAATAAATATAAATTTATTCATTTTATAATATTTTGTGAAATAGTTTTATAAATATGATAAATTTATAAAAAAGTAAGATACAAATAGATAAAAATACTGAATGAGGAGGATGCTTACTGTTATTATATTTTTACTTGTCAGTCATTTATATTATATACTATTTCCAACAGGAAATCATTATTTTTTTTTTAATTGAAAATGATTTTTGTGATTCATTACTCTATTCATAGTGTTATTTATAATTAAAAATAAAGTTTATTTAGATTCATATTTTATTATAAGATCAAACTCATAATATTAAAAAAATAAAATATACGCATTTTCCAAGTGATTTTTTACAAATGATAAAATTTCAAAAATAACTATCTTATGGTTTAATTTTCATATTCGATTGAAGAAATAATTTTTTGATTAGTTATGATAAAATGGAATGAATGATGTTGCAGTGTTTTCTAACAATTCATAATAAGTTGACCTGTGGCCAGGTCCGAACCGACCGACGGTTTGAAATAAATTAATTTCCAGCTACAGAAACAATTTCAAATAATTTTAATATATCTATTAATGTAATAAAAAACAGATATGGATAGAACATAAATATTTTTAATTTTATTTTATTTATAATATATAGCTGAAGTAGCCGGCGTTGCCGGCGTTACCCGAGGCTGTGACGTCATGAAGGGCTGGGTGACGTCATATAATTTTAAATTAAGAAAAACATAATGAAGATGATTTTTCCCGAGGATAAAACCAATACATTCGTGGTGATATGTAAAAAAATCTCCTTATGTGAAATTTGGTGCGAAAATAACCCTTCCCTTCTTATCGTCGATCGCTAATACTACCACTTCCGGTTTCCGGATTTGCACCAAAAGTTGATCAATTCATCCCACTGATGCATTAAGTAAATATACCAAATTTCATCAAAATCCGTTAAGCCGTTCAGGCTGTACACATCTATACGGACGGACAGACGGACAGACGGACAGACGGACGGACAGACATCATGCTAAAAATACTTTTTTCTGTTAAGAAAATGCATGATTCGTGGAGATATGTAAAAATCTCCACATGTGAAATTTGGTGTGAAAACAATACCTCCCTTACTATCGTCGGTCGGTAAAAAGCAAATTACTTATACAACCTTGAGCATTTTACTTATACAACCTTGAGCATTTTTACCGTCCGACGATAGAAAGGGAAGGTATTGTTTTATTTTCATTTCTATCAACCCAAAATCACTGAAAAAGTTTAACAAAAGTTTAATGTTTCAATATTATTATTTGATAACTGAGCAATTTTCATCCATGTCAATGCTACTTTAATGTTACGATTTTGGTCTGCACAAGCGTCACTGTAAGCTATCAGGTGTTTTTAATTAGTTATATCCATATATGTGCTAAAATGCAGGATGCTATTCCTGTGCACCTCTTGAAGCTGTAGTTTCATCCCATATATACATCTTGACTTGGTCATTATGGAAATTATGGAAACCCAAGTTATATACGTAAATATTTCGCTTATAAAGCCTAACGAAACAGAGAGTTTAGGTTACGGAAGTGCTTTTTGTAAATCAAATGAGAATCCATAATATTCCCTGGGGTATTTTTTTTTTTTTGCTTTTTTGTGGTCATCTGCAAGTCAGTTCCTAGCTAGTTCGGCTAAATTTTTGACTTAGACCACTTTCATAATTAACACTAAATGAATTACATATAACGTTAAAATTACAACCACTATCTACAGGATCTTTTTTGACAATATCGTTAAAATTACGTTGAATAAATTTAGTTTAAAATAATGTGGTGTGACATAAATGATAAACTCATTTTTTTAAATTTTGACTTAGACCACTTTCATAATTATGGGCACATATATCCCATGCTAGTAATATCTATCTATGTGGCTCTACGGAACTCGAAACCACACTTCTCCAAGCATCCCTATCTCTCTCACGTCCCTTCCCACATTATCCACCCACCGCGCCCTTGGTGTTCCAAGCGGACGTTTCCCACTCACTCTCCCCAAAAATATATTTTTCGCCATTCTTTCCTCTTCCATTCTAGCCACATGCACACACACTCTGCTCATCACAGCCTTCTCGATTTTCATAATTCTAACTATATCCGGAAATGCATAGAGATCATGCAATTTCTCGTTATGCCATCACCGCCATCTCCCGGTGACCACATCTTTCTTTGGTCAATAAATGCTGCGAACATCTAGTGTTATGGACAGCACGAAAACCTGCCAAGTTCAAATTTCTAAGTATTATAATTTTAGATATTTTAAACCATGTACCTACGTATTTTAACAACTATACCATATTTTAAGTTGGGTGTATGGTAAAGTGAATTTCGGCCAGATGGACCGTTGACGCGATTAAAGTGGCGTGCCTGGGTGTGGTGGCGATTCTTGGGAATGCCAAATGTTTACCAGTGGATCAGGCTGTTGATGAAAATGATTATGATTTATTTTAAAGTGCATCTAAACTTGGCATTGGGATGGATTTGAACCCTTTTTTAGGCAAACAAATAGCCGATAGGAACTTGGCCCCCTTTTTAACAGGTATGTTTTTGATTAGATTTCAATACTTTTTTTTAAGAAAGCTTCCTATTTTTTCCTTTTTGTGCAGCGCCCGCTTCCATTCTTAGCCTTTGAAGTAATTTTGTGTTTAAAAAAATTGCAAATTTTTTTAAATTAAAATTATATTTGATTATATATTAAATATAATAATTTTATTTGTTCTTTTATTTTATAGTTCTGAATTTCCAACTTGTATTGAATAATAAATAATTAGAACTATTAATTAATTCATTGAAAATTATATAGAAACTGTTAAGTTATAACAATAAAAATAAACAAACTAATTAATTTAAATTATAAAGTAAAATGGTTTAACACTATTATATATATTTATAATTTACACCTAACGCTACTTGTATAGGTAAAATGTCACTTCCGGTAGTCAGATCATGATGAAATTTGGTATCTGAATTTTTTTCATATTTGTAAATCTATATACAAAATAGGAAGCAAATATCTCGAAGCAAACTGGTACTTTACTTGAAAGGTAAACGCAACCAGTGTAGGTAAAGTACCACTTCCGGTTAACCGATTTTGACGAAAATTTAAAAGAAATCTACAAACTGTGTATAATATCGGTGTACCAAATTTCGAAGTCCTAGCTTGATTAGTTTCTGACAAAACCAATGAATTCGTTTGAATTCGTTAAAATCGCATTGATATTCGATTATAACAACTCAAGCTTGACCGATTTCTTAAATTTCATAATTTTTTGTTAACCTACTTATAACACACGACCTGTATGCCAAATTTCATAGCGCTAGGACAATTGGAAATACCCTAAGAATTTTGTTGACCAATCAGTGAATCAGTTCCAAAATAAGCTATTTTCACAGGGTCATATTTCAGGATCTACTGAAGCTATAACTATGAAATTTGGCAGACTGCTTTAGTTCTAGTATATGACTACGTAGATAAAATTTTATCTCTGTACTTGCAATAGGCACTGAGATACAGGGGGGTCAAAAGTAACTCCAAACCATTCGTGTAAATATACTTACGGCATGCGCGCGGCTTGCTGGAACTTGGCCGGCGCACTGCCGTGCGCATAGATTTATCCACTTTTTTCCCTTTTCATCTATTCTTTTCTTATTTCCTACCTTTTGCTTATTTAGAAAAATTAACTGGCGCTCAACAAACCTTTCTATTTTCCCTTCCCTTCTTCCACTTATAAGGACCGATTAGTCACCGCACCCCCCTTCCAAGTGAAATCCCCACACATCCATCAAGGAACTTGTTGGCGACGTCTCTCCTTACAAACTTACAAGCTGAGTTTCTTGCAAATGGAATTCAGGTTATATTCATTAAAGGAGGATAATTATAATTTCAAAAATAACGGGTAATCTGAAGAAACAAACGCTTCCGGTAATCTAAATAGATCCCGAATTTAAGAGGATGAGGCCGAGCAGAATCTCTTTCCAAAAACCAATGAAGTAATAAACTCTTAGATGCATGAAAAAGGTATATATTTATTATATTGTATATATAGTCCTTTCTTGGCCATTTAGCGTTGATGATAATCGGAGCTGTCTTCGGGATCAAGCCTATAACTTATTCAGATATTTCAAACTATAGTATTATAAGTATAAAAATAAATTAATTTCAACATATTTTATTTTATATATTATAAATGTAAATAAATTAAAACTAAATAAATAAATAAATTTTCAATAATGGCTTGTTTCCTAGGATTTGTCATACGCTGAAAATGATTCGATGGTTGTACAAATATTTAGGTTGTTGCTGCCGAATCAGGCCCCAGGAAATAGAGTTACAGGAGGAGGAGGCAATTAATTGTCCCCTTTCCACACCATCGGAGGTTAGTAAACAATATGATACATATATTCTAATTGCACATTTCTATTTTATTTCTTCAATAGTAAATCAATTTATAGAATTAGTTAATATATAAGAAAGAAATACTCAACACTATCGAAATATCTAGATAAATTGCAATAATTGGTTCACATATGAAGATATATATATATTAGTAAATTTCTTATTATTTTTCTATAATCATAAATAGAATGAAACTCTGAGAAAATATTATTAACAATATTTGTTATTTTCAGCCTCCTGGGCCAATTCCAGAGGTTTCAGGGCTTATGGCGGAGACCGGAAGAAACATAATTCAATTTATTACTTAATTAAGATTAAATTAAAATTGATGAAAGCTAACTAATATCAATTTTTTTTTTGTTTTTTTTTTGTTCTTTAATGGTAGGTGGAAGCTTGCACTACCAACTATTCATCGCCAACCGTAAGTGCAAAATTCATTTATTAATCACTTCCTATATAATATACATATAATATGTATATTGATCAATTTTTTTTTAATATAATTTAATATAGAAAAAATATTTAAAAAAATGAATTTTTCTTAATTATAGAGTTTTTGCCGATCATGTTCTGATGAAGAATATGATGGGAATAGTGACTGGTCGGACGAAGAAGAATGGTGTGTAGCCGCCCGAGTAAGTTCATCTTTGATTTTTGAACTTCATTTGTTTCGGAGTATATAGATATAGTTAAATATATCTATATATCCATGTGTAATTTAATTTCAGCCTAGTCGGACATTCCAAGTAATTCGTTACCTGCAACTTATGGAATCGGTCGACTCTTTGATGGTGTTCCACTCAGGAGAGGTAAAATTTAATTTATAAATTATTTAAGAAGATATTCAGTGAAAAAACAAATTTGCTTAGAAGTAGTACAATTCAATAGTTATTAAATGAAAATATAAAATATATTATATAAAGAGAAGCCAAATCATTACTTTACTAATTTTTCTGTTCTTTATTTAATCCTTAATTAATACAAAATTTATTTTACCTTTTTATTTTTTTTTGTAGCCAGAGTTTACATCTGAGGATTCCGAAGTATTCATGTCTCTTTGATTCCCATCTACTTCCTCTTCCTTTGTGGAATTGGTTTCGTGGTAACTTACAGGGTTTCTAATTCAAGGTTTCGATCGTTTTACGGTAGTCCTTGAATTTCGCCTTGTAAGTCAAGCGAGAACAACTCTATCCCTTTATCTATTCCAACTATTGTTACAATGGATGGAATAATAAAGACGAGAGGCACAAGGAGGCCCGAGGATTCATGACGGGACACCTTTATGGAGAGGTGAAGCGTGGAGATGGAGGCCTGGTGCCCTCAAGGTAGCCCTTATCAAAGTTTAAAATGGGCTGAAATAAAATAATGAAAAGGAGAAGAAGGCAATTGAAAATGATTGGGAAAATAGAAAAATTAGAAAAATAATCAATTGGTTTGTTTATTTTTTTATCCTATCATTAATTATTAAGACATGTATTTTACATTTTTTCTTTTTATAGATCATTCGATGATTCGTACCATTATTATTTGAAAATCAAAGTTGAAACTGAGATGAAATAAAATAATGAAAAGTAGAAGAAAAAAGATGAAAATGATTGGAAACAAACAAACAAATTCATTATTTTTCTATTTTTTTATTCTATCATTAATTAATAGGAGATTTATTTTACATTTTTTCTTTTTTTCAGATCAATCAATGATTCGTGCCATTTTTATTTGAAAAGTCAATAAAATATTTTTTAAATGCAAATTAATTTAATGAATAAAAGAGATCCTACATGAAATTTTTTTTTATTTATTCAATTCATTAACAAAAATTAACTTTTTTTCTTATAGCAAAATTGATAAACAAACCTACATATATAAGAAATAAAATATCTAGAAAATAGAAAGATGGGAATCTTTTTACTATCTCGTAAGAATTTTCGATGTTGAGATTTTGATGTTTTTATACGTTTTGAAGGTTCCTGAATCATTTTCACTAAGGTTGAGAAAAATGTCTGTCTGTGTGTGTGTGTATGTGTGTGTATGTATGTATGTAGACAAGATTACGCAAAAACGGTTTGAGCTAGAATGATGAAATTTGGTACATGGACATTATTCAAAATTCATAGTTTTCTATCAACTTTTGAGAAATGTAGCTCAACCGGAAGAGGGTCATTACCTACAACGTTTTGATTTTTATTCCTCTAAAGTGACCGTAAAAATAAAAATATATGTTTGATAATTTTTCACATGATTAATAATTGTATAAAACTGATATATATAGAATTTCAGCTTGATTGAATTGCTGAAAGTACCAGAATTAATTTTTTAACACTGCAAATGCTGCCATGGTGCCATTAATAAAAAGCCAAACATGCGCTGGTTTAATAAATATTATTTATTAATTTTAATTTATAATTAATTAAATTTAATTTAAATATAATATATTATATTATTTAATCCAATTCAAATTGCGAGATAGTCGAGTGGAGACACTCCAGCTTATTATTTTAATGATGAGATGAATTCAATAGTTAAGATATTTAAATACTGATACAACATAAAAATTACGATTTAAGGAAAAATTAGTATTTATTCTGAATCAAATAGTAAAGGTTGTTAGGGACAAAAGGTTTATCAATTACACTTTTCTTTTGAAAATCTTTATTATAATTTTATAATATTACAAATTATAGTTTTAAAATATTATGCTTATTAGAATGAAGATAATGATATTTATTTGATTAATCTACATCTATCTATCTCTGTGGCTCTATGAAACTCGAAAGTTCTTGGCCGCAGCAACCATACTTCTTCACACAAGTATCCCTATATTGGGCCACAATCCTCCAATCCCTACCCTTCTTCTCTGTTACTAAATATTTTGTCTTAGCACTAATTTCCAGCCCCACCTCTTTTCCTGCTTCTATTAATTATTATACGCTATCTTTAATTGCAATTGCCGAATCTCCTATTATGTATATTTAAGTCGCCTGCATAACCTAAAACTTGAATTTTTTCGTTTAATTCGATTCCGTTTGATTTTCTCCAATTTGTCTAATTACATATTCCAGTACTAAATTAAATAAAATTTATGATAATGTGCGTCTCCTTGTTTTAACCCATTTCAAATTCAGAATGTTTCTGATAGTTGATTCCCACAACTTACTTTTCCTTTTCTACCTTCAAAACAAATTTGATTCATACGTACTAGTTTTTTCGGAATTCCCATTAAATTTGAAAATGTTTTTCCCGGTCTATTGAGTCATATGCTCTTCTAAAGTCTACAAAAAATTGGTTAACAGAAATATTGAATTCGCGTTTTTTTAATATCTGCTTTAATGATTGAAAATAAATATATTAAGAAAGTTTGGATTAGGATACTTCGAACTCCCTGAAAATAAATATTAAAAACGAGAAATTTCATTTGAGAATTAAGAATTATATTTTGCAATAACAGAGCGGTGATCACGGAGTAGAAGCTTATCATTCAATGTTGCATCAGCGGCGTCGACGGAGTTGTTATATGGTAACTTTACATTTTAGGTGCGGTGGCGATAACGGAGTTCAAAATTAACGCCCTCTCACAGTTCTAGTTTCCATGGGGGCTGATAGTTTTTAAAAAAGGATGACCCATAGTGACCCATAGCCTCCGAGTACTCTAATAACGTCGGGATGTGATTATGAGTTTTTCTCCTTCGAACTCTACTGGGAATCATCAAATTTTCCCTTTTACCTATTTTATTTTGTATTATATATATAAATATAGATTCAATATATTTTTCTATAGTATAATCAAGTTTTTTCAAAAAATTATACATAAATTTAAAAATCAAATTAAAGAATATTAACATTTCTTACAAAGAATCATTTGAATTTAAAATTTTTACAATGTTTCACGATTAACTCCATAGATGGCATACTAACAAAATAACGGATGGTCTGTGCAAAATATATTTAAAAATACATTAATCTGCATCAGGGGGGGGTCTCTCTTACGGCAGAGAAATTTCCAGTGTGACAATGCATGCATGCATCACTCGAGGCCGCTCGAGGCGCTGCCGCTGCTAGCACTAATTTTAATTCGGTTTGTTTCGGTTATCCGAAAACACCCGAAAACATTTAACAACAGTTTGTGACTTGTGGACAACGAGCACTCGTCCCATTTAAAATATCTCTGCCAGGCATACGTAACGTGATCTGTCGCTGTCCAATTGCGTGCAATATGGTTCCTAAAGTAAGTTTAATTAATATTTTTACTATTATTGATGATTATTTTTTATTATAAAGTTATATAATATATGTACATATAAATAAATTTTTGATTTTGCAGGTTTTTAATTGTATTCAGAAAGATTGTATTACGAATTCTCTACCTGAAGGAGAACGAGGACACTTGTTCTATTTTCCAAGGTGAAATTTTTTAAGAGTGGGTAAAACAACAATAATTTAAAGTTGTTGTTTACCAAAAAATATATTAATAATAAAAGAAAATAATTTTATTAATTTTTTTAAATATTTATAGCAACACCTGTTAATACTACATCAGATGGTTTGGGCTTGGTATCAGAGAAGAGTGATCTTTTCGAATCCAGCCCTGCGAGAAGTATGTATTATATTTTTTAATAAAATTCATTAATCTTCTCCTAACTTTAAATAGATTTTTTATAATGATTTAAAATAAATTTTTAGTTTGCTTAGGCTTTTCTGTATTAATTCTTTGGAATTTTTTTTTAAACTTAATTAATTTTTGCAGGTGTTCAGCGGGACATACGCCTACACCATCTGAATTTTCTTCAAGAATAAAATATTTATCTCCCATGAAGAAAAGATTGTACCAAAGGTTCACCGAGGTCAAGCGACTATTGAAGCAAAATAGACATCAACAGTCAATTGATTAATTGAAAAATAGTGTAAATTTTATTTATGTGAAAAATTTTATATAATGTTTTATAAAGTTTTATATAATTATTATTGTATAATTGAAAAATAGTGTAAATTTTATTTATATGAGTAATTTTATACAATTTAAAAAAATGCATTCGTAAAGGGTTAGATTATAAATAAAATTAACATTATTTTTATATTATTATTGTATGATTGAAAAATAGTGTAAATTTTATTTATGAGAAAAATTTTATATAATGTTTTATAAAGTTTTATATAATTATTATTGTATAATTGAAAAATAGTGTAAATTTTATTTATATGAGTAATTTTATACAATTTAAAAAAATGCATTCGTAAAGGGTTAGATTATAAATAAAATTAACATTATTTTTATATTATTATTGTATGATTGAAAAATAGTGTAAATTTTATTTATGAGAAAAATTTTATATAATGTTTTATAAAGTTTTATATAATTATTATTGTATAATTGAAAAATAGTGTAAATTTTATTTATATGAGTAATTTTATACAATTTAAAAAAATGCATTCGTAAAGGGTTAGATTATAAATAAAATTAACATTATTTTTATATTATTATTGTATGATTGAAAAATAGTGTAAATTTTATTTATATGAGTAATTTTATACAATTTAAAAAAATGCATTCGTAAAGGGTTAGATTATATATAAAATTCAAATTATTTTTATATTATTATTGTATGATTGAAAAATAGTGTAAATTTTATTTATGTGAAAAATTTTATATAATGTTTTATAAAGTTTTATATAATTATTATTGTATGATTGAAAAATAGTGTAAATTTTATTTATATGAGTAATTTTATACAATTTAAAAAAATGCATTCGTAAAGGGTTAGATTATATATAAAATTCAAATTATTTTTATATTATTATTGTATGATTGAAAAATAGTGTAAATTTTATTTATGTGAAAAATTTTATATAATGTTTTATAAAGTTTTATATAATTATTATTGTATAATTGAAAAATAGTGTAAATTTTATTTATATGAGTAATTTTATACAATTTAAAAAAATACATGCATAAAGGGTTAGGGTTGTATTATTATTGTATGATTGAAAAATAGTGTAAATTTTATTTATGTGAGTAATTTTATATAATGTTTTATAAAGTTTTATATAATTATTATTGTATAATTGAAAAATAGTGTAAATTTTATTTATATGAGTAATTTTATACAATTTAAAAAAATACATGCATAAAGGGTTAGGGTTGTATTATTATTGTATGATTGAAAAATAGTGTAAATTTTATTTATGTGAGTAATTTTATATAATGTTTTATAAAGTTTTATATAATTATTATTGTATAATTGAAAAATAGTGTAAATTTTATTTATATGAGTAATTTTATACAATTTAAAAAAATACATGCATAAAGGGTTAGGGTTGTATTATTATTGTATGATTGAAAAATAAATAAATATGCCACATACAACATTATTCTTTTATTATATCCATGAAAATTATTAAAATTTTCACTTAAGTGAAAAATTATTTATTTTGTGATAAGACCAACAATTAAGCAATTTTCTAAAAAAAAAAATTTATTTCTGAAATGTCTGTTTTATATAGCTTTAAATAAATAATTTTTCACTTAACTGAAAAATTTCATAATTTTTTCATTCCTCCCGCTCTCATTCATTCAAAATAGATTTTAAAAATGGTGCCAGGCCGGCCGGTTTTTTTCTTAATTAGTTCGTGCATGCATCCGCATAGCAGCGCCAAACGCTGTTTCAAAAAAATATCATTGCGTGTCCACCCCCTGATCTGCATTAATCACATTAATATAAAAATAGATCAATGTAATATTATAATGATTATAATACAAGGTTTATAATATAATAAAAACTTTTATTAAAATATTATCTATATAATGGTTATCCCTAAATCTGGTATATAAATTTATTAATATTTAAAAAATATTCAATTTTAATGTTTTGTTTTTATTTCAGGTATTATTGAAAAGAATATATTAAACCTATCACACAAGAATATTGAAAAATTTGAGGATGATTTATTGATACCTAATGAAATTAAATATTTAGATATCTCTTACAATTCATTAGTAAATTTTCCAAACAATCTTAACATAAGTAATCTAATAGAACTAAATTTGGCATATAATAATATATCGATATTTTCACGATTGAATTATACCTTTGATTATCTATCTTATTTAAATCTTTCTCATAACAATTTAAATTCAATTCCTGAAGAACTTTTAACCAATTTTCCTATGTTACAAATTCTTGATCTATCTTATAATCATATACTAGAGTGCAATAAGCCATTTAAATGTTATAAATATTTAAGAAAACTTTTTTTAAATCATAATAATTTAAGTACATTTCCTATATGGGTTTTTAATGTGATGTGTAAAAATCTTCAAGAAATTAATTTAGAATCAAATTTGTCATTAATTGGATTCTCAGACATTTTACCCCCACTTTTATTAAATAAATCATTGAAATCTCTCAATCTTAATGATTGTTCATTAAATATGAATTCTGTACAATTTCTAGAATCATTTACGAATATTGAATCATTAAGTATTAATAATATAAATCATTGTTATACTTCATTATGGGAATTTCAGGTAAATCATCACTTTTATTATATTACTAATATAACTATTTAATTAATAATATAATTTTATATATATATTTAGAGTTTAGCATAAGATTCTGGTTTATTATTGGTATTAAAAAATAATATAAGAGATATTTCTATTTTAGAAAATCACTTCAAAATCTAAAATGTCAATTCCTTTTTAATAAGAATAAAAATACTTTATTCTGATTTTTGCTATTATCTAAAAATAGTAAAAATAGAGATGGAATTCTATACGAACATTTCTTTTTATATTGTAGGAAAAACAACCATAAGTCCATTTTATAAAAAAAATTATGAAACGACTGTTAAATATAATATTACTGCAAGGCCAGCCGAGGCAGCCATTCGCATACTTTACTATGAAAAAATAAATTTGAAAATTCATCCAACCGTTTTTGTTTTATTGCATTTTAAAAAAAAAATGTTACATGTATATATTAAAGAGGAGATATATATACATTAATTACAATAATGAGAAGCTAAACTTAATTTGATCGATAGTTGAAAATTAAAAAGTGGGAGAACGAATTTCACGTGTTACTCCAAATTTTCGTAAAGTGCAAAATTACAAATATATCGACTTTAGAAAAGACCCAATTTTAGAAAGATTTCAATATTTCGATAACCATAATAATCAAGGATTTAACTGGAGTTTAAATAAAAATTTAAATTCCTATCTAACTGATAGGCCACTTCAACAATCCCTTAAAGAGATAGTTAGGGTACGTTGTGATCAGTGTCTTTTCAAAAGAATCGAAGAATCATCTTTAAATATTTATTAATTATTTATTAAACTATCACCAAAAAATATTAAAATATCTTCTATTTTTTATGTAATTTTGATATATATATTTATACCATTCTCTCTCTCTCTCTATTTATTTATTTATTTATTTATTTATTTATTTATTTTAGCCATTTAATATTCAATGGAAAAAATATATAAAAATTTTAAAATTAAGTAATATATTTTTAACAAATGTACCAATTTGTTTCAAATATCTTGAAAATTTAGAATATTTGGATTTATCTAATAATAATTTAAATTGGTTAAATAGTCATTTAACATGTTTAAAATTAAAATATTGTAATTTATCTAATAATTCCATATTATATTTACCAGAAAATATCGGAGAATTACACTCATTGAAACATCTTGATTTAAGTTCAAATAAGGTATGTCTATCTAAATATATTGTATTATTTTATTTGAATTAAACAAAATCAAATTAAATTCTTTAAAATCAATTTATAATTTAAAATAATGATTATGTTAACTTAAATCGAAACTCAAAAAGATAAAATTATCCTTGAACTTTTAATTTCACACTTTATTTACGCTTAACAAATCATACGAATTTAATTTTAAAATATAAAATTTACATTTTTAATTTTATTTATTTTATCATTTATGTAATTTTTAAATTTATAAATTAATTATACTATTTTTCTGTTTCAGATCACTGAGTTACCAAATTCATTTGTTAATTTAAAAAATTTAACATATTTAGATCTTTATAATAATGAACTTGAAAATGCATGGTTATCATTGGATTCATTCCCCCATTTAGAATCTTTGGATCTTTGTTATAATTATATTAATATACCTTTTGAAGTATGATTCTATATATATACATATAGAAAAAGTATTATATATAATCAATCTTTTTATATATTTTTATAGGATTTAAATTACAAAACACTTTTAAATAAAATCAGAGAATTGAAAGAAGGACGAACAAATAATAATAAAACAAAACAGGAAGTTATTTTGTTTGAAGATGATAAAAGTAATTGGAAATTATTTTTAATTTAAAAAGTCTTTTTTTATAATTTTTTTTTTATGTTTATAGTATCTATTGTGACATCTAATGATTCAGGAACTTATGAGTAATTATAAATAAATTTATATATTTAAAAAACAAAATAAAGAATTTAATTATTTAGTTTTTTCTATTTTTTTTAGAAGTATATCTCAAGAAAATGATTTCTGGGATGATGATGATGATATTGATAATGATTTTGATCCTACTCGAATTGGTAAATAAAATAGATCATTTATAAATTATTATTTTTATGTGTCATATAGTTGACATTCGTTACGGACTTGAAAAATTAGAACTTACTACTAAAATAGATTAATTTCTATCCTTCCTTTGTCATAATTTTAGATTGCAAAATTTTTTATTTAAATATCTGGAAAATATATAAAAAATATAATTTTTTTATCCTTAGTTGAATATAAAACTTTTTTAAAAATATAATATAAATAGAACCAAAAAACATTGAAGTAATTTTTTTTTTTTGAAAAACTAAAAATAATTTTCTAACTTATTTTTTTAGAATCAAAAATATCGAATCCATCATCAATAAATGAATATAATTTAATTTATAGAAATAACTTTTGTCCTTCTTTTTATCATCCTAAAACAATTTTGTCAAAGAAAGTAAAGCTTGAAATTGTTGAAGGACAATTTGATGATGCATGAAAGAAATCTTATTTTTTCTTGTTTCTCTTTCGATTTTAATAATTATTTTTTATATTTTGTTAAAATTTATAGGAATATATAAATAAATAAATATTTTATCAAAAATACATGTTTATTTTAAATGTTTTTATTACAAAATACATAATAAAAATAATTGTATTTAATTAAATAAAAATATATAATATATGCACACACACATGTATATTGTTTTTGACTTTTAATTGTGACCATTCCATTAAGCAATATAAAATAATTTTTAAAATAATAAATGTTAAATGTTTTTTAATTACAAAATAATATATATATATATTATGAGAGTGTATAAAACATTGAAAATAAAAAATTGCACTCTGAATTTTAATTTTAAAAAATAAATTATATATTACAAAAAACATGAAAATATAAATATGTATAATAGATTTGCTTTTATTAAATATATATATATATAGTTAAAAATATCAATTTATTTGTGTATTATAAAATCTTGAGGTTATTATATTTTGATTTATATACAAATATTATAAATTTATTCATGCATTGTATAACTTAAAGAATTATAAGTGATTTGATAATGAATTGAATTTTTAGCAAGAATAAAAGCTTTTGTAAATGAAATAAATGCAAAAACTGCTGGAATCAGATAATCTTTGCTTATTGGAAACAAAGCTAAAATAAAAAAAATAATAAATAATTAAAGAAAAGATTATATTAAATAATCAATTTGTTTTCATGAATATATCTTATTATTCTAAGAAAAAAAAATAATGCAATTTATTTATATCAGGATATCGTTTTAATTATTAAATAGATACAATTTTAAAAATAATTTTTCTATTTAAATAAAAAATAGAATTAAAATATCAAAAGGATGAAAGTTTATAAAAAATTTATATAATTATTAAAATACAAAGAAAAATCATATTTTATATTATTTTTAATTTCATGAACTATATTTAATATTTTGTATTAATTATTATTTCACTATCTGAGTTGGAATATAAACTTTTATATGCTGCATAAAACTCATTTATTTAATTAAATATAAAAATATTTTAATTGTTCATTTAAAGACAATTATAACACAAGTTATATCTTTTTTTAATTAAAATTGGGAGTTTATTATTCATAAAAATTAACATTGAATAAGTGATATGCATTCCTATTTTGATTAGATTTCGTTCAATTATTCCACTAATTCTGTATTTTTAAACATTTCAGAATTTTCTTGACCTACTCTTGTTAAAATTTAAATTTAAAAATCTTAATTGTATATTATTGAACCTAAAGATATAAATTTGTTACGTTATCACCATAATGATTTTATTTTTTTAAATGAAAATTAGAAATGTATAACTTGAAAATTTCTTTTTGTTGGTAAAAAAGAAGAAAAATTATCAAAAACTAATAGTTAAAATTAAAACCTAGCATAAATTTGCCTAATTTCGCCTGATGTATTATAAATTAGTTATAATAAAATGGAGGGCACAAGAAGAGGCAGATCACCGGCAAGATGGCCCGAAACAGATCACGCTGGCGGGCTGCAGTTAGGAGAACTGGGGCTGTAAGAGCATGGAAGAAATGAGGGTCACGTCTCTTCTGAAAAGAGGATTTCGACTCTGAAGAAGAAGAATTATAATTTCTGTTTTTCAAGTAAACGAAGGAAATTGCAGATAAATTTAGTGAATCTGATAGTAAACGGTGAACATCTAATATCTGTTAATGACGATTAACATTACAAAACAAGCAAGACAAAAAAAACTATTTTTATATTAATCTGTTGTCATTGAATATCTACACGAAATGAGAGTATAAAATATAATTTTATACAAAAATAAAATGGAATTTACATTTTCCTTATATCTAATATATTTAATTATTAAATATTGTAGAAACATTCAACATTTTTATACACAAGTGGTACTAAGATAAATATCGGGGCTTGTGCAGGGATAAAATAAATCTTTGAGAATGTCGGTAACCATATTTCAACTAGAATTAGTGAAATAGATTTGTGGGTAAAAATTATATGGTATTTGGTAAATCATCACAATATCAATAAAAGTATCTTTAAAAGAAACCAGACGGTCCTAGAGTCCTTCAAAATAACAGAACATGAATCCGGACTGCTTAACACTCCTTTCACTAGCACAGAGAAATAATATATACCCTGAGATGAATCTCGAGCCAGGCTGGTATGGAGGAAATATAGAACACTTCTGCGAAGAAACAAAAATAAACTTTCGTAAAACAATTAATACATGAATTGAGTCCGAATATAGGAAATATTGGAATTACTTTGGCTCACACATTCATTCATTAAACCGGATTAATACAAACGGAAATGATAATTAATATGAGCAAAGTGGAAGAATCTTTATTGAACAAGACACGGCTCTATAAATTATGAGAGGTTTCAGATGATTCCTGTAGATTTTGCCATGAAGCAGTAGAATCAACAGAATATTTTATATGCGAATGCCCTAATCTAGCATATATAATTATATAGGTGTCAAATGAAAATAGAGATACATCGTCCCTGAGAAGGTGACATCAACAATAGCAAAGAAAATACCCAGCACAATTAATTTAAAAGGAAGCGGTACGTTTAGGGTCAATGTGGTTTTAGTTGGTAAAAACACACCTACTGGACAGAATCTTTGGAAAATTTCCACCTATCTATACAAAACAGAATTATATATTTATTTCAAAAATTATATACTCATTTATTATTATGGTAAAGTGAGCGGGTAAATGTTTTCATCCGAGAATTAAATATTTATTTTTTTATTAATGATAGAATGATGTTTTAATAATTTTCTTAGTTCTTTTTGATATTTTAAATATAATAATTTATTGTTTTTTTTTATTTAAATCTATTAGCAAATAAATTATTTAAAATATACTTAAAAATAATAAAAAATATTATAAATATTTTTACATTTAGTTAATAGAAATCAAATTTACTTACGAATAGAATAATAAAAGTTGTAAAATAAATACCAAATACTTGAGGCAAAACTAAAAGTTGATAAAAACACACCAAATTTCTCAAAAGCTTTTATTGCATTTAATGAATATAATTCATGTAAGGTATTTTTAATTTTTAAATAATTAATAATAAAAATAATTAATGATGATAATCCTAAAAAAATAAAATAAATTAAAATATCTTTAATATATTTGTAAAGTAAAATGCATGTATATATATTAGTAAGAGTTAGAAAATATTAAATTTTCTATTTTTGTAAATATTTTAAAAATATATAAATAAATAACATATTTGTTAGATGTAGTGTTAATTATATTATTATTTATTATAATAATTTATTTAAAACTTTAATTTTATAGTTTTTATTTGAATAGTTTTGAATGAATAGTCATTTTATTTATTCTAATTTTAAGTTTTATTTTTCATTTTAGCAAATCATTTTTTTTTTAAATCATTTAATAGAAAATTTAATATATTTTGTATTAAGAAATTTTTGAATTAATAATGGTAACCTGAAAAAAATGCCCAAACGCTTGCATGATAATTTTTTAAAAAGAAAAATATTAAAGAAGCAGGAAAACTAATAAAGATTCCAATACATCCACTTATAAAAAAACATAATTCTTTTCTTGTAAAAGCCATACTTAATAAAAGAAATTAAATTTAAAAAACAAAAAATTGAATTTAATTTAAAATTTTACATTTGTGACGGATTGAATTTTTATATCACTGTAAATGTAACCTTAACACCGCTTAACACATATGGTATCTTTTTATATCCATTTTTTTCTAGTTAGTAATCTCTATTAGATAATAGATTTATTTTACAATAACAGTAACAATACATATTATAGTTAAATTGGGGATCTTTATTTTAGGAAAATTTTGCTTACATTTATTACTATTTCTTACTATTATTAATTTTTACTAAATTAAATATTTATTAAGTCTGGATAAATAAAAATGCAAAATCTTTCAAAATGCGAGTCGAATGGTTTGTCTAGATCTTGATTACAATTTCTTTAAAAGTACATCCAATTATTAGAATATACTAAATATTAGTTAAAAAATTTGGCGAGAAAGAGACTAAGATTAATTAAACTATATTTTGTGTTTTATAAAACTAAAACTATTCTTAAAAAATTAATGAATCAATATAAATATTTTTGTTTATTATATTGAATTTCAAGAATTATAAAAAATGTTTGATCTTAATAATCATTTAGCATATTGAATATTTTAATTAAATATACGTATTTTAATATATTCTTGAAATAATTTTTATAAATTTAGGATAAGCCATTGATTTTGCAAATTTTTTATTTTCAATTGATTAATTTATAAATTATTTTTATTAAAATTTGCAAATTCAAATATTGATAGTTTATAAATGTAATATTCTTTTTATAAAAAGAACTAACATAAACAAAAGAAACTCATTAATAAATTTAGGTGTTTATCTCTTTCTCCATTTCTTTCACACCAAATCTAACAATGAAATCGATTTTCATCGTCTCTCTTTATTCACTGTAACTTAAATTCATCCTCCTATATTTGATTATTTGAATATGAAAATTCAAAGAATAAGTATTAAATTATTATTATAAATTAACTAGCTAGTCTAACCGCCTTGGCAACTAGACAAGATAGTTCGCTTCCGCGTTAATATTATTGAATCTTGTAACTATCGAATACAAAAGTGTTATATTTTTAAGTATTAAAGTTTATATCAAAAAAGTAAAATAATTTTTAAAAATATTATCTACTTATTCAATGAATATGTATTAATATTTATACTATTTTTATATTAAATTTTATTAACAATTGTTCAGATATAATTAAATTATCTGTATATTTAATATAATTTTCCTAATTGTAAATTATCATTGTGCAGACAAAAACCATTTTTTAATTTTTCCTCACTCTTTCTAACCACGAGATCCGTCCAACGCAACCTATATAATTTTTATCTAATTGATTATTTGTATTAAATTAAAATTTAAATATATTTTGGAAAAATAATAATAATTTGTTCATTTAATATTTTCGAAAAATTTTTTTTATAAATGTAAACATAAACATATTGATATAAACAAAACAGAATCCCTATTAAAATTAAAATTTAAAAAACAATTCGCAATATATTGAACTATAGGTTTTGCTAAAGTTTACAAATAATATTTATATGATTTAATGTTTACCGAATTGACAGAATCCACAGAGATATTCTCTTGATATTAACGCAATTTCCTCACATGATTGTGATTCTAATGTGAACCTTTGATAAGCTGCTAAAATAGTTATTATTAAATTAAGTATTATGTATTCTCTTGTGAGCTCTGAAGTCTTTGGACAGATATTGTTTATCATTTTTTATACATTTAATTAATAGAAAAATGTAATAACATTTTTTTTAAAAAAAGATTACTTATTAATTAATTTTAGTTTTATTTTGGAATTAACGAACTAGATTTTAATGAAAGTATGTTTTATCAATAAAATGACTGATATTTTGGGAGATTATAAATATATTTTGCTTTTTCATTAATTGATTGATGATTCTGAAATTGTACCTTAAGTCAAAACACAAGTTCTAAATAGAACAGAAACAAAATAAAATTTGGATGAAAAAGGTCCATCATCAAAGCGACTGGTTGAATAATTAGTTATGACACTGAGGACTGAGGACCACAGCCTGTAACTCATTAAATCAAAGAGACACAATTTAAACTTTTAAAATCCTACTTGGCATTCCAGGTAATCAAAAAAGGCGACTCCATGTTAGATGTATTTCGAGTTTACATAATAAAAAAGCAATTAAAAAGTTGATTCCATATAGATAAACTTATCAGTGGTGACATAATTTAATGTTTGGTGTCGAAGTCTGATTAAATAACTAAATAAAATACAGGCTTGGAGAGCTCCAAATCAAAATTGCAATCTTTGTTTATTTGTCATTAGATAGCATATGAAAAAGCAAATCATGTTAAATAACTCTTCTCCTTCAATTTATAATATATTAATATATTATAAATTAGAAATTATATGTATATATATATATTAAAATAACTATTTTTATTAAAATCTTAATTTTTTTTTATTTTTTCGTTTCTATAAGCAAAGAATATTCTAAAACATTTTTAAATATTATTATTATTATTACTAACCTAGATTAATTTGCGTTTAAATGTGTCATATATATTTTAATATTATTAAAATAAGTTCTCCTCTCTAAATTATAATATAAATATATATAATATATTTTTTTCATTATAAAATTCAACATATTAATAAAAATTAATTGAATTTATATGAATTTAAATAAATATATTTATAGATAAATATATATATACATATAATATTTAATTAAATTAAAGATGAATAATTTTTCTTTTACTGTAAAACAAAATAATAATCATCTATCAAATTATAAAGGTTTCTAATATATTATAATCATTTAATAAACAAAAAGATATTTTAATTTTAATAATGAATAAAAATTTAATTTTTTTCAGAAATGTTAGATTTGTAAGTTATATTATATATGTATATATATATAATTATTATTATTTAAAAAAATATTTAAATAAATTGAATAATATTAAATAATTTAAAAATATATAAAAATATATAAGTTTTAATATTTTTAGAATAAATGAAATTATATCAATAATTAATACATTTAATGATACAAATTCATTGAATAATATTTTATATTTATATCAAGAAATTTTTTCAAGAATTACTTTTTTAAAATCTAATGAAGAGAATCCAAATATTCAAGTATTATTATAATTTAGTCGTTATTTAATATTATAAAAAAATTGAAAATATATTTAATTTAATATAGATGCAATTAGATGAAATTTTTAAAATTTCTTATTGGCAACAAAGAACAATTGCTCAAATTTTTACTGAAGATAAAACACAAAATAAACCAACTAAATCTGAGGAATTAAATAATTTATCAAGTAATTAATTATTTATTACTATATATAGATTTGCATTTTATTTATTTCCTCTAGTACCTTTTTAGTTGTTTGGGGATACATAAATTTTAGTTAATAATTTTACATATATAATATTATAATACATTTTTATAAGTCTTTCTTAAACAGATTTCCAGAGATACCAATAAGTTAAATTGTGAAATATAATTCCAAAAATCAATGGTTTTATTTATATTATTCCATTCATACTGCATAAGAGTATGATTATAATTTAGTCGTAATTTAATGATCAACTCTTCCTTTATTGATTTTTTGAACATTCTGCCTCTACCCTTTCGTAAAAATCATCTTCTTTTATTCATTTGGATCTCTCAAAAATATTTAATATAATAATATTCTATCTATCTCTGTGGATCTACGGAACTCGAAAGTTCTTGGCCGCAGCAACCACACCCCTCCAAGGATTCCTATTCTGTGAGCCACAACCTTCCAGTCCCCATCTTCTCTCATCTCTCTCACATCCTTTCCCACATTATCCACCCACCGTGTCCTTGGTTTTCCAAGTGGATGTTTCCCACTCGGTCTCCCTACCAATATATTTTTCGCCATTCTATCTTCTCCCATTCTAGCTACATCTGTATTATATTTAGGAATCGGAAATATAATAATAGTTATATTAATATGTAGAAACCTGTATATTTTAAAATAAGTTATATATTACTTTTTGATATTTTATGTTATTTTAGACAAAAAAAAAGTTTTCAAATATAAATGTTTATTTCAAATATTTATTTGAAGATTTCTCACGCTTTCACTTTTTGATGTTATATTTTTTTGAAGAAGAATCTATCTAGTACATTTCTTTTTCCACAAGTCCTTTCAAAATCTTTAAACATTACAGAAATACAGGAGCTCAACAATTTGATCTCCTCACAATATTTATTCTTTACTCGGAATCCATATATGCGATTTTATTTGTTTTTATTGAAACATAATAGCAAAAGAGAGTTTCAAAATTTTGTTGATTATTGTTAGCTAAAAATATAAAATATATAATTGGTCGTTCAAATAATAGTGGCCATGCAGTCCAGTTGAGAAATGATATTAATATAAATTATAATATACAAAAGAAAGAAGTAATTCAGATATTTTATATGACCTGGAAATACGGACCCGCATAGACCAGGCCAGACAGCATTCATACAATTGAGAATACTATTAGTTTATAAAATCTTCAACAAGGAAACAAGACTAAGATATGAATGTATGGAGAATATTGTTATATGCTGTTGAAACTTTAACTTTTAAGCTAAGGTGTTGCTGTCTCAGTGTATGTTAAAAATCTCTCGAACAGACTGAATAACAAATGCACAAATCCTACAATAAATGTACACCTTCCAGAGTTAATAGCGCAAATAGCTACAAATACGATACAATACAAATTGCTCTAGAAAATCGAAGGAAAACGAAGACTCGGAAGACAAAAAATAAAATGGACCGATAACGCCACGATGTGTAATAGGACAACTGCGCAAACTATAAAGAAATTCAAACAAATGGTGCCAAATAATGCCAATTGGTAGTACTAGAAGAAAAAGAATACAGATATAGGCAAGACAAATTAAGGTTAAAACAACTGTTCCAGGGTCAACGAGACGGGAGTGTCCTGAACGAAGAAGCTCCTGGATTTTCCCGTGACAATGTTTGGCACGCCACAACCACATGAGAATAAACCTGCAATATTTTGTCTTTTGTACAATTGATATGACAGTAGAACTCGAAGGTAGTCATTAATAGTGAGCCATAGATGTAAAAGAAGCACGGTATTACTTCTTTTTTATACTAATTTAAATTAATATCTGTATTGGCACTTTAATTTGAACGACTCACATATTTAATATATTCAAATTCTTGGAAATTCCTTTTATAAAATCTCATCTTTAAAAAAAAATGTTAAATATAAATATCATTCTAGATTCAAATTCAAATAATACTGATACTGATGTAATTATAAAAGAAGAATCGTTGATACCAGTGAATGATTCTAACAGATCATATAATAATAATATTATAGGTCATCAAAATGCCAAAATTATATTAAGAGAAGCACTTATTCTACCATTAAAATTTCCTCATTTATTTAAAGGTAATATTTTATTCCTTAAGTTTCTTTTTTAATTTGGAACTCTATTGATTTTTATTTAATTAACAAGTTATTTAAATATTATTATTAATTTTGATTATTGATTATTCACTTTAATATCGGTGAAAGTGAACAATTATTTATAAAGAAAATACAATATTTAAAATAAATAAATAATATATTTATTTTGTACGATTATTTTTTTATTTTTACTCTTGATTTTTAATTTATTAAAATCATTCCCGTTTTCATTTTATCATAATGAATTAAATTATATGTAATTTTATTTAAATATTTTATTAAGGAGCAAGACGTGCATGGACTAGTATATTACTTTATGGTCCACCTGGAACAGGAAAATCACAACTTGCTCATGGAATTGCTTATGAATCCCAGGCGAATTTTTGTTCTATTTCGTCATCCGATCTTTTATCATCATGGTGTGGTGAATCAGAAAAGTAAATTACTGTTATTATTATTTTTATTATAATAAATTTTTGGGAGACTTATGTTTGTTGAAATTTTTTGTTTAAAGTTATCTCAGAAAAAAAATATCAAAATAATTCTTAATAATTTCCAATTTCTATTAATTATATATTTTTACCTTTAATATTTAAATAAATTTTAAGTTATATATACATAAACATTTATTTAAGGAAAAATTATGCCTTTTTCCTAATAATATTTTAGACAAATTCGTGCACTTTTTAATCCAGATATGCCAAGTTATTCAAAAGAAAAAAAATCTATTATATTTTTGGATGAAGTTGATGGATTATGTCGTAAACGTACAATTAATGAATCTGATATTAATCGACGAATAAAAACTGAATTATTAAAACAATTTGATAATGCAATAAACAATGGAATTCTTATACTTGCTGCTACAAATTGTCCATGGGATCTTGATCCAGCATTTTTAAGGCGATTTCAGCGTAGATTATATATTCCACTTCCAAATAGGCCAGTATATTTAATCATACATTATTTGAAAAACTTCTAAAATTATTTTTTATATTGTTTTCTTTTGAAAATAGATATGAAAGAGTTGAAATGTTACAAAAAATGACTCATGAAACTCCAACATGTTTGAATATATCACAGTGGTGCAACTTAGCAGATCAAACGGATGGTTTTTCAGGTGCAGACCTTGCAGCATTAACAAATAATGCTCTTATGATGCCAATTCGTGAATTAGAATCAGCTACAAGATGGAAATTAACATCAAGTATTTAAATAAATATTTTATAACAAAGCAATCCCATATATATACATTAAAAATATGTTTTGAATAATAACTTTAAAAATAAAATTAGAACAATTTAAGATGATAGTTATTTATATACATATAAATATGATTTGAGAAATATGATATTATCAAAAAACCTTAAAAGTTTTATTTTTAAATTTAGAAGGCGAGTACATTCCTGAATATGAAAACACAAATGATTCTTTTGAAAATAAAATTTATGAACTACCTTCAAATAAGGTAAAATTATTTATTATTTTTTTATTTTAATATAACAAAATTGTTTTATTGTAAACAAGAAAAAAAACATATTCAATATGGATTTTTAAAAATAAGTTTTATATATATCATTTTTAGGTAACTGTGAGAGCCGTAACAATTAAAGATTATATAGATTCTTTAAAATATGTACAACCAAGTACACCCTCTAGTTTAATTGATCAATTTATTACTTTTCAAAAAGAATTTTAAATTAATATAACGTTAAAGTTGAATTAAAAGTAAAAGTGTTTTTTAATTAACTATGTATTATGTTAATAATAATTTATATTCAATTTTTATAGTAAAAATGTATGTTAAAATGTTGTAATAAAAAAAATCACATATGAAGGAAAAGTAAATTAAAAATTAATTGTTAACATTTGACATTTTATTTATTCTTTATAAATAATAACTTTTCAAATATTATATATTTTAAAGTTTTACATTTTTAATTTGTCATTAATTATGATACATTTAATAAGAATATAAAATAGAACCTAAGTAATTTTTAAGATTTTTGTTTGTTATTCACTTATTCCCAAACATTTTTATGTAATAAATGTCCAAGTTTATCACTTAAAGTAATATCTTCTTTAAATTTTCTTTGAAATAAATAATCTGGTAATTTTCGTTCACCTCTTAAAGCTTTTATATGCCCATGTGATTCTTCTTGAGTAAGATAAGGATGTCGTAAATAAAATAAATTCTTCTCTTCAATTTGAAAGCTTCTAATTATATCTGCTTTTTCTTTTGGACCAACAAATTTTACTTTTCTATACTTGCCACGAAACATATAAGGTATTTTATTACAAAGATATTGAGTTAATTTCATTATTTCTTTTTAAATTGGATTAAGATATAACCAGATATAACAGTTTTTATGTTAATTTTATATAGTTATAAATAATTTAAAATGTCAAAAAAAACTTTCCAATATTTAACGCAAGGTGGCACTACATAACATTTTCATTTATTTGAAAATATATGAACTAAATTTAAATTAATATATATTTCATCTATTTACGTTAAAATTATAATTTTAGAAATTTAGAAAAAATATCCAAAATCTAATTTATTATTTATAAAATAGCTTGCATATATCTATAAATCTATTATGACTATATATATATATATATTTAATTATTAAATAATATTTTGTTTTTCAATTTATAAAGAAAATATAATAATTAAATTTTTAATTAATCATTGTTTTTATAAATCAAATATTTTTATTTTTAAATACTAGGGATAAACACATTCAAGTTAAATGCTATGTTGCCACATTACATTTAAGTAGAAGTTTTATATATTTTTTTTTAAAAGAAATAGTTCTAAAATTACTTTCCATATATTTTATTTAAATTTATTAATAAAGATTTTTATAATTTATTTATTAATTTGTTGTATTTTTAAATCGTATATTTATGTTTTTTTGACAATATGACAACATTGCTTTTTTCTCCTGTTTTTGGTTCATGTATTCGTTATTTCCCCTCTCCTCTCTGATTGGTTCCCCTCTTTCTTGTTGCTATACTAGCGCATAATTTTAACGTCTTTGTAAATTTTGATTTCGTTGCTAAAACATTTTAAATTCTTTTGATATGATATGAATTAAGAGCTTAAATTTTTACCATTCATTTTTAAAATTATATATATATATGTATATATATATGTATATATACATACATATATATTCTTATTTATAATTAATTCTTAGACATTTTTCTATTTATATATATATATATATATTTCATTTTTTTTATTAATTTAAAATTAAAAATAATAAAAAAATTCGTTACAAAAATATTTACAATATGGCCTCATTTCGAATTCATGAAGATCAAGAAAATTTTGGAGAAGCATTAAGAAAAAACACGAAAGTCCTTCAAAATGCAACAAATAAAAATACTAAAAGAACTGCTTTGGGTGAAATGAATAAAAATCCATCGTCACGTATTCCATTACTTGCAAATAAATCACTGAAAAATGTAAGTTACCAACTTTTTATTTTTAAAATTAATTTTTAGTAATTATAAAAATTGAATTAATTAAATAATTTTTTTTGTTTTATCTAGGATTCATGTATTCAAATTGAAAATATTTTTAATAAACCTCAACACATGACAAAACCGTTTGTGATTCATGAAACATCCAAAACAGTTACTGAAAAACCAAAAATTAAACCACAAAATGAAAATATTAAACCAATTATTATAGATAACATAGAAGAAGAAGAGGAAGAATTATGTCCAATTATTTCCAAACTTGATCCAGAGCTTGAATTAACGAAACAGACAAATGATGAAAATGATGATGACCAAATACCTATGGTATTAACACCTATACAAAAATCTGAATCAAAAGCGTTAAGCCATGTGCCACTTGATGTTGAAGAATATAAAGAGCATATTGATAGTTATTTAAGAGAAATGGAGAAGAAATATCGTCCGAAACCGAATTATATGAGAAAACAGCATGATATTAATTATTCAATGAGAGCTATTTTAGTTGAATGGCTAGTTGAAGTTGCTGAAGAATATAAATTACAAACTGAAACATTATATTTGGCTGTGGGTTATATTGATAGATTTTTAAGTCAGATGTCTGTTGTTAGGGCCAAATTGCAACTTCTTGGCACAGCAGCTATGTTTATTGCAGCGTAAGAATATTATTTAATACTTGTTTTATTTTTTTTTTAAATAATTATAATATTTTTTGTTTTTTTAGAAAATATGAAGAGATTTATCCTCCTGATATTTCTGAATTTGTTTACATTACTGACGATACATATACAAAAAAACAAGTTTTAAGAATGGAACAATTAATTTTAGGTGTATTACATTTTAATATGTCTTCGCCATCTGTTTTAAGTTTTATTACAAGTATATGTGTTGATTTAAAAAGCTCTGATAGTGAACTCTACTTAGCCATGGTAAATATATATAATAGTTAACAAATATATATTAAAATTAAATTCTTCATTTTATATATCTATATTAATTTCTAAAACCGATTTCGAATTTTAATTTTTATATTTTTATTAATTGCAATTCGAGTTATATGGTTATCTTAAAATAAAAAGAATTGAAAATATATTAATAGACAAAATCCGGATTATCTTAAAATAAATTTTATTAAAATATTAGTATTTTCTGTTTTATATATATATATATATATTGCTAAAAATAATATAACCAATTTTATTTATATAGACTTCTAGATTTCTAATTTATTTGCATTAACCCACAAATAATTTTTTAATTAGGTTATATATTCTTTTTGATATTAATATTATATTCAATATCTATAATCTAATAAAATTAAATAGGTATTTTTTAATAATCTCTTATATATATATATTTGCACGGTTGGTATTTTCATATTAATCATTATCACATTATATTATAATCAAATATTTACGAAAAATATTCTATATCTATAAAGAATAGTTTTATTGATTTTTTTAGTATCCAAACATTTTGATTTCAGTTACTTTTATATCTTTTAGAAATTAATAATTAGGGATTATAATAAAATATTCAATACTATATAAACTAGGCATATTTTCTATTAAAAATATACAAAGTGAGTAAAAACTACTATAATGAAACAAAATGCTTTATTTATATGCATTTGTTATTTAGTTATTTAAATCTATAGATAAATTTATTAATTTGTAATGTGGGAATTTTATTTATAATTTAAATAAATATCTAAATTACATATTTACATTTATAATTTTATTTATTTTCAAGTATCCTCTCGCATGTTGAAAAAGATAATTTTAATATTTCTGATTTGTTTTTGAAAATATAAGTTATAAACCTTTTAGGAAACCGTAAGCTTGCTTTCAAAACTATAAATATCCATTGCATATCAACTTCATGAATCACACGTGTTTGGAAATATAAAGCGATATATTCAAATAATTGAATTCAAGAAATTTTTAATTTATGAATGAAAACAATATAATTCCTTTATATATATATTTATATCAACCTCATGAATCACGTGTTTTTAGAATTTTTGATTGAAAATAGGATTATATATTTTTTATTTTATTTTATTCCCTTTAGACATCCTATATATATAAAAATTCATATTATTTAATATAACTCAAATTCCGTTGTTATTATTATTATTATTTACATTCTAATAATTACTCACATTTCTTATCAAATAAATTCCATTCATTAACTTTGAAATTATAATTCTTTTTTTTAATGAAATTAAATTTTATTAAAATCATCTTACTATATGATTCGATTTTTATATTTATTCGATCTTTTTAGATAATATTGTTTGGTAGTGGATACAAGGTCCATCTAACTTTTGTTATCATAAATGAATGTTTGTTGTTTGCTATATGAACATGCAAAAACAAAAAGAAAGCTTTTGAAAGAATATAATTAAAATTTATTTGTTTTAGATTTGATTCATTTTATTATTCTATAAAATATAACAAATAAAAGATAGACTATACAAGAATGAAAGACAATTTTTTCTTGTAGATAAATAAATGAAATCTAAATATTCTATAAATTATTTAGAAAAATGATTTAGAGTCATTTTTAAAGATTTTATTGTAAATTAATTTATTAGTATTTTATTAGATTTATTTAACATCTCTTTTTAATAATAAATCAATGAAATTAAAATTTATTTTTTTTCTTCTAGTATCTGAGTGAACTCTCACTACTTGAAGGAGATCCTTATTTACAATATTTACCTTCAATGAGAGCATGTGGCGCAATTGCGTTATCCAGATATACACTTGATTTAACGCCATGGGATGAAAAAATGGAAAAGATTACTGATTACACTTTAGATGATCTTGAACCAATTATTAATGATCTTACCAAAACATTTGCTAAAGCTCCATCATTAGCTCAACAAGCTATTAGAGAAAAATATAAAACCAATAGGTAAAACATTTTTTTTTTAATATTATTTTAAAAAAATGCAAATTAATAAATTAATCTTTTTTTAGGTATAATAACGTTGCTCTTATGCTACCTAAGGAGATTTCATTGTTTTAATTTTCTATTAGACGACCCAATGGGAAATTTTTTTGAAAAGTACAAAAACGAAAAAAATATTATTTTTTGCTTGAAATCATTTTACAATTTGAGAAGAAAAATATAAATAATATTGGGAAGTTTTTTAAATTCATATTATTTATTATTTTTATATTTATTTATATAAAAATTGATATTTTTATATATTTATAATCTATTTGGTTTCAAAAAAAACAACGAAAAAAATAATTTTCTTTAACTATGATGAATATTAGATATTTCGCTAACAAACAAAAAAAATAGACATAAATTTTTCTTCAAATTCCATAATTTAGAAATTTCTTATAAACGATATGAATATTTTTTAATCGTTTGTTTTTTTTTAATTTTTTATTTTAATTTATTTAACTTTTAAATTATAAAAAATAACATTTTAAATATTTTAATATTTTTTTTATTTTGAAAACACGTTGTCGACTTTTGTCATATATACATATTTCTTTTATATATATATATATACATATATATATATATATATATATTAGTTTATTTATTTATATATATATATATATATAAATAATTATTTTATTGTATTTTTCTGAAAAAACTTTTTCACTAAGGATTTAAATTTACAAAATTATTGACTGTAATATTTTTATGTTTTTTTCTTTGTTTAAATATTAAAAAAATCTTATAACAAAATTTATTGTATTTGATTATTAAAATTTAATATATTTAAGAATTGTCTATTTTCTTAAAGATAAATTATTTTAATGGTAAAATGTTGTTGATATATTTTAAATTATTAAATTAATACAGTATTAAATTAATAAGGAGGAAAAATATATATGTAGAACTACATGCACTTTTGAATATTTTTTTATACGAATGTTAATGTTAAATTTTTTTTGAATTTTTTTTATATATGTATAAGTATTTATTTTTAAAAGATCAATTAAAATTAAAAAAAAATGATTAAAAAGAAAACAAAGCATTTTTATTTCAATTTTTGATAAAAATTGAGTTCTTTTGAACAGCGGTCGCCTAACTTTTTGACCTCAGTTAATTCATAATTTAAATCCCGCGGACCACTAATAGGATTTTTTAAGTGTTAAATATATTTATAAATAAAAATTGTGATCAAAGAACACATAAACATTGAGTTTTTATAACTTATCACGTATTGTTATGAATTGAATCATGTTTTAATGCATCTTAAAACATAACTTAACATGATGAGTAAGGATATTCCACATTTTTCGGCGGCCCAGCCAAATTTTCTCGCGTACCACCACTTTGGCAACCGCTACTTTTAAATATATGTAGGGCTTACAATACCGAACTAAAATCTGAATACCGGTATTTGGTATTTGAAATTTAAAATACCGGGATACCGGTATTAATACCGGTATTATTAATAACAAATTTACTAGCTATATTTCTTCTTACCTCAGTTGTTATATTGACTTTTTAACAAATAATATATGAAATCCAATAAATATTGTTCTGAAATGAGTAGATATTATTTATTTTATTACATAGAGAATAGGAGTAGATAGATACAAAAAAACGTGCAAGTAAAATAAAGTAAATATTAAATTCTATGTTACATTTTACATAGAATAGGCTCGTATGGTATTATATAATTAAAGAAGTAAAAAATGTAAAAATATAAATTGGAAAGTATTTAATATTAATAACTTGCGTTTTGTTTATTAAAGTTTGCTCTTAAAAAACAACGAATCAAGCGTTTCATCAAGTGAGGACAGAATTTTCGTACAAATATAACCAGCGGCCGAAAAAGCTCTTTCTGATTCTACACTTGTCGGCACTATTGTCATTAAAAAATCATACACATTTTTTGTAAATTCGTAAAACCAAAATACCGGTATTTTTACATAAATACTGGACAAAAATCGTAAGCCCTAAATATATGTATATAAATACTATATTTCTATTTTTATTTTAGTAAATGTAACTTTTTACATCGTTTATTCAAGAAAATCGAGAGTTAGGACATATGGACGCGTTTCTTTTACATCAAAATTCCGAATTTTCATGTTATTACATAATTTCAAAATCTAAAAGAAAAACTAATTAGTTATTTTGTCGTATAAAAATTAATAAGACGTCATAAATAAACTAAATAAAATAAATTTATTTATTTATTTATTTATTTTGTATCTCAATTTATTATTTTAAACTTTTTATGCAAAAATATAAAATAAATAAATAAATTGAAATGTAGAAATTTATGGGCTTAAAAAGATTGGAATTGAGGAGATTTCAATATGAGGAATTAGATGACCTATATGCATATATATATATATATATATGTTTAAAATGGTATAGGTTACAATAAACGGAAACGACTTGAACAAATGTTTTTGTTTATAGTGAAACCAATTGGGAAACGACTCCCCTGAGTAGAAATGAAAGTAAATGTGAAAAGAAATGGGATGATAAGAATGTTTGAAGGAATTTGCTGAAAGCAAGAATTTTCCAATTGGCACAGAAGGAAAAAAATTTATTCTTTCTTGCAAAAAGAGGAGACCACGTAATTTCCCCATAAAAGAAGTATTAAAGTTTAAATAATCCATGTTTATTCAATCAAGCCTTCCTAGTAGTAGCGAATATAAAAAATATGCGAGGATACAAGAGTACAATTTTTGCAAAATAAAATTCAAATTTTTTTCTTTTTATTTTTTTACGTTGATTTGTAGATAATATTTCTCTTTATTCTTTTATTTTATTTTGCAATATTGGAGTTATATTAGAAATTAGTTAATTTATCCGTTATTTTTCCAATTTATAATATGAGGAGGGATTGTATACACTTCTGTATTCTAATCATCAAGAGAAGATTGTATTTTTGTTAAAAGTATAGATATACGCTTCATGGCCTCCTCACCCCCACCCAACACACACACCTCCAAAAGTTATAACTTTATTACCCCACCACTTTTCTACTCCGTTGTAGATATCTATAAATGTTAACGGGTTGCATATTGTTCTATTAGTCGCATTAAGTATTTCTTATCGTTAACTTTATAAAAATTTCATATTTAATTTAATTTATATTTCATTTTATTTAAATAATAAATAAATTTGTGCTATTTATTAATATAATATAAATTAATATTAATAATAAAAACGAAGAAAAAGTATAATATAATTGAATATATTCATATATTAAAATAATGTAATTTATATATTATAATTAAAAAAAAACAACTATATTGATATATAAAATATCGACGATAATTTTGAATAGACTATTATAAAATATTCGTATATATATTTACCTATATAATGCGAGGACTAATAAAAAATCCTAAAGTGACTGGAAAAAGCGTTCAGCTTTTTTTAGGGAAATTTATTAGGAGCCAAACTAATCATGCATCTCTTAAATTAACGCCATCATTCAAAGTAAGTAATATCCTATATAAATTTTTGCTATTTCTATTAATTAAGAAAAAAATAAGTTTTTGTATGATTATTTTAATAAATTATTATTATAAATAATAGAGATTTAAAAAAATTCACAATAACTAATGGCTCTTGTCATCATAAATAAAAGACGAAAATTCTCATGGAAATTTACATATAACTAAACTTTGTACATGTGACATTATTAATAAATAATTGAAAAAAAAGAAAAGTTCATTATCATAATTTTTTTTTTTTTGTATTAGTAATAAAAATATTTTTTTAAATTGTTCTTTCTTTCATTCAGATTTAATTTAAAATTTAAATAAAATTTAATATTAATAGCTTTCATTCTTTTTATTTAAATTATAATATTAGAATAGAAAAAGGATTAATAAAAAAAGCTTATTTATATTTATTTATTTCTCATACAAAAATTTATTTTTTTTTAATAAATTCGATAATTACCTATATATTAAAAATAATTAATTATGTAATATTAATATATAGTAAATAATAAATAAAATAAATCTCATATTCAAGAAGTTTGAAATTAATTGAATAACGAGATTAAAAATAATTATAACAAAATGTGAAATTTTATTTTGATAATTGATCTATTAATCTAGGAAATATTATAAATTTATACCTATATATCAATTTTTAAGATATCTAAATGAAAAAATATTTGAAATAGAAACTGTATTTACAAATCCCATCCATTTTTAGTTAATTTTTTTTATTTTTAATATTTCTTAAATAATTTTTAATTATAATATAATAATTAATTTTTTTCTTTGTTATATCAATTAATTAAATTATTATTTATAATATTATTTAATAATGAGTAAAAAAAATTTTGGCCGTGTTTTTACCTTTTATTTGAACAAACTGAAAATAATAAGTTATTGGTTATTATTCTTCACCATAACTTACTATTAAATTTAAATCACATATGGATATATATTCTCTCTTCCATATTTTAATGAATCTTAATTAAATTTCTAATTATCACCAATATAAATTTATAAAAGGAATTTCTTCAAGGTTTGTCATAAAAAATCTAAATAATCCATTTATATAAAAAAAATCCAAACTATCAGGAAATATTGTTGGGACCTTTTGTTATTATGTTTGCATAACTTTTAGGCGTTTTATTAATTTGTAACTACAAATGTCCCAGAATGTCTTTTGAGTAATTTAATTTCCTTTTCAATACCTTCAGCATTTTTAATTTATCTTTGATTTTAAGATATAAATGATTGAAATGCCCTAAAATATCAAAATAAAATTATATTAAAACTATTATTTTTATATTAAGATTACAATTATTTGGTTGTGATTCCATGACTTTATCAAATGAAAATTCCACAATAAAGTTATTTGATTAAAATTCTCCACAACATTTTTTGGGGAAGAAAATTGATATTATTGAGGAATGAAAAAAATTATATAATTGAACAAATATATGACGTTTATGTATTCCCAAATATTGTAGTTGGATATAAAAGTACAGGTCAATAAGTCCGTGACTTTTTGAATTTCCCGTCTCTTAAATAAAATGGTGACACTGCTCCTGTCAGGAAGCAACTATCAGCTGATTCAAGTCGAAATTTGAACCAGCTGGGTCTTTTAGTTTTTGTTTGACATTCATTAATAGCAAACTACTTCGTGATTTGAGAAGAAAATGGTAAAAGTAAATTTTCATGAAAATCCATTAATTGGAATACGAATTGCTTTCTCATCCGCCCTATTCTTCGGATTTAGCTCTGAGTCTCTATTTCTTGTTTCCAAACCTGAAGGAATGGCTCGGAGGAAAGATATTTGACTCCAACGATGAAATCATCTCACAAACAAATAAATACCTATTTTGAAGTCCTCGACAAATCTCATTTTTTGGAAGGGAAAAAAATTAGAGAAACGTTGGATGTAGTGTATAGAGCTCAAAGGAAACTACGTTTAAAAATAAAATAATTTTTTATCCAAATACTCGTGTTTCATTCAAAAAATCACAGACTTATTGTCCTGCCCTAATATAATCATTGACAGATATTAGAACATTTAGTCTCGGATATAAATAGAAAGAGAGGTATAAGTATTATTAGGAGGGAAACCAATTGGTAAACTAAAAATTGCTGGCTGGTTAGACCCAGATAGTCGTGGGAAGGTAATAAATATACATTTCAAAAATAAGCTGAAAACATTAAAATAGGAATTTGACGGAAGTGGGTGACTCGGAATAGGAGAGTTTAAAAGAAGTTACAATTATAATTTCCAATTCATTAACACCACAAAGATAAATAGATAGCATTGAACAAAATCAAGAATCATATCATGTTCGTCTCTTTAAAATCTTTGAAAATATTTATTATTAAAAGACAGCTGGTTTTTACTATAAAAATGTATATAAAAATAATTAATTCAGTTAATTTAGGATATTTATGACCTTGAATTGGTTTAAAATGAAAACCAAAAATTAAAGATAAAATAAGAAAAATATTAAAAGAAATTATATTAATAATTTTACAGTTAAAGTATAAATTCCAGAGACTGAATGAACCACACTATACACAAATAAATATATAGATACTTCCACTAGTTAGTGTATACACCTACTGTAGATTAATTAAATCACTTAACTATAAAGTTTGTTTATTATCTACTGACATATTTGATAGATATTTTTACAATTTATTTATTAATACATATATTTTTAATTACATTTAGATGAGGCAGCATTGTATATAAATATATAGAATCACACCATATGCACGTTGACATATTGCTGTTAATTAATAAAAATAATATACCTATATAAGATAAGAATCTTTATTATTCTACAAAACTTTGGATTTAGAAGGGTGGTTCTGGTGTTGAGAATTAAGAGGAGGAGGAGGAGAAGAATCTTTATTATTCTAATTCTCAACTACAACGATTTTTTTATTTATTCTTATTTGAGGAATTATCATTAATAAATTAATTCTTTAAAAGTTTTAAAGTTAGAATCATTTAACTAATATTATCACTAATGCAAATCAGTGAGTATATATACTCACTAGTTAATTAATCCATTAGCTAGATAAAGTTTGTATCACTTGAAATAATGTATACTTTTACTAAAACAACAGGTTATAAAGAATAAATCAATTCGTTAGTCTATTCACTCACTGAGATTTATGCTTTAACTGTTACAGTAATATATATATATATTTATTTTGTTTAGTAATTTGTAATATTGTATTGATTTAAAAATTCAAAATAATATTGAATTTTTTTTTTGTTTTTGAATTAAAAAAAATATTTATCAAATCAATAGTTAATATGCAAGGAAACTGCATCTTGTTTCTTTCAATTTCAAATACAACTTTCTTTCATAAACCAATTTGATTACTATTAAATCTAAACGATTTTTTCGGGTCTAAATGATTCTACAATTCTTTGGGCTCGATTGATTCCGATAATTTGTTTAAACAAGTCGGAATGTCCTATATTATTTTAATAATACCTAATATGAAACTTATATTTAGAATTTTATTTTCTATAACTGTTTTTGAAATAAAGATTAATTTTAGCAAACATTATCTTTGAGTAAAATCTTCAAAATATTTTATATCATTTAATTATTATTATATGAAAAATGTAAGAAACTAAATAAATTAAATATATCTTAAAATACAAAACTAAAGAATTTAAAAAAATGTGAAAATACTTTTATATATAACTAGCTGCTCAGAGCGCCTTCGGCGCTCTTCACACCTAGACGGGGGCTCCGCCCCCTGTATCCCCGAGTGGTACATCGTATTTGGTTGAAAGTAGTAAAAGGTTTTCATCCATTTTGTTTCAATCAGTATATTACATAAAACATTCATTTCTTTTTGTGTTCTGATTTAAAATATATTTTAATTTAATCAGTAAATTAATTATATATATTATTATTATTGTATATGTTATATTTATCTATCTATGTGGCTCAAAGATACTCGAAAGTCCTTGGCCGCAACAACCACATTTCTCCAAGTGTCCCTATCCTGAGCCCTTGTTCCATCTCTCTTACGTCCCTTCCTACGCGTCCTTGATTTTCCAAGCGGACGTTTTCCAGTCGGTCTCCCCACCAATATCTTTTTCCTCTCCCTTTCAAGCCACGTGCCCTGCCTATCGCAGCTTTTTCCCTTTCATAACCCTAACTATTTCTGAAGATGCAGAGAGGCCATAAAATTTCTTGTTATGCAGTCTCCCCCATTCCCCGGTGACCTCATCTTTCTTTGACCAATAAATGCAGGGAAGAATCCCATTCTCAAATACTCTGAATCTACTCTCATCTCCCAGGGTCATTGACCATGCATCCTACCCAAATAATGCAACAGGCAAAATAATTTTTTTTATATATTCCCTTTGATAATAATTTTGATGAGATAAGCCTTTTTATTGCAAGATAACAGGCGTTTCCCGATTGCAACCCCGATTTAAATTCTTCTCAAATATTATTATCCTTCGTGATTACATTCAATTTTTCTACATATTCAAATTCTACATTTTGTATCTTAAGATTTTGTATGTTAATACTCTTCCTCTTATTTACTAAATATTTTTTCTTATCACTATTAATTTCAAACCTCCATTAATTTTTCCTCGCTATCTGTAATTGCAATTGCCGAATCTCCTATTATATTTAAGTCGTCTGGGTAACCTAATATTTTACAATTGATTTACGCATCTTATTTTTTCTTTAGTACCTTCAAGTCAAATTTGAAGATCAAAATATGAAAAAGTTTATGCTGATCTATATTGAGTCATGTGTATGTTTTACTAAAGTCTACAAATAATTAGTGAACAGAAATATTGAATTCGCGGTTTTTTTTCCTAATATCTGTCATAATGAAAATATCTTAATTAATGTTGATCGATTTGGCCTGAACCCGCAATGATATCTCCTAATATTTCCTCCGCCTATGGTTCTTAAGTATTTTCTCTCTTATAATAGTATAATATTTCTTGATCATTACATTTTGATATTTTATTTTCATTGTTAGATTATTATTGAATATTTTTAATTATAATGAAACTTGAGAAAATGCAAAAATAGAGACTTGAGACAATTTATAAAAATTAACGGTATAAAACTATAGATAAATTAACAATATATACATTCATTAATGGTATAAATTCAAATTAATTGATTTTTTTATTATTAAGTTCATTTATTAATTTTTCTAGATCATAGTTAATTTCCTCCCTTAAAAGAAACTTATCTAATTCTGTGGGGCTAGGAGTTTTGAAAATTATTAGTCGCAACATGAAGATTTCGCTTACAGTTTCTGTCATGTCCGACCTCCGTCCAACAGTTATTTCCCTCAAGTTTCTTGCTTTTATTAATCATGTGATCTATATATTTAATTTTTTTTGATTCATTGTAATAAAATTTAAACAAATAAAAATTTTCACTTTGTTAATTTATATAAATTTCAATTTACACTGATTGTGAGTGATACGCTTTGCCAATACTCTGAATAATTTGTGTATAGAAATATTGAATGTTCTTAGCGAGATTTTTTAACCTTTCACTTTTTCAAATAGAAAAGAAGAAATATTCAAATATATAGAAAGAATAAATAAAAATTAAGTTAATATAAATATGATCTAAATATTTTATTAAATTAATTAAAATGGGAACTTTTAGAATAAATGATTTAATTGAATTGATATTTAAATATTAGAATTAAAAATAAAAAGTGAAATATTATAATAATTCTTTTATTGGGAATCGTTATGATAATTCAGATAGTTTAAAATGATTCTGCTAGAGCCAGCCAGTGGGCCACGCCAGGCTCTTGAATGAACAACACGGAGAATTATATAAACTTTAAAAAATTAATTTCCTGCGGTAATTGTTTAGATATAAATGAAATTTATACTCTATGTTACTCTAGGGGTATATAAGAATATTGTGATGAAATTTCATAGAAATCGGTTCAGCCAATTCTGAGTCTATAAAATAGTAATTTTCCGGACAGACAGACAGACAGACAGACAGACATGAAAAATTCTAAAGTCACTTTTGGATTCTAGAGGTCATGAAACGCGAAGATATGCAAAAATTTTTAAATTATGAGCAATGTGCAGACAAAAACCTTTTTTTATATATATAGGTATCAAATACGTGAACTGAAAAACAATAATAAAATTGTTTTCAAGATTATAAATACCAATATTAATGATTTTATATAAGGAAAATAAGATTAATTAAATTTATTATTTTTATAGTTATAATATAACAAATTGAGAATTTCAATCCGATAAACTTAAAAAAAATATTATTTCATCAAATTTATTGTCGATGAATATAACAATTAAAATCTATAAAATTAAACTATTATATTATTTTGCCTGTTGATTTGTATGGATGTGAAGAGTGGTCTACGACATTAGAGAACGAGAGTATTTAGAATTTATTGATCAAAAAACAAAACACGGGGAAATGACAGAGAATAAATAATGAAGAATTTGATGGCCTTTATGTATCCTAAAACATAGTCAGAATTACAATGTCGAAAAGAAAACGATTGGCAAGTAATTGGTTTAAATTTTTGAGAAATGTTTGGTGACTTAATTAAGAGAAAACTAATTTCAAATCGAGACCAAGAAAACTCTGGGTTAACAATGAAGGGTAGATAGATAGTTGATAAAATGTGGTTGCTACGACCAAAAACATTATTCGAGTTAATAGAGCCATAGAAATAAATAGGTATAAATTGACTTAAAGTATATATATATATAAAATATATTATATTACTATTTTTAAGGGAATTAAATTATTTACTAGCTGATCAGAGCGCCTTCGGCGCTCTTCTCACCTATACGGGGGCTCCGCCCCCTGAACCCCGAAGTAATGCATAGTATTTCGTTGGAAGTCTGTATATAAAAGGTTTTCATCCATTTTGTTTCAATCAGTATATTATATTATATTATCATTTCTGTTTGTGTTCTTATTTAAAATATATTTTAATTTAATCAGTAAATTAATTATTTATGACTATTGTATTTTTATATGTATATATCTCTGGATCTCGAAAGCAACCCCATTTCTCCAAGTATCCCAATCCTGAGCTATAACCATCTAACTCCTACCCTGTCCCTTCTGTCCACGTCCCTACATTGTCCACTCACCGCGTCTTTGATCTTCCCAATCCCACCATATATATATTTTGCAACATTTCTGGAAAATGGAACACCCGCAGCTCAGCTCAGGAGTTACCTAAGATTCTAATTTCTTTTTTATTTTTCATCATTTGAGGTACCCTTCACCTCAGAAAAATTTGGTTACCTTACTCCTTGTATTTTAGGCGCTGGAGTTTTTTGCGTACGGACGGACAGATTGTCGTATTAAATATATAGATATTTTAGAATGTAGACTAAAAAAACAAGATAAAAATAAATAAAATAACACTTGCGTATGTTTAATAAAAGAATTAAAACTTTATTATAAACAACAAATAATTTTATTTGATTAAATGTTGATTTATTGGATAAACTATTTATTGGATAAATGTTCTTCTTGACTAATATTTTCAAAACAAACAAATTACTAAATTTTAATATAAAATAAACTAAAATACAAAAAATGATCTAATTAGATAATTACTATCTCTCCAGAGATAGTATTACGATCACGAAAATTTTCGATGTCGAGATTTTGATGTTTTTATACGTTTTGAAGGTCCCTGAGTCATTTTCACTAAGGTTGAGAAAAATGTCTGTTTGTGTATGTGTGTATGTAGATAAGATTTTGCACGTTTGAGCTAGAATTATGAAATTTGGTACATGGACATTATTCAAAATTCGTAGTTTTCTATCAACTTTTAAAAAATGTAGCTCATTCAGAAGAGGGTCATTATCTTCCACGATTTCATTTTTTTCCTCTAAACTGACCGTAAAAATAAAGATATATGTTTGATAATATTTCACATGATTAAAAATTTTATAAAACTGCTATATATAGAATTTCAGCTTAATTGAATAGCTGAAAGTACCATAATTAATTTTTTAACACTGCAAATCTCACGCGCCAACACGTGACGTGGTGCCATCAACAAAGAGCCAAACATGCGCTGGTTTAATAAATATTATCTATTAATTTTAATTTTATAATTTATAATTAATTAAATTTAATTTAAATATGTTATTTAATCCAATTCAAATTGCGAGATAGTCGAGTGGAGACACTCCAGCTAATTTTTGAATCGGATATCTGATAAAATCTTAATAATAATAATAATAAAAAGAACAACTTTATTTATTTACAATACTATTATTATATTTTTTAAAAACATAATTAAAAAGTAATTAATAAATTTAAAGAAAATAATTATAAAATTTCCACATTGATTATTAAGACTCGCAATAATAAATTATAATGTTAAATATCACAACAAAAAACTTTTATTAAATTCTAATTATTAATTTATTTCTAACACTTGGTATTAATATTATTTATTCATTAAAATATATATAACATTAAATTTATTTTTTATTAATCTCGAATAATTTCAATTTCTCAGTCAATGTCAATTTTGCCGTTGAGAAATATTTCCATAACAAAAGTTTCCAAAGAATATAAGAATAGGCCAGTCAAAGATTGCACGAGGACCCTCGGTTGTATTTTAGTATATCGAGGGGGCTGCTCGGCGTGCTAAGAATATGTAAATAAAAAAAAAAGAGTTCTTTTGATTTAAAATTTGAATTAGGATCGAATATCACCAAGTTCAAAAATTAAATTAATTAAATAAAAATACTAATACTAATTAAGAAATGAATGCGAAGACTTATATGCCGATGGCCCAATAAAAAGAAAAAAAATATTTAATATTATATAATTTTATTTACACCTGAATCTCTTATCATTATTTGAATGAATTTATAATATCTTGCTATATATATGAATGTTTGATTTATTTTATCTTTTTTAAATTATATTTTTGTTATATCTAATGCACTTTGTACTTTTAAGTTATGATAAAAATATATATTTATGTTATTTTTTTTAATAAATGCATACATCTTCTATTTATTTATTTTATTCAAGTCCAACTTTACAATTGTTTTATTTTAGGTGAAGTACAAACATATGTAGATAAAAAAAAATCAAAAATTTACTAAATTTTTTAAAGATATTTACATCATTATCATAAATAAAACTTTTTGCAATACTCATTGATTATGCAATTATTAAATATGTACGAGGGCAGGTCAATAAGTCCGTGGCTTTTTGAATTTCCTGTCTCTTAAATGAAATGGCAGCAAGCAACTATCAGCTGGCTCCTGTGGAAATTTGATCCAGCTGGGTCTTTTAGTTTTTGTTTGACATCCAATAATAGCAGACTACCTCATGGTTTGAGAAGAAAATGGATAAAAGTCAATTTCCATGAAAAAATCCATGAATTGGGTCACGGACTTATTGACCTGCCCTCGTATATTTATATTTGTATAATTATTATTTAGTTGACAATTGTTTTCGATATTCAATATAATTTTTACAAAATTATTATCATATATATTTTTGCATAGGTACAAAAATGAATATTCCTTAAATCTTGTACTAATATGAAGTGCGAATTGGAGATAATGATGCAGCGTGATATATAAAAATTTTACGTATTTGTCATTTTGTTGTATCATTTACACGAGTCATTGCTTACAAGTGATAAGTTGAAAAAAATGTTTGCATAGTATTGTTTTGGTATGTTTAATATGCCTATCTTTATGCTAAATAAAGAGCTTTCGCTTGCAGTATTTCTTGTTTTCATTTAAACAAAACTATTTCTTATCGAAAGGCCACTCACTTGCTAAGCAGTGCTTTGATTTTTTGGATAAAAAGATATCGATTGATAAATCCAAAAAATGGGAGGGGGAGGGAAATATATTAATACTAGTAAAATAACACATTTAGAATAAATCATTTTATATTATTATTCATGTTTTTAAAATCAAAAACATATTTGTTGCAATAATTGTATACACATTATCTTGAAGTATCCAAATGTCAGTAACAAGCAAGAACATGGATACTGTTGATTAAATACGTACATTTCACATATATTAATTTGCTAAAATGACTGGAATCAGCTTGAGGTTACATCAGAATATTCTTATATTTCTATAAATTTTATCAATATCTAATCATTAATTGCAGAAATTAATTTTTAAAAATTTATATAATACTCCATGTTGTTCATTCAAGTACTCATTTTAATTAATTTCATAAAATATTTAGACCATATTTATTAAATGATTATTTTTTAAACTTGAATATTTGTTCTTTTCTATTTAATAGCATAAGCTATATATTTTATCAATGTCTAATAACAAAACAGTTAATGAAATGATTTCATTTCATTATCTTTGTTTTTGTTTTTAGTTTTTTAGTTTAATTACTCAATTATTAATTTATCTATCTATATTTATATGAGTATAAAGGTTTTTGTCTTCACGTTGTTATTTTGTGATTGGTAATAAAAAATAATATTTAATCGTATGTATATTAAAAAAAAATATTTGAATTGCTTTAAATTTTAATACTTATAATCAATTATATATAAATTAAATATAAAATTTTGAAGATCGAGAAAAATGAGTTCAATTATAATACTTTAAAATTTTTATATTTATTTATAATATTAATATGTAGGTATTAGTTGAGAATATTTAGAATAAAATTAGTTATTAATAAATTTATCAAAAAAATTTCATATTAATTATAATACACTATTCCTATATTTATAATTAGAATCTCTCTCTCTCTCTTTCTCTATTTTAAATTAAAAAAAAGTGTTTTAGCAAAAATAGAAATTTATGTCCCTCATGCAACTTAGAATGGTGAATTGGACTGGCACAAGAGACAATTTATAACTTCCATTTTATCTTTAGAGATTATCAATTCATTCAGTTCAAATCGAGCAATATTAGATCAAATATTCTCTTAAAAACATTCATTATTTCTGTACACCAATTATTCAGGAAGAGCAAAACATATGATTCCGTTTAAATTAAATCGTATATATATTTTAAAAAAATGAAAATTTGTATTTGTTTTTTAATACAAAGAATCAATAAAATGTAAATTAAATATAAAGTTTGAGATTTAGTGGATTACATAGATAGATGAGTGAGAAAGACAAGCAAGAAACTTGGTTGGTTGAGGGGAGATTAATTGAGGAGCCAAAGGTAGACCAAAGACGCAGAAAAGACACAGTATAAAGGAAAACTTAAGGAAGTTGGAAGAGAATAGGAATTCGATTGAGGTGGCTTAGACTAGAGAGTGTTGGAGGAATGTATTTGTTGCGACCAATAATTTTCGAATCCCTTAGCGCCACATAGTTCTTCTGAGGGAGCAAAACCAACAAAAAAATTAATAAAAGCGAAAACCCCATGGAATTAAATTAATTTAAATTAATACATTAATGAGAGAATGTTTATATTTTATGCATAGTTATTTATAGTTTTATATAACGTTAAAAAAGTTAATTTTAATTTTATAAAATATTTCAAGTCTTTAATTTTACATCTCCTTTATATTTCATAATAATAATTATTCAGTAATTCAATGAATGAAAATGAAATGATTATGGAATATTAAACTCCATTATAACATTCCTTATAAAATATATAATTAATTTATTGATTAAATTAAAATATAAATAAGAACACAAAAAGAAAATGAATGTTTTAATACATTCGAATAAAATAATAAAAACCTATTACTTATAGATTTTTCATACTATGTATCACTTCGGTGTTAGAGGCAGCAAAATTAGGTACAAATAATACCGAAGGCGCTTTGTGGAGCTAGCTAGTATAATATAAAATTTAATTTTAAAAATTATCATTTATTTATTTTTATAGTTTGAAGAGCTTAATGTACGTTTGGCTGCGCCACATCAATTAAAACCAAAACCTGATATACATGAATTACGTTTTGGTCAACAATTCACGGATCATATGCTCAAAGTTTTATTTGTAAATGACGAAGGTGGATGGCAAGTTCCAGAAATCACACCATTAGAAAATATTGTACTTCATCCAGCAGCAAAAGTACTTCATTATGCTATTGAGGTATTATTGTTTTTTTTTTATTAATTTGAAGAAATAATTTTACAGTAAATAACTTTCAAAAATAATCTAAAGTGTTAAATTTGATTAATTGTTTTTTTTATATTAATTTAAAAATTTATAACTTATAAATCAAATATGAGAAGTATAATAAAAATAAATATAAACTTTTTATTTTATTAATTATTCATTTATTTTCAACATTTTTCTTCAGAAATAAATTAGTGTTATCACAAAAAACTTAATTTATATTTTATTCATAAATAATTATTTTAATAAATTAAAATAAAAACATTGTTTAAGTTATAAAGAATAAGTTAGATTATATATATATATATATATAAGTGGAGGAAAATATTCCTTTCAGGAACAAGTCCAGATATCTAGTTCTCTTTTCAGAAGGTTTTGTCATTGAAAACTGTCATTTAGTGATTTAAAGGAATCAAAGTAAATGCGTTTTATGAATGAATGTAAATCTGGTTAGGAAAATAGGGTGGAGAAAAATTTTTGTCATGATGATGTTTGATTGGTTCTGGTACAAAAGAGAAGGAGATTGTGACCACATAGAATATCTAGTGAATGTAGCAAGAATATAAAATGGAATTCTTTTATTTTTACATCATATTTACGGCATTTAATTTCACTGAAGAGAAATGAAAGAATAACTAAAAGAAGTTCCTAAAAGGAGCCCTACGCTAAACTTTAATTATTAAAATGTTTTTTATTTGAAAATTTTTTTTCAGTTATTTGAAGGAATGAAAGCCTTTCGTGGTGTCGATGGACAAATTCGTCTCTTTCGCCCTGAGAAAAATATGGAACGAATGAATTTAACTGCCCTACGGGCAAGTTTACCTCAATTTTCAATACCAGATATGATCAAATGTTTAGATCGATTAATTGCAATTGATCAAGAATGGGTTCCGCATTCAGAAGCATCCAGTCTCTATATTCGTCCGTCACTTATCGGCATTGACGTAAGTAAATAATTAATAAATTTTGTTCATTCTATATAATAAAAACAAATACACAAACCCAATATTATTAAATTCTTATTATGATATATATTTACGTCAAAGAAAAAAAAAATTTCATGGATTGACGAAGGAAAATAAACAACAAATATATATATATCAAAATTAAACAAATCATTTTATATTATTAATGAATATTTTGTCATACTCAGTTTGAGGTCATATAATAAAATTCTTTTTTTTAAATTATTTTACTTAGAAAATAAGTGAGCAAGCAGGGTTCATAAAAATGGTTGGTAAACTTTTAAATTTTTTTAAAAAAATAAATGACAAAAAAAGAAACAAAAAAAGATAAAAATTTCGAAATATTCTAGATATATATATATATATATCGAGGACATTTCAGTTCTTAATATAAATATATATATTTATAAGTGATTAAAAGACATATTTTTTTAATAAAAAGAAAACTTTTATTATTTTCTTTTTTTTTAAATAATGACAAAAAAGAAAAAAAAGATAAAAATTTCGTAATATTCTAGATATATATATACATCGAGGAAATTTCAGTTCTTAATACAATATATATTTATAAGTGATTATAAAAGACATATTTTTTAATAAAAAAAATTTTATATACTATATAGGTGTATATATAAAGATCAACATTAGAGTTTTGAGTACCTGGTTCATTATGAATAAATTCATAATTATATATTATAATTTTGATTATAAATATGCCTCTTATCCTCCTATATTATTCTTTTGAAAATCTCTAGGATTTATGTAAATGTGTTAAGCTCCACTCTGGTGAATCAAAGCTTCGATCAATTCAGAGAACCATTCAAAGAACACATCTATTAAAAAAATAAATACAAAAATAATTTTAATTCCACTCGTATATACCAGTAAAGAATTTTTAAATATATTTTATAAATATTTTAATATAATTTATAATAGTAATGTTATTTTTTATCCAAATTATTTATATTTATTTCACAAATGATTAAAAGAAACATGGTATACATATTGCAAAGAGAATAAATTTATTAAATAATTGAACTCCTTGTTATAAGGCAGATGCTTATTTAAATTAAATTTATAATTTAAAAAAAAACAACAATTATTCTGTACTTTACCTTACGATAAGTAGAACATTAAAAAAGAAATTTAGATATTATAATAACAAATATATTTTAATCTTAATATTTATTTATTTTAAATCTTCAAAAGAAACTATCAATAAAAATATTAAAAAAACATTGGCTTGATTATTTATATGTTTTATGGTATTATCATTTTATAGTTAATTAGTACTAATCTAATTTTCACTTATTAGATAATAATAAAATAATTATTGCTAAATACACACTATATATTTTTTTTATATTAATTTTTGTGATATTTGATTAAATAATAAGAATACCAAGGGAAAGGGGGAATGAGTTTTATATTTTAAAACTTATTAATACGGATTAAGATGAAATTGTGTTAAATATTAATAAATAAATACATTAGTTAAAAAATATGAATTTTTTTAAAAATATTTGAAATACTATACTCAGGACCAGTTCTAGGGTTTTGAGCACCCGGGCAAAAAGAAAATTTGTTGCTCTTTCACACAATTTTTCAAAATAAATAAAAATAAACTTTTTAGAGATTAAAAAGCATTTTTCTGGATCAATGTTTGGGATTAAAAGCTAAAAAAATTCTTAGATTTCAATATTTTAAAATTTTTTTTTTTTGACTATTAATCTTTTTTTGAGTTATTATTAATTCTGACTATACAAATAGTTTTCTTATAAATAATATAGGCATTATTCAATCTGTTGACAGATAAAATAATTAGCGTTGTGACCTTTATTTGATATTATTAAAAAAAAAACAATTCATTTCTTGCTAAAAAATCGATTTCTCATGAAAAATGATCAATTTTAATTTATAAAATCTAAAAATTTAATAAATGATTAAAAATATTTTTTATATCAGTGCCCTTTAAAATTTTACGCTCCGAGCTTTAGTCCAGCTTATCCACCCGGAGGCTAATTATGCCTTTGTTTACATAAAAAAGAAATATTTGGCCAATGCGTCCCAAAAATATAATAATAATTATAAATCCTATATAATAAGTAAAAATTAAACAGATGTGCATTTAAAATTCGCTTAAAAAAGAGAGGTTAATGAAAAGAGAAGACCAATTGGAAAACGATCAGTGAATATTTATATTATATAGGTAAATTCAGATATAAGAAATTAGGAGAGAAGAAAAATTGGATGAAAGAGAGTGGATGGTTCTGGAAAAAAAACATAGGGGGAAAAGAGTTTAAGACCAAAACCGTAGTTTAACTGTAATTGTCCTAGACTTACGAGGATTCAAACCTCGTCAAGTTCACTTAAGTTTATAGAATTATGTAATAAATACTAATAAATGTGAAAGATGGCTCAAATGGGTTTGGATCTTGATTGCCAATAGAACTTATAAAAATATCTAATTTTAATAATTAAAAAAATTTAATATAAAAGAATTAATAAGAAATAAAAATAAATTCATATTTTCTTAAGTGAAAATTATTTATTTGATGTTATAGAGACGTCACACCTTTAATATGATATATGATGATATGATATAAGACAATCATAATCTTGGCATATTTATTATTTCAAAGTTCAAGGACATTTAATATATCTTCAAAGTCACAAAAATTCATTAGAGAATTAAATTTAAAATAGAAATCAATTGAATTTACATATAATACAATTAATATGTATGATATTTTATAAAAAAAAATATAATTTATTTAAAGAAATGTTTTCTTATTGAAAGTTTACTATGAAGTGAAATTAATTGGGAGAAAGAATTACGTATATACCACTAAGAATATTCTGGACTAGGATAATTGTATTTTATACTTTAATTTATATATATATATATTTCTATAATAAGTGAAATGCTGCAATCCTTCAATAAAATTAAAATTCAAGTTTTTAACTGAAATACACGTTTAAAAACAAAACAAAAAAATGACTCCTAAATACTAAAAACATCCCTTGCAAAGTAGTATCGAGTATGTATATATATAAATATATATATATAAATATATATATATAAATATATATATAGATATGGTACATGAATGTAAACAGCGTAGTTCGAAAAGAACAGAAACTGAAATTCTATTCTTAATATTTGTAAATTTCTCGGATTTTAAAGCAATTTCGCAAAAGTCGGCAACCGAAAGTGCTATATAACATGAGTGATTAACATTGTTTTTTTTTTTTAAATTTCTGAAAAAAGGCCTTATTTTATTTTGTGGAAATTCCAGGTTCCTCATTACATAAAGCGTTGATATAGAATAGTACGGCAATTATTTTAAAAAGTGGAAGAGAGAGGTGAAATTAATGAAATATTCATTATCATGTATACAAGTGATTAAATAGCACATCCTGTTATTAAAATTGAGTTTTACCAAAAAATGTGAAAAATTTAATTTATTATATAAAATCAAATATGTGAATATATATATATATAAATTACGGAAGAATAATAATTATATGGAGGGTGGTGGCTCAGAATATGAATGTTGAAGAAATGAGGTTATTTAGAACAATAATTAGATTTAAAATTTACGAGTAATACTTTTTAATTTTATATATATATAAGTGAGGGATTTATTTGGAGATAAAAGAAGTGAGATGTAGTTTCTGAAATGTATAGAGATATTTATTTACATATGTACATTGATTTTAAAATGGCCAAGCTAGTACCTGAAATGTATAGAGAAACAAATCTCAAGTCTCTTGGTAGCGTAACTTGGTTAAATTCATAAGTGGAAAAATATATAACAAAATAATAGTGGATAGGTGCTTCTATGATGAATGCTTGTTTCTTTCTGTTCGTGTGTGTCTGGCTCTGTTCAATCCAACGCCCTCCCGTGGCCAAACCCGAACTTACATCTCCCCCACAAAAGAAAGTACCGTCACATTATTTTGTAAAGGGTAAAAGATTTTTAATATGAAATAAGGAAAATTTTTTATTTTTTTTATTCTTTTCTATTTTATATATAGAGTTTGATATTCTTTCTATAACTCTGTACGGCCCGTCTCGAATTTTGTCTAGCTTGTCTCTATTTAATTTATTTCCTAATTCTACATAAACTAAGTCATTTTTCCTAAATGAATAATCCCTTCTTTTTTTATTTATTCTGAATCTGTTTTCTTCAGCTGACTTATTCGAGAATTTTAAAGCTTCTTTTCTATCATATTCCAGATCTCTTTCCTTGCTAAATTCTTCTGGAACTATCTCTGAATGTTTTCCAAGTAGTAAATATTCAGGAGAGAATCTGGTGGAACTGTGTGTTGTTCCATTATATTCTCTGACACATTCTTCTGCCAAAACGGCCCATCCTTTTCCTTTATTTTTAGAATCATTTCTCTTTATCCTCAGCCTATTTGTTAAAGACTGGTTCACTCGTTCAACTAAACCATTTGACTCCGGACAATCAGTACATGTGAAAATCAGTTTTATGTTATTCTTAGTTAAAAATTTTTTAAAATCTTCCGAATTTATCCCAGGATACTGATCCGCCAACAGGTTATCTATTTGGTTCGAATCGTCAACCTTTTTTATAAGTTTAATAAAATCTTTTGACGATTGAGTTGTTGATGTTAAAATAAAGACAAATCTTGAGAAATGATCAATGAGCACATGCATGTATCTTTTTTTTGTATATCTGTCTTTGCAACCCCCTATTGTATCCAGGGACATGATTTCAAAGGGTCTTGTTGCTGGACCCAAAATGGATGCTTTTCCGAGTAATCTCTCTCTTCTTGACTTATTTTCTAAACATGCCTTGCATTCTCTGCAATACTTTCGTATTAAAAAATCCATTCCTTTAAAATAGTACTCAGGTCTAATTTTACTTAACATATGTTTTACCCCTATATGACCATAGTAGTTGTGAGTTAAATCTATTATTTTTTTTCCTAAGGACATAGATACAAATATTCTTTTGTCATCATTTATTTTCTTTAAATAAACTCCTTTTTCATTTATAATGTTTTTAGAATTGTTTATTTCAGTGATATTTAAACTTTGGTCTGCCATTATTTGTTCTTGTGTTATTAAGTTTACCACTTTGATGACATCTTCATTATGACAATCACTGAGGACTGGATTTCTGGAAAGGGCGTCGGCCTCAGTGTTTGTGCTGCCAGGGGCGTAAATGATTTCAAAGTCATATTGGGAAAGATAAAGAATTAATTCACCAAGGGGCTCATCTGGTCTTGCATTTACTTTGAAATTTTCCAGGGGTTTGTGGTCTGTGATGACTGTAAATGGTTTATCTATTAGCCAGTATTGCCAGTGTTGTACAGCTTCCTTTATAGCTAAACACTCCAAATAGATAGCCTTTCTTTTCTTTTGTAGTGGAGTTAGTTTTTTTGAAAAGTAGGCTACTGGATGTAAGAATCCTTCATCATCTTTTTGCTTCAATATTGCACCGATTCCTTCCGACGATCCATCCGTAAATATGTAACTCTTCTTATTTGGATTAAAAATTAATAATATTGGCGAGGTACATAAAAGCTCTTTTACTTTATTAAAAGCACTCTGACATTTGTCCGTCCATTCAAACTTTACATTTTTTCTTAGTAAATTATGAAGAGGTTCTAACAATTCTACCGATTTGTCTATATACTTATAATAAAAATTTATTTTACCAAGAAATTGCCGTACATTTTTCTTATCTTTTGGAATTTTGAAATCTTTTATTGCTATCAAGTTATCTTTTAAAGGTCTTATTTTGCCTTTTTTAATAATATGTCCTAAATATTTAATTTCATTTTTCGCGATATTGCATTTTGATAATTTCAGCTTAAAACCTTCTTCTTTCAACATCTTAAAAACTAACTTTAAATGTTCTAAATGTTTTTCAAAACTTTCGGAGAAAATAAGGATGTCGTCAATATAATTCATACAGAACGTGTTTAAATTATTTCTCCTAATGGAATTTGCAAGAATTCTTTGAAATATTCCAGATGAAGCTCGAAGTCCAAATGGGAGTACATTCCATTGAAAGTGGCCATTTTGTGTTACAAAGGCCGACTTTTCCCTATCCTTTCTTCTTAATGGTATAGACCAAAAGGCCGAATTAACATCCAATGCCGTGAACCAGTTGCAATTTCCTGCCTTTATCATTATATCATCAATTCTTGGGAAAGGATGAGACTCAGGTAATAAAATCCTGTTTAGACATGAATAATCGATACATAGGCGTGATTTTTTTCCTTCGTCTTTCTTATAAGCCAATGTTACTGGAGCCGCAAAAGGCGAGCTTGATTCTTCAATTAGATTCATTTCTAAAAGTTTTTTTATTTGACTGTCTATTTCATTCTGTGTTGTGACAGAACATCTATAGGGTTTTTTATATATATATTGATAATCACGCAATTTTATTTGAGCCTCTGTATCTTTTATTTTTCCTACATCGAATTTGTTTTTTGCAAATAATTCATTATTTTCTTTTAATAATAAAAATGTTTTATCTTTTTCTTTTGCATTTAAATGATTTAAATAGTGTCCATATTCTTCTAATTTTATGTATTCGTTTATATTTATATTATACAATGTATTATTAAATATAATTTTATTTTTTTTATTAATATGGTTTAAGGAGAAATCATTTGTTAAGGTTTTATTTTTAAATGGGTTTGAATTATTTTCTAAGCTTTTAATATCTTTATTTTTATTTAACGGTATATTTTTAAAATTTATTCTTTGAAATATTTTTAATTCATTATTTTGACATAGTTTAAATTTCGTTATTAAATCTAATCCCAGAATCAATTCAAAGGAAAATTTATTATTATTAATACAGAATATATTTACTTGTTTTTCTATTAAACCTATTTTTAATTTTAAAGAAATTTGTCCATCAACACGACAAAAACCAGCTAATGTTTTGAATAAAATTTTATTGTGGTCCTTCAATTTATCATTTAATCCTTTCACCACATTTAAATTGATGATTGATATATTAGAACCGGTGTCATAGATTCCTTTTAAATATCTATTCTTATTAATTATTACATTTAATTTAATCAGCTGGGTTTTATCGCAGGGCATAATTAGTTTTTTTTTAACCAATTCATTAAATTGTTCTTCAGCAAGCATTACTTTTGGGCGTGTTTTATTTTGAATATTCCTACATAGTTGCACTGGGTGAAATCTCTTAGAAAAACCTAGTTTTAAACATTCAAGACATTCAATTTTATTACTTTGTTTTATATTAATGTTGTTTTTATGTAATGGAATATTCTCATATTTCTGCAATATACTTATGAGATGATCAGATTTCTTTATTTGAAATTTATCTAATTCATCTTGAATTTTTAATGGTAATCCAATGACAATTAAATTAATTTTAGTTTGTTCTGAGATATGAGGGTCCGAATCTATTAAAAGATTTTCTTTCTCAATGCAATAACTTATTATGGAGCCCCCTAGAAATTTAAAATTAAAAGCTTTTCTAACTTGGGACCATCCTCTCTTTTGAAAAGTTAATAAGATTGATTTTTTTCAATCTGCCCATAAATGTAGATTTTTTTTTAGATTTAATTCATACCAATTTTTAGCAATGTCTGCCAAAAAATATTTTAATGCTTGAATTTTTATTGTTTCATTTTGTAGATCGAACCTCAAACATTCTTTTTCAAATTTTTCAATCCATACATCGACATCTTGGTTTTTGCCTAAAAATATTTCTAAATTGAATTTTTTTTCAATATCCTTTAATACGTGGATTGAATTATTTATGTCAATGGTGTTATCCATGTTTGTTAAATTAATAGAATTATTTAATTGTTCTTCAAGCATTTCGTCTTTAAAAATGAAATTATCATCATTGTCTAAATATAATTTCCTTATATCTTCATCTAGAGCCACCTTTGGGTTTCTGAAATTCCCGACCCTTGTCATACTTTTACAGGCTGCCTGAATAACGCTTAATTTCATCAGCTTAAGGTGATGAGATTCGTGACGGTACTTTTCAGGAAATAAGTAAGTCAGGGAAGAGCCCTGGAAACTGATAGCGTGGAAGGAACTCACCATAGCGCCATCAACTTGCTCCTTGACCATATGTATTATAACCTTCGCTGCCATCTCGGAAGAAGCTCGATTTGTTTTATAAGTGAGGGATTTATTTGGAGATAAAAGAAGTGAGATGTAGTTTCTGAAATGTATAGAGATATTTATTTACATATGTACATTGATTTTAAAATGGCCAAGCTAGTACCTGAAATGTATAGAGAAACAAATCTCAAGTCTCTTGGTAGCGTAACTTGGTTAAATTCATAAGTGGAAAAATATATAACAAAATAATAGTGGATAGGTGCTTCTATGATGAATGCTTGTTTCTTTCTGTTCGTGTGTGTCTGGCTCTGTTCAATCCAACGCCCTCCCGTGGCCAAACCCGAACTTACATATATATATGTATTTATGTTATTGTTTATTCAAATATTTATAATCTATTGTGACTATACAGGTTGAAACATGCGACATAGTGGCATGTCATTCACATTTGTTTGAGTAATTGATTAATTTATAATAATAAAAAAAAAAACAAAACAAATAATAGTTTCACTTTCGCTATTATTGGAGAGGGCACCTGTTTAACGCAGAGCCCCCCAAATATCATGGAAAAATAATAACTATAGAATAGTTAGATGGATAGTATATGGATCGTTTATAAAAGTTATAATATTACTACAACCTATATAAATGTCAAAATTTAAGATTCTAAATATAGAAAGGCTACCGAATTTGAGTTGTGCTTGCCTCAAAAGTTACCGTAACTTTTAGTTTTTCTAAAATAATGTAATTAAAGGCACTCTACTCTTGAATTGAGCACTGCTCAGAAGATTTTTTTTATCAATATTTCAGAATATAAATGTTTGAGATAGTTCAAATTGCATCTGTGAGTATGGCAACTCAGAATTACTTTTAGTATTTTGAAAATTAAAATTTTAAAGGGTTACTTTGTTCAGGCTGTTCTGACTATTCTTAACAGAAGTAAATATAATCCAACATTGTAGCAAATAAATCATTCTTCTTTCTTTAATTTCTTACATTAATATTAAAATCATCAAAACTACATTATCAATAAATATAATTGTGATTCTTTGTAATATAGCCGTTTGGAAAAAATTAAAATTATTTAAAAACTTGTTGAGCACAGTGAAATTGTAAATATGTAATTTTTTGTACAAAAATATTACCAAATAGCTAGCTAACCTAAATAATCTTACTTTGGTGATCTATTATCATAAAATTTTAATAATCTTTCAATCCAAACTAATTTTACTTTAATTGTTCAAAATTTTAATCAAATTCTTAGAATTTCAATTGTTTTAGAAAAATATGTTTATTATTGCTATTACTAATCTTTCTCTAAAGGACCTAATTGATAATATTATGTTTTTAAAAATTCAACCATTCAAACACATTATTACAATATTATAAATTAAAAAATGCATAATGTTAGAGAATAAGTTTAACATATAAATGTATTTTAAATGATTTTTTTAAACAATTGTTTATATTTTTTGTTTCAACATCTCCCAAGTTACTTTATATGTAATTCTTGTGCATAATAGAAAATTAAATAAATTATAATTAATATAGTTAGCACATAATCATTACGTATTATTAAATAATTAATCTTGTCAGATAAAATTAAGATATAATTCTTTATCAGTTAATTGTATTTAAGTATTAAATTAAAAACAATGAATGAAATAATTTATTTATTATTTATTTTTTTTTTCAAAACAAGTATATTATTTATGGGGATGATGATATCATATTCTTTCCATTTTTTTTTATCTTATTCATTTTATATATCAATTTTAATTTTTTTTAATAATTTAAACTAAATATTTGTTTGTAGGGTATTTTATTTGAAATTAATTTTTAGAAAATAATAATAAAAATAAAAGAAAGAATTTTATATTATAGTCATTATAAAATTTTTAAATAATCAATTAAAAACATATTAAAGGTGTCTTATAAAGAGGCATTAACCCAGGAAGTTTCTTTTGAACTTGAAGAGTATATATCGACCAACATTTATGTTGATCTATTTATTTTATATTGCACAATTGATAATAAAAACTACCTTATATACACCTTATAGATATATACAGTATTTAAAAAATAATTAATTTACAATATTTTTATAATTTAAAATGAAAAATTGACATTTATTGGGGGCTAAAATAGATGATAATAATACTGGAGAATGACGGAAAGGCCCCTATCAATCTATGACGCAATTAACCTTTTAAATTGCAAGCAGTAACAATTGACCCATAAATTTTATCCAATTCTTATCCTCTATTTTTTTCATTTTTCAATTTCATCATTCAATTTGAAAAGATTTTCTATTCCCACACAATCAGGTATATATTTTTTCCCCTTGCATCGATTATTTCAAATTGTATTTTTTGTATTTTTTTTTACCAATCTTTGTTTTTCGATAGAGGGATTCTTAGTAATCAAACTATCGATAATTAAACTCGTAATTCAAGTTTGAGAATGCGTTAGATTATGCAATTCTCTCTTAATTATATAATACATTACATATAATCTACGCATATTTTGCGCAAAATTATTTTATTTAAATTATTAATTGAATATTATTGTTTATTTTTTTCTAGCCAACATTGGGCGTGAATAGCTGCAATCAAGCTATGCTGTTCATTCTATTGTGTCCGGTTGCATCCTATTTTGATAAATCTGATCCATCCGTGTCACTTTTAGCTGATCCCCAATTTACAAGGGCTTGGCCTGGTGGGTGTGGTGATAAAAAAATGGGATCCAATTATGCACCAACTATCAATGTACAGGTAATAAATAAATAAATATTTAAACACATTATCTTATTTTTCTATAATTCTCTTATTCTTTATTTCTATTCTTCTAAGAGTTATCAGTGATAAAATAACCTTTAAATGAAGGTCAAGTAATATAAAATTGCTTCATATCTTAAAAAAGAACTATCAATTATTATAAATATTTATTTAAAAGGTTAAATGAATTTATCTATATACATATACAGAGTAAACTATTACTTGCACGAAAATTATAAGAGATATAGAGTTGGCTGATTTGATGAGAAAATTTTAATAAATTAAAAAAAAAATATTTTAACTCAGTAAGAACAACTAAATATGAGATCCAACTTTTTTACTTTAAGTTATAACATATAAAATAAAAAAATTTACTATTAACAATGATTTATCATTATTCCACTTGTTATTTATTGATTAAATCATTTAAGTGAAGATTTAAATCTTGGTAACTATATAATCGGCGACTATAATTATGTTAATTATTTAGAAATAAAAACTATTTAGACTAATTAAGCTAATATTTAAAAAAATGGAATAGTAATAATTTTAAATTTGTTTGTAAATAAACCTTTTTAATAACATATTTAAATAAAAATAATATCTATTTAATTTTGTTAAATATTTAATTAAACAAAATTTAAAAGGTAGTTATGAAAAAGTTGTATCATTCATATAGGAAATAAAATCGTTATTGAATGAATTTATAAAAAAAAAAAAAAATTGGTTTCATATTTTGAAAACGAATAATCCAATTTTTTTTAATTCATTCATATTGAATACTATAGAAATTGTTTTATAATTTGACCTATTCTTTGGATTCCTTTTAGCAATATTATATAACTAGGCACGTGCATAGGTTGCCTAGGCCTTAATTCGCCCCTGATTGAATTAAAGTATATGTTTTAATACTAGAATCAAGCATATTTGTTTATTTTCTAAAATTACATATAAAAAATAAAAATATATACATTTCTAAAATTTAAAATAAAATTAATATTTTGAATATTAAATCATGAGTTCAAGAATTTATGCTGAATTGCGAGTTTAAATCAAATAAGTTGACCTGTGGCCAGGTCCGAACCGACCGATGGTTTGAAGTAAATTAGTTAGCAGCTACAGAAACAATTTCAAATAATTCTAATATATCTATTAATGTAATAAAAAACAGATATGGATACATAAATAATAAATATAAACATTTTTAATTTTATTTTATTTATAATATATATACACAAGACCAGGCTTTGACGTCATGAATGGCTGGATGACGTCATATAATTTTAAATCAAGAAAATACTAATAAATATAGTTTTCCCGAGGATAAAACCAATACAAAGTGCATGATTCGTGGTGATATATAAAAAAATCTCCTCATGTGAAATTTGGTGTGAAAATAACCCTTCCCTTCCTATCGTCGATCGCTAATACTACCACTTCCGGTTTCCGGATTTGCACCAAAAGTTGATCAATTCATCCCACTGATGCATTAAGTAAATATACCAAATTTCATCAAAATCGGTTGAGCCGTTCAGGCTGTACACATCTATACGAACGGACGGACGGACGGACGGACAGACATCATGCTAAAAACTTTTTTCTGTTAAGAAAATGCATGATTCGTGGAGATATGTAAAAATCTCCACATGTGAAATTTGGTGTGAAAACAATACCTCCCTTACTATCGTCGGTCGGTAAAAATATAATTTCAAAATAAAATAAAAAATAGTAAATATATATTTATTTATTATATGAATATATTTAATATAAAAATTTGGAGATCGAAATGTCCAGCTACTATTTCCTTAATAAATATTAATAAAAAAAACATTAAAATGGATTAATTGATATTTTTAGAGGGAGGCATCCAAACGCGGTATGGATCAAGTGCTCTGGCTTTTCGGGCCTGATCATTGGTTAACTGAAGCAGGAACGATGAACATTTTCACTGTGTATGAAAATAATTATGGAAGTAAGTATCTTTAATGATAGTTTTCTTTCACTGAGAATAATGTATAATACTATATATTTTGTATTATGTTTTCAAAATTCAAGTTAATGAGAAATCGAAATTGACATTTAAAAGTGCAATAAAGAAAAAAATTTAGTTTTTTTTAGAGGGCAGACAATTAAACAAATAAATAAATGAATATTATTATAATATAAAAGTAATGTAATTCATATATGTATAAGCATATAAGATAGATATAGAAAATATAAAAATAGATTATGAATAATATTTTTGGTTATTTTTTTGAAATAATATTCAATAGAAATAAATAGATATCAGTTAATTTTTCTTATAATCATTACTAATATTAGTTAAAGGTATACTTTAATATCGATATATTTAATTAAATTAGAAAAAATAGTTTATTGGAAGGAATATTTTTTATTCACAATAGCACAAGTGTTATTTTTTTGAGACTATTTTTAAGTTTTTGTTAGATACATTTTTCTATCTCTCAAGAATTTAATTCTTAGACAAAGTGATACATATATGCAAATTATATCAGTTTCTTATAGAAAAATACAATAATTGTTGCTTTTAATTTAAAAAAAAACAAATACATATAAATTAATCCTACGCTTTCTTTCTAATTAATAATAATATAAATTTTCATTTTAATCATTTAGTGAATGTTCTGATTAAAAAAAGATCAAGCTCTTTTGAACTTTCATTCCTCGATAACCAAAAACATTTCTATTGGATAACCCCATCTCCTCCATTTTCTTTTCACATTTATAGCAATTTAAACCAGATTATATTTTTATAAACAAAAAAATAATACAATAAATTATATATATATATAGATTATGACATTAAGTATCATTGCAATTTTTTTTTAAACTTTTCTTTTCATAAATATTTTTTAATATTATAAAATTCTTTATCAAAATTTGTTTATATTTTTTAAGTCTTGTTTCTTCTATTGGTTTTTCCTTAAATAAAAACGTATTAATTGAAAAAAATCAGTTTATATTTTACTTTAATTCATTGAAATTTCTTGTTTACATCATTGACCTCTATAAGACATTTAATAGAAATAGATTATGATGTAAAATGCATGTTCTATTTTTTATTGCATTCAGGACCATAAGTTACCATAATAAATCACTTGGATTAACTGAACTTAACTGAAAGCAATAACTGGATTAATAAATAAATAAATATATATACTATAAATATTGAGGATGGTTACTTAAGCCATTTTTTCCTCTTTTATTTTAAATTTTTTTAAAAATATCAAACATTTGCTCAAAATTTCATTATATATTTTGTTTTTTCTTATTAAATAATTAATTAAATTAATTTTTAAATAATTTAATAATAATAATTTTTATTTAATTAATTTTTGTTTATAAATATTATTATTATATACAACTAAACTTTAACAATAAATATAGTAATTTATAGTATAGTAATATATTATAATTATGTATAGTTAAAATGCATTATATGAAACAAATTCATTAATAAGTTTTAAAATTTAAATTTTATTCAATTTAAGATATATATATATATATATTTAGTAGAGTTAACAAATACAAAAATTATCTCTATTTATTTTATTTATTATTTGATATGTGTACTAATGTATATATTAATAATATTTACAAAAACAAAAACAAAAATTCATTCATAGTCGAAGAAATATAATCGAAAATTTTTATTCATAATTTTTTTATTTTTTTTAATATCCTAACTCTGTATATCTATATATTCAAAAGAAGTACTCTGTTTGTTTATCTGTTCGCCATACGTTTCCTTATAAGCCTGTACGGATTCCAATCAAATTTGGTACATAGCTCAATCGCATGTTCCAGAACCCTGAAGTGCTACTTTCGATTGCGTCCGACATGTCCTTAGGGTCGTTCTCATTACCTCACTTTAAATTCTAAGTTGTGTATATAATTAATTATAAAGAAAAGTAGTGTAGTTACAATATTAATATTTACAACAATTCAATAATTAATATTTACAAGATTTATTTAGTTTATTTGATAAATTAAGATAGATTATATTTTTCTTTTGTCAATTCTTTTTCTTTTCCCTCTCTCTTTCTTTTTTTTTTTATCATTGCATTACTGCATCCAAAATTACGGGATAATATTTAAATAAATTATTTATTAACCTTTATCTCTAATAAGTGTATTAATGATTAATTTTTGTTTGCAGGACTACAATTAGTTACTCATCCATTAGATGGTCTAATCCTACCTGGAATAAATCGAATGTCTATTTTAGAATTAGCCAGATCCTGGCCAGATGTTGATGTTCAAGAACGACCAATGGGAATGCCTGAAATTGTTTCACTACTTCAACGTGGAAAAGTGAGTTTTTAATACATTTAAAATGATTTATCTCAATAATTTTTATCCTCTAAAAAACTAACTTTATCACAATAAAAATATTTACTCTCACTCACTCTCTCTATATATATATCCCACATTCAATAAGTGAAGAGACAAAAGGCTATAACTCAAAAACGGTTTATTTGATCTTTACAAAATTCTGGCTATTTTTCAACATAATCACCCCCCCCCCCCCTCTACTAGAAAAATCGTGTATAATGCTCTCAAAATTTATATTTATATTTTTTCCGCCGGCCCTGCTTTTCAAAAGAAAAATTGATGATTTAAAAAAATATTGGTATATCACTTCAAAGTAATCATATAAACTTTTCAAAAGAAATGACATTTATAAACTGATCTCAAAAAATTTTAGTTAGGAAAAATTACCGAACAAAATCGTAAAGATGCGTTTACGAATTCAACGAATTTTAATGAATACTATAAAATAAAATTATTATCCTATTCTTGGAATTAGAATTCAAAATTTACACTAAAATGCATTTATATACACCGAGGAATAATATTCGAAATCATATAGTTAATCATAATTTATATAAATCAAATAATAAACTTATAATAATCATAATAATCATTTATTATTCAAGAAAGAAAAAAAAATAAATATGAAATGTATAAGTTGCTTTTTACATCTATAACTAAATATAAAAAATACCGCCCCAAGATAAGTGCCGCCCGGTGCGGACCGCACCCCCCCTAGGTTCGCCACTGCCTTCCATCCTAATTTTTGAAGCTTACCAAGGAAGGAAGCTGCAAGAAAGATGGGATAAGTGCATAACTGTGGAGGGTGATTATGCTGAAAAATAGCCTAAATTTTTTAAGAATCAGATAAACAGTTTTTCAGCTATAGTCATGTGTCTCTTTACTTATTGAATGACTCTCATATTTTCACTATAATACGTTCATTTTAAAGTTTAATATATTTATTTCCCAAATAAAAATTGTATATGTATATATATATATACAAAAAACTATACTAAAAAACAATTAACTACTTTGTTAATAATAGATAATAATAATATCATAATATTAATAATAATAAAATTATAAATAAGATTAATGATATTATTTCTAATTATTATTATAAAATAAAAATATTTTTTTTTTACAAGGCTTTTTTGTTGGCCTTTTCTTATATCTTAATTTTCAATCAAATTATAAAATATATTAAAATAAAAAATAAAAAAAAAAGAAAATGTGATAAATCGATGACGTTCTGCTATTATCATAAAATTATGAAATATTATTTTGAAATTTATTAATCGATTTTTATTTAAAATGATAATAAATCTATATTTCATTCATTTTAATCAGTTGTTTTTACAATAGATAATATTTATATTATTACCTATTTTAAAAATCATTATGATGATTTAATTTGATATTATTTTAATTCAGCTTTAATTATTCTATTCGAAGTTAAAACATACAAAATAACAAATTGCATGAAGTGCTTGCGTGATTATGTATAAATTTATATAAATAAAGAATATTTTCAATTAATTAATTCACAATATTATTCGATTAAAGAGAGACAGTGCCGGATCAAACAAGATGGAGGCAGCCTCCATACCCCGTCAATTAATAATTTAACGAATATGAATGTTAATAAAAAAATATTAATAGTTAAAATAATTTTAGGAATATAATTTTATTGCACATCAAAATAAGTTAACAAATAATTAATAAAAAATATAAATAATGTAGTATTATTAAAAATGATATACAATAAAAAGAGAATTAAAAAATGACTAAATATTAGTTTTTTCTATTTTTTGTTTATGAATTCTTTTAGAATATCTTATAATTAAATGTTCTATAGGGATTTGACTAACCCGACTAAAGTAATAAAGCACCATGAATGAAAATCACTTATATATGTCAATTGAATAATAAATGATTTAAAATTATTATTTTAAAGTTTTTATAAAATATAGTTAGGAGAAATCTCGTTAAAATAAAAACATGCTTTAACAAAACAAAAACCTCCATAAATGATAATAATTGGATTATTTTTTTAAATTTAATCATATATATAACCAGGCCAAACCGTGGCTCTTTTCGATTTTAAGTGACTCAATTACAAATCTAAAGTCATGATACAAAAAAAAGGTAATTTTTTTTCCGATTTGGCTCTTAAACATTTTCATAAGTATCACCAAGTGTGGCCATTCCTGATATAGTTATATAACTTGAATAAAAATACCATATACTTAATATCTTTTTTATGCTAAAAAATATATATACTAAAAAAAATCGAAAAAATAAAATTAACCTATTTTATATTTACACATAAATAAAATTAAATTTTAGAAAATCATATAATCTTGTTCTAATATTTACTGTTTTTTATTTATTTTTGTAACTAAAATTTTTCTGAAAAAAAGCATATTTTAGAATTATTTAGATGTTAAATTATTATTATTACTATTATTTGCTAGAGATTAAAAAGTTGTAATTGAGTTTAGTAACTAAATATATATATATATATAAATATATATTATATTTATAATATTATATATCTATTAATTTCATATTTTTTTTTTATTTTTAGCTTCGAGAGATCTTTGGTTGTGGTACTGCCTGTACAATATCACCAATTTCACGCCTACTATATTTAGACAAAAATATACAAATTCCAACACTTCGTTACGGTCTTCATAAGAGATTTAGAACAACACTTGAGGATATTCAATATGGAAAAATAGAACATCCATGGGCTCATATTATACGTTAAATGTCCATATTATTATTATTATTATAGTAATAATAATATACAAGAATAAAAAAACATTCCCTCCAAATCATTACCCTCTAAAAAAATCATTTATCATTATTTTATTTATCATTTCATAATTATTTTTTTACTAGTAATTTTACTATTTTTTTATTTTTTAAATGTTAAGACATAATATGTAACAATATACATATCTCAAATATCTAAAAAAAAACAATTAATTAATAATTTTAAAAATAATAATTTAAGTAAATACCAATTGTAATCTCATATTTTATATTCGTATTATAATATATATATATAGCTAACATTATGCGCAATGCTTAATAAAATCATTAATTTGAATATATAAATGTATATATCTATGTTCAATCAATATGTAAAAAAACCAGTATTTTCTTGAAATATATATTTATATATATTGATAATAGAAAAATTAAAATTATTAACGAGATTTCATTAAGGAAATAATTAATGTATATTTTTTTAAAAATAATATTATTATTAAGACTTGAAACTTTTTATTTATATAAAATATATATATGTTTAAAAATAAATAAACAATTATGATTATTCGAGAGTAGAAGTAATTTTATCGTTTTAAGTTTTGCAAATATTTTATGATTTAATGAAGTTTATTAATATGTTTTATATTTATTATTTTAAGTTAAATATTATAGTATAGTGGAATTCGAGCTCAAATAACATAAAGAGAATAATTTTATTCTTCATAATAAAATTGTAATAATTTATGGTATGACAGTTGGCAAATTTGGAATTATATATTATTTATCTCAAAAGTGTGAAAAACAATGCTATACAACTTGAAAATTAATAAATTTAATGTAATCAAGATTTATCTTAATAGATTTGAAATTAGACATAAAAAGTCCGTAATCCTTTATCTAGTCTTTATTTAATATCTCTGAGGAGTTCAATTAAACTAACAACCGTAGAACTCTTCAATTGGGGGAAAAATATAGAGAGAGAGTGTAGATTTCAATATTTTATCAAAAGGAAAGTCTCGAAATTGAAGCATGAGCATTCTCGGTGCTTTGTCATAAAAGCCCCAATATTTTGTGAACTTATATAAAAAATAAAACACTCCCTATTCCAATATTTAAAGGGAAAAAGTTTTCAAATTAAATTATTTTGTAATTTAAAATTATAATTTTATTCGACCTATGTTGTTCTTTATTTTCCTTGGTAATGATCTAATAAATAATATTTAATTTTTTTTTTATTTATAGAAAATAAGTGGATTATAGAATGTATATTTTTGGGATAATTGTAATAAAATTACACGACTGCCGAATTATTTATAACTTATATAAATATATATTTATTTAATAAAATTATGTAGCATTAAATGGCGCTGTTTTGCCACGCCAATCAAAGCTTGGGCTGTGGCAGGCGGCATTTCGGGTTGTGTTCAGTAGTTCTCCCCATAATTTTTGTACAGGCTCTTTGGAATACTTAACTTTATTCAGGGCGTAAAAACTATAAAACCTCTGTCATGTTAACATCTCATGAAGGTATATAACAAGTAAGTTGACCTCTAAAAGGGTTAGAGGTGTTGTATGATCATTACAACAATGGGTCCTCTCAACCTTTTTTATCTTATTTCTCCGATCACTAAGAATAGTTTTCTTCGTTGTTGCCAATTCTGCACCGAATGTTTTAATATTGAATAACTATTTTACTAAATAATATCAATACCAGTCTAAATTATATTAGCACAAAGAATTTTTAAAATATAAAGATTTGTAATTGAATTTTTACTTTTATTTTAAATTATTTAATTTATATTATCTTGATTGAGATTAGTTGAAAAATAAAATAATTTTTTATCCAAAAACCTGTGTTTCATTAAAAAATTCACTGACTTATTCACCTGCCCTAGTATCATTTATTGTATACTTATTATGTGATTTAGTCAAATATTATATGATTTTTCAGCATTTTCTAACTTCATGAAATAATAATAACTATGATAACAAATTATTTATTTTTCATTGTATACGGTAATTAAAGATTTTAATATAGCTTTTATAGTTTTTGTTTCCCTTAGTCTAACAGTTTATTCCATCTTTAAATAAAAAAATATAAATATAAAAAATTTTTTATAAAATAACCTTTTTTTCATGGACTAAAAAGAATAAAATAATTTTTCTATAAGTCTGACAAAATTTATGGATGAATTGCTTCATATTAGGTGAGAAAATTGTTTGTTTGTATTATTGAGGACCCCAGTTCAGTTCATTTTAATCAGATTGATGCAATGATGCAACATTTAATAATTGTAATAAATAATTAAAGAATTGTATATCAATATTTTTTAAAGGGTCGAGAGAGAGCTCGGTGTCCCAGGTATTAATATTACCAGCCAAAGCCAATAATAATGAATCATTTTTTTTTAACTTAATTACTGAGCCGAGGCTGGGGTCCCAGTACTATAAATTATAGCTCTATAAAGGAATTTAATTGCATAGAAATATGACAACTAAAGGCCTCCAACGTTTTTAGTTGAATCCATAAACTTTATCAGACTTATAGAAAAATTATTTTATTCATTTTAGTCCAATGAAAAAACATTTTATAAAAAATTTTTATATTTATATTATTTTATTCTTTTTAGTGCAATTTTAATTAGGTAAATTTATAATAGAAAAGTTGAAATTATATAAAAATTTTCAAATTGAATAAAACAAAAAAAAAAATATTAATCTTCTAAAATTGATTTTATGTATTTATGTTAAGTTTAATCATAATTATTATATTATATTTATAAATAAATAATTCATATTAATACGGGATTTTATAAATGTATATAGGATATTGAACTCATTGTCTTCATAAAAAATGATATTCTTTTATTGCTTTGTTTCATTTTCTCTCGGGAACATATATAAAACAATACCTCCCTTACTATAGTCGGTCGGTAAAAACGCTCTTTTTCTCTATGCCATTTGAAGGGAAACCTGGGGTAATAGTAGTAATAATAATTCAGTTTTATTTATTTGTAAAAATTAATGATAAGTGTCCACTGTTTTTAGTTTTTTACTTCGATACCTGCGTACTTTTAGTCTGGCTATATATAGTATGTATCTCTGTGCCTCTACGGATCTGGTAAATTAGCAATTCCAAACTACCTCCCTCCAACCCAGGGCCGTGCCTGACCAGCGTTCATTGCGTGCACCGCACGCAGGCGGCCGAACGTCACATATTTAGAGACGCCAATTTTTTTTTCATCCCAGTCACTTTGGTTTTATTTTTGTATTATCTATTTATTTTATATTACGATCTTGCTGAAAATGTATTCGATGAAATATATTTTATATATATAACCAGCTGGTCTGAGCGCCGAAGCTGGACGGGTGCTCCGCCCCCTGTACCCCCGAGTGGTACATCGTATTTGGTTAAAAGTAGTAAAAGGTTTTCATCCATTTTGTTTCAATCATTATATTACATAAAACATTCATTTCTTTTTGTGTTCTTATTTAAAATATATTTTAATTTAATCAGTAAATTAATTATATATATTATTATTGTATATGTTATATCTATCTATTTATATAGCTCAAAGATACTCGAAAGTTCTTGGCCACATTTCTCCAAATGTCCCTATTCTGAGCCCTTGTCCCATCTCTCTTACATCCCTTCCTATGCGTCCATGGTCTTGATTCCCTTTGATAATAATTTTGATGAGATAAGCCTCTTTACTGCATGATAACAGGCGTTTCCCGATTGATACCTCGATTTAAATTCTTCTCAAATATTATTATCCTTCGTCATTACATTCAATTTTTCTACATATTCAAATTTTACATTTTATATATAAGATTTTGTATGCTAATATTGTTCCTCTTTGTCACTAAATATTTTTTCTTATCACTATTAATTTCAAACCTCCATTAATTTTTCCTCGCTATCTGTAATTGCAATTGCCGAATCTCTTATAATATTTAGACGTCTGCTTAGCTTAACTTTACAATTTTTTTGTTTAATTGGATTTCGAGTGATTTTTTCCCGATTTGTGTAATCACATACTCACAACATGCAACATATAATTGGCCGTGGGAAAAACATGGGGATTGCAATTGAATTCCGCAGCACTTGAGTGTTTGGCCCTGAGCTTTGTTGATAGTATGTTTGTTTCCTTAGAACCTTTACCTCTACAAAACATACTCACATTGCACTTTTATAATATATACCGGGACCCTGAGCCTTGGCTCGGTACTTAAGTTAAAAAAATGATTCATTATTATTGGATTTGGCTGATAATATTAATACCTGAGACACCGAGAAAAATATTGATATACAATTCTTTAATTATTTATTACAATTATTAAATGTTACACATTTGCATCAATCTGATTAAAATGAATGAACTTGTGCTCCTCAATAATACATAAATATATAATAAATACATATATTTTTTTTTCTATAGTGTTTTTTTGAAAAACTGTTTAGCGCCCCAAGTGGTTATAAAACAAACAATTTTAGCTAGTATAATAAGATTAATCCAAGTAATATCGTCTATTTCTATTCGACACTATTTTCACTCCTTATGATAGCGGCCCGGTCGATGATATTATATGGATCGTTAATTAACCATTAACCATTCACCGAATCGCCATTCAAATAATAACATACAAACAGAAAAGTAGGCGTGTTGATATAAAATATATACCTTTTTTTTTTTTTTTTTTTTTTTTTTTTGGAAGGGGGAAATCCTCATGGACACTCGAAGGATGTTATTCGAGTAGTGTCGGACTCTTACCGACTAAAACCTTCCTCCCATAGGATGATACTCCTCCCGGAACTGTAGCGAACATTGCTCAGGAGGAAGACCTTTAAGGGGGCGTGGATGTTATGTGAGCCCCCAAATGCTCTTCTAAATCTTTTTTCTGCATGATGAAATATATACCTGTGACACCGAACTATCACTGGACCCTTTAACCAATTTATACAATTTATTTTTATATACTTTAAAAATTTTACAATTTTTTAATTTAATCAGTAAATTAATTATATATTATTATTATTATTATTTGTGTCCCTTAATACAAAATGTAAATTCTCTTTTTTGATATGTTTTCCTAACATAAACAAATATACATATTCTTTGAATGAAAATAAAAATAGATATTTATTTAAATGATATAAAATTATATGAATAATTGATTTCATAATTGGATTTTCATTTTCAATTGACGATTTGAATTCATAAAATATTAAAAAAAAACTTTTAAAACTTTTTAAATTATTTTCAAGTAAGTATAAAAGATATTATATTATGGGTGAATTCAAAATGTATGAAGGGACACATTATATAATATAGATAGATATAACATTTACAATAATAATATATATAATTAATTTACTGATTAAATTAAAATATATTTTAAATAAGAACACAAAAACAAATAAATGTTTTATCTAATATACTGAACAGCTTATTAGTATAGTATAATATATAATATTTTATAATATTTACCGGAGTATAATAAATTGATAACGTCATTTAATTCTCCTACTATATATCGAATCGAATATAAAGATAAATCTTCTTTTAAACGTTGTGTGAAACAATTTCAAATAATTTAAATGTAAAACTATTAATGAAATAAAAAAATCAAATATATGAATATAATATAAATATTTTTAATTTTATTTTAAGAATAGATATATATATATATCTCACAGGCGGTGGTTGTGACGTCACATAAATACATTTAAATTTAGAAGAAAAAAACTAATAAAGATGTAGTTTTCGTGAGATGTGATCAATAAAACTCAATTTTTCTTTATAAATACTATCTCTGGTGTGAATTTCAAAAAAATCGTTAGAGCGGTTTTTGAGAACAAAGAAAGAAACAAACAGAGAAACAAACAATTTTTACTCTCATAAGAAGATAAGATAAGATATGACTACAATGTTATACGTACTCGTATGAGAATAATATCTACAACTCATAAAAAACGGTTTTGTATATCGGTCGAGGTCAATGTAGTTTATATTATAGTATAATAACTTATATTTAATACCCTAGACACACGTTGATCATTAACAATTAATTATTAATTAACAAACGAAGAGGAAAAAGCAAAGCAAAGTAATTATGGTGTTATAAAACATAAATCTTTTATTGAAAATTGAAAAAATCTAAGTTAATTTTGAAAAGATTTTCAGTCCAATTTAAACATAATACTCGTGTATCAATGCACAATGTAACATTAGTTTTCGGTTTTCATTAGTTTTTCAAAATCAAAAATAATTAAAAATTACTTGAGAACTTCAATGGGGCTCAAGAACGTCTCAGTAATTTATCAATTATTGCGATTGAAAATGAAATTGCTGATTATTTGAGTATTCAAGAAGCAATTGAAGACTTTGCTTCCAAAAAATCGCGTAGAGTTAATTTTTGATAGTAATATCTCATTTTTAGAACTGTACATATATAAGTGTAATAATAAATAATAAAACAAATATTAAAAGTTAAATTTTGATTTTTTTCTTTGATGTTATCTTGAAGGGCGGCCATATATTCAGACACATCCCTGCTCCAACCCATATTCACTCCCTTGCCAATCCACAATTTCTATTATATGCAAGAAACCCATCAAATGTTTAAATTAATCAGTGTATTTGCTTCTAGAATTATTATTAATTTGTTATTTTCAATCTAATAGTATTTTTATCAACTTTTCGTAAAAGTGGCATTTAAGTATTTACAAAGATATTTAGGAAAAACTTATTTATTACGAATGTTGTACTTTACAAGGGAGTACTTGCAAAATTAATATTGATGATATCGACCAAAAATGTTTTAAATAAGTTGACCTGTGGCCAGGCGCAGAACCGACCGACGGTTTGAAATTAATTAATTTCCAGCTACAGAAACAATTTCAAATAATTTAAATGTATCTAATAATGCAATAAAAAACAGATATGGATATAACATAAATATTTTGAATTTTATTTTATTTATAATATATAAGTGGGTGACGTCATATAATTTTAAATTAAAAAAAACTAATTAAGTTGATTTATCCCAAGGATAAAACCAATACAAACTGCATGATTCGTGGAGATCTCCTCATGTGAAATTTGTTGTGAAAATAGCCCTTCCCTTCCTATCGTCGATCGGTAATACTACCACTTCCGCCTTTTCGGATATACACCAAAAGTTGATCAATTCATCATACTGATGCATTAAGTAAATACACCAAATTGCATCAAAATCCGTTGAGCCGTTCAAGCTGTACACATCTATACGGACACACATCATGCTAAAAATACATTTTTCTGTTAAGAAAATGCATGATTCGTGGATATATGTAAAAATCTCCACATGTGAAATTTGGTATGAAAACAATACCTCCCTTACTATCGTCGGTAAAAAATTATAAACATTATCTCAGTATCAATAATAGAAAAATATTAAAAAAGTTTAAATTCTAAACAAAATTCATATTAATTTTGAATTATAGATAGCAGCACTGATGATGTTTGATGTTCGCGGATGTTTAATATGATATTAATTTCAAATTAAAACAATTTTATGTTGTTTAAATTTTTGTTTAAAAATCGTTATATAAAATGTATCATATTTTCTAATTTTGAAAGAAATTAATTGAATTTTTTATATATAAGAATAAAGTATAGACAATTTATACATAAAAGTAAAACAAGACATTTCATCAAAAAGAAAAAACTGAGGTGAAACAACATTAGAATAAATCTCTTAAATTTTGAAAAAAATTAATTTTACAGAGTAACATAAAAATTTAAATAGCTTTTTCTTGTTTTTATATTATTGGGAAATAAAAATTAAATTTTGACATTATGACATCTCAAATGTTTATAAATTTTTAATCATTTTTTTATAAAAAATGACATCTGATGACATCTATTTGTTTTTTTTTCATTTTTTAGGATTCCTAGGTCCTTGGTTTCAATATTAATCAAAAATATATTTTTTTTATCTATTTGTAAATTATGTAAAAAAAAAAAATTAAAAAATTAGATTTCACTTTTTTGATTTAATACTTAAAGGAAATAATTATGTATTGATACTAATAATACTATATATTTCTTAAAATTAAATTAATTTATCTTTGAAATAGTCTTAAAAATAAAAAAAAACTTAAATTTTTATTTAGTTTTATTATTTTTAAAATTTCTGTGATAATTTAAAGAGTTTTCTAAAAAATGTGTTATTATGTACCAATTATTATTTTATGACAATACATACAATTTATTTACTTTTCAGATTAATTAATAAATAATTTAATAATAATAATATTAATAATCATAATAAATAAGAATAATGAAAAAAAAGGATACTCAAGATGCAGAAACATCACAGGTTAATGATTATTCACAAAGAATTCGATATTCAGAACTCTTATATCAAGCAGAAAATATAAGTAATTTTTTTTCTTATATATATTACCTTTAACAATAATTGAATTAGTAACCACATATTTTTAAATTATTATAATCATTTTTATTTAGGAAATCAAGTTAATCAAGGAGAAAATACAAATTTTGAAGAGATCTCTGATGTACTAGATAGGGCTACTTCTATAATATCAAATGGTAATATTTTTTAATAGATTTATATTTCTATTATATTTTTATTATTATTGTATTATTATTTATATATCATTTTTATTATTAAAAAATTCTCATTAAAATTTCACAATAATCTTATAAGAGCAATAATTATATATAAATTCATACATTTATATAGGTTTTGACTGGACTAAATTTAAAATTTAAAAATTTTGATTATATACTATTAATTTATAAATATTTTTGTTTTGAATTTTTTAGGAGAAAATGATACCACTTTAGTTTCTTTGGATGCCCAATTGATGGCGATTGGTTCTTCAGTAGCAAAACAAGCTGCACAAAATATCAATACAAACTTAGAAGCATTCAGTTTGAGTGAATTTCCTGAGCGAATTGTAAGTATTATTAATATTTTATTACAATATAATATGTTGAAATTTGCTTTTTATTTTTTCGTATATCTATTAATGAAAATAAATTACTAGAAGTGGTTCTATTTCATTTAGTTTAATTAGATATAAACACAATAGGCAATATTTAATAACTCAATCCAAAATTCAAAATAATGTTTCACTTTTTTATCAAATAAAATGATGAAATTCTACTGGTTGAAGCTTAGGATAGTAAAAGTAAGTTGTATTGAAATCATTCAATACTATAAAAATAATGTTGATTTAAAGAAAACTTTACTATATATTTGGCTGGTTCAAAAAGATGTTTCCATAAGCTGTTGAAATAGAGTCAAACTCTTGATTGATTTTCTCTACTGAAAATCAATAAGTTACATTTTAGTCAGAATAATTATAATTAAGTGTTGGTCCTAATATATGAATACTAAAATTGTTAATGCTCCCTTATTTTTTTATTGAAGAATACATTTAGCAAAAAACAAATTTCAAAATATTAATATATATATTTTTTCATATAATTATTATTATGCTTATTCTTAAGCTTATAGACAATATTCTTAATTTACTTTATTAAATCACTTAATTAAAATAATTTAATTTTCAATTGAAGCTTGATTATATTACATCAAATGGACCAACGAATTGGGATCTTTTTCATCAATTTAATTATCAATGTCATCGTGACATACCAATATTTTTTTCATTTTCTGGTGAATTAAATAACCAAACTAAGCCTGTTATTAAACCAAAAAAGCAAAGGGAAAAATTAAAAAAAAGTAATACCAAATTAACGAAATCACAACAGGTAATTAAAATAAAATGTTTTTATAATTTTGTCATTATATTTATATCTTATATTCTATGATAATGAAATTAAATTTAATATCTTTAAATTATTAAAATACAATTATATAGGAAAAAACTAAAGATAACACAGAAAGTGATTTTGATAAAACAATAATGCGTATACATAAGATTTTAAAAAGAGAATATAAAAACAATTCTGAAAATGATTTAAATTATTTTGAATTTATAATAAATCCGCATTCATTTACAAAAACAATTGAGAATGTATTCCACTGTTCATTTCTTATTAAAGATTGCTTGGCTGAAATTCAAAAATGTAAGTATATGTATTTTATAATATTAAATTCTATTTTTAACTAATAATAGATTATATTTATAATTTTATCAAAATAAGAGGTAAATTGAAAAGTATTCGGGCTATCATTACATTTTCTATTTTTAATTTTATTCCTTTTATATTTTGCGTTTAATTCTAGTTTATCTATCTATTTTTTTATTTATTTTCTCTCTATATACACTCGTTATTATCTATTTAAACTTATGTTTATATTATCAAATAAATGGAAATCATAAAAATATTAGTCTGATAGAATGTGCTTTTATAAATAACTAAAAACAAACAAACCATCATTTTGAATAATAGTAAATATATTTATTTTATTTTTATTGTTCCACTTTCTCCTTTTTGAGGTTTAAACAATATAATTCAATTTATATATCTATATGTCTTAACTGTTCCACTGGTAGTTTTTCTCCTTTTTTAAATCACTTTAAAGGACGTGTTGTCTAATATCATCCAAGTATTTTGTACCTCGTTTTTCTAAAATCTTTGCTGATTTTGGGAAACTACTTATTTATAGTCTTATAATTTTCTCCTAGCAATAGACACCTTAGCACCCACCTTATATAATTTTCACCATTTACTTGAAACATTATTTTACCTTTTTATTAATTTTTGTTTAACGATCCGGGACCATTCTTCAATTTTGAAAATATTAAGTAACATCTGTAACTATTTAGTTTAGTGCATCATAGAGATGCTCGCCCCATTATATAAGCTAACGTATTTTTTAAATTATTGACAGCCTTTTCAATCTTTTTGACATATAATATTACCATATTGATATATTTTTGTTGAAACACCAAGAACTGACTTGCACCACTTCAAAATAAACAGCCCATATATTGGCTAATAAATTTATATAAATAATATTGCATAATTAATTCGTATTACTTAGTAGCCTTTACAATTTTACAATTAAAAAAAACTTATAAACAATGAAGGAAATAAATAGAATTATTTTTTATTAAATATTCAATGGATTTTATTTAACTTTAAAAAAAAACAAAAATGTTTACATAGGTATACAAACATAAATATATAAAATTAAACTAGTATTATAAAATCTATCAATTACATGTGTTTTATTTTTTTCTTTTAAGCTAAATCTGGAAATGTCCTTATAAAACCTAAATTAAAAGCTCATTCATCTGAGAATACAATTAACTTAAAATCTGAAACAATACATCAACAAGCATCATTATCAATAAATATTAAATTGTGGAGAGTAAGTAAAAACAAGCTTATATTTATATATATATATTAAAAAAAAATTATTAAAATTCTTAATTAGGAATTGAAAAAAAAAACAGAAAATTCAAATTTTCATTTTTTTTATATTGTGATTATATATTTCAAATCCTAATTGATTTTGGCAATTCCCAAAATGACGCGAAATTGATATGCATCTAAGCAATATTTTAAAATGTTCCACGAATAAGATATTTAATATATATAAATATATTTAAGATTTTTAGTTATAAAACTTAAGTATGGATTCATTTTTAATTATTAAAAAAACATTACAATAAAAAAGTTGATATAAAATTATGAAAAATTAACTTAAAAATACATAATTATAAAAACTAATAATTTGATTATTATTATTATTTTTTAGGAGATTATTAAAAAATATAATATCCGCCAACCTAAAATTGATTTAGAACAAAATAATTTTGATGATAGTGAAGAAGATTCTAACGATGATGAATGAAAAAACAATGATAAAATAAATGATATATATAAACGTTATTTTTATTTGTATTATGATGTAGTAACTATGAAAAATAATCAAAATATGTATTTTTGAAATAAATAAATTTGTTAAAATATTTGTTTATTTGAAAATAATAATAATAATAAAATGAAAATATTAATGAGATTCTTCTACAGACTTTAAAAAAACAGGAGACAGATTATATACTATATTATTTTTGGATTTCAGTATTCTTTGGATACACCTATTTATTTTTAATTTTTACCCCAAGTCAATTTTTTATAACTAAGATAATAGGTATATATATGTATACATTTAAGCTCCATTTAAAGAATTAAAAAACAGATTAGAATTAAAAATTTTTTTCCCTTAAATTTTAATTAAATTGAATATATTGATATTAATTTAAAAAAACAAGTAATAAAATTATTTTTTTTTGCAATTTAAACAAGTGAACAAATAAATTTAATGTGTTAAAAAGTTAAAAAAAAAATTTAAAAAATATAATAGTAAAAGATAGTAGTACATTATTAAATTCTTCATAATATTTTCATTTGTTAATATATATATATATATATATATTATTAAACTAAAACTAAAATACATGTCTAGTTTATATTATTTATATTAATAGTCATTGATAATCAGTTCCAAATTTTTCATTCCTTTTTTTATCATTTAGTACAATAAAATCTTTTTTTCTACTTGCTTTCTACAAATGGGGCATTCTGTCATTCGATCACCACACATTTGACACGTCCCATGACCACAGAGGAATATCATATTTCTTAATCTGTCCAAACATACTGGACACATTGTCTATAAAAAAAAATTTTATTAAATATTTACAAACTAAACAATAACAAATATTCACAACTTACTTGTTCTTTAATATCTTGCAATTGTTGTTGTAATTTTTGTAAATCAGAATTTGAAGTATCACGACTTCCATTATTCATTAAAATGCCTGTATTATTATTATTATTATTATTATTACCTACGACATTTTCTAAAAATTAAAATATATATGTAATAGGTATTTCACATAATAAATCAAATTAATTGAAAATTATTCTTTATATAAAATATACTTACCAAGTGGACCAACAACATCCTCTTCAGGTTGATCAGGCGTAACATTGGATACTGTCCCTAAAAAAATAAAAATATATTTTTTCAATCATCATTACTTTATTCAGATACATATTAATAAGGATATTTTTTAGTATTTAGAATACAGTCTCTTTGTATCATTATGTATAATTATAATATGCAAAGGAGAATCATAAAATAAAGGAATTTTTTTAATTATCCAACCTAGGATCTAGTAACAGCAAGTATTTATCGCTCCTTAGAGTGTAGCTTACAATTCAAAGGGCTATTGCCATGTTACTTTAATTATATAGATTGTCCATCAGCACTAAGGATAAAAGTGTATTGAATCGATTTTGGTTTTCGGAAATTCATAAACCTAAATTTTTCGTCAAATGTAAGCTTAGTATGGTGCAGCTATTTATTGGTGAGAAAAATCTACGAACCAATAGAGAGATAAGTCATCATGCAGCAGAATTTTGGTCATCATTTGAAATCTTGGTCTATGCATTCCAGACCTTCAAGCGATTTCCCTAAATTTATAAATATCACTAAGGGAAAGTAGATATCACACATAGGTTACAGATGCAACTGTAAAACTTTCTGTCGAAATTAAAAAATAACTTGTGGAACTATAGGTAAAATGAGTTGAAGTCAATTATGTAGAAAAATAAGATTGATATCACTTTAATCTCATCTTTTTTAATTATCGTTGCTAAAAAATTCGTAAAACAAGCTTTACTTTTAAATTTTCTTGCCGTTTTTTCTTTTTACAATTTGTAAAAATTGTTTATTTAATGGGCTCCAAATCTCCTTCCCCATAAAGGTAAAGATTATAATATAATGATAATATTTACCTCCGCAACAGACAACAAATGGAATAATATGATCAATTTGTGCACGACACTGGACACATTTTTTCATTAAGGAAGAACATGTTTCGCAGGAGACCAAATGACCACATGGACGAAATAAAACTGAAGCTTTTTTATCAGAACAAACCAAACATTCGTCAATCTATAAAAAACAAAACAAAAATAATTATAAAATTAATTTAAAATTTTTTACATTAACTATTTTATTAAGGCGAGCCCAGGCTTTCAATTATTAAAACCCTAAAACGCACTACATTTTTTGAAGGGCTCGTAAAAATAATCGTCGGCTAATTTTACTGGAAAATCTTTTCATATTCAAATATTAAAAGAATTATTATTATATTTTCAATTAGATGTTATTAAAGATAGATTTTTGACATAAATTTAATACTATTATAAATAAAAATCATAATCTTGTAACATCAAATCAAAATTTATTTAAAATTTTTTCTTAAATTAATAATTAGCTAAGCCACTAATATATCCCTGGATCTATAAATAATAAATATTAAATGAATGGAAATATCCTTTCATTTTCAATATACTTATATATATACTTTTTAATTTCTTGAAGAAATTTAATTATTACCTTAACTCTATGAGCGACAGCTTCCCGACAAACAAGGCACTTTTTTACCCTTGGGGCACAAACGGAACAGCAAGTAACATGGCCGCAGGGTTGGAAGACAGTATCCCGTTTCAAATCGGAACAAACAAGACATTCAGCAAGAGTTGTACGACGTCCTGTATTACCCGGCTCAATTTGATCACTGAAAAAGAAGAAAATTTTATAATAATAAAATATTAAATGTATGAATGATGAAATTATATGGATGGCCCAAATATATATAGTTACAATCATATCAAATGAACACGGAGAATAGTTTATTTAGTTATTTGAAATCAAAAATAAATCTACCCAAAATCTATTCAAATACTATAATATCGAAACAAAAATGTTAGTGGCTTTTTAAAAACAATGAAATTTTGTAAATTGTAACTTTTGGCTCTTACGTCTCAAAAGGTTGCCGACCTCTGAGCTAGTGGAAAGATCAAGATCATAGAATAGAAAAATAAAAACATATGAAGGAAATAGAAGAGAATAAAATTTGATGGAGTGGTAATAAGTTCGTCACATATACACTAGTAGATATAGGAATAAAAAAATATATTTATATAAATATGACTTACATATCTTTATCTTTATGACATTTAGTGAGCGCCTTGCATAAATTAGGATCAGGACATAAGTCTAACGGTGTTTGGCCCTTTTTATTTTTAAGACTCAGATCTGCACCATATCCAGCTAAAAAGCAGGCAATTGAGGCTGAAGATTTTTTATCTGCCCCTTGTGAACTTAATCCCATTAAAAGCTAAACAAAAAAAAATATTATATTATTATAAATTTTATTGAATTATATTTAAATAAATAAATACATACTTTTCCAACATCTTGAACATCTTGAAGTTGCCGTAATTGTGATAGTGTATGATGTCTAAGAGCTTCATGAAGTGGTGTATCACCATCCTTATCAGGAATATTCAAATTGGAACCTTCACGTACCAAAAGCTATAAAAAATTATCATATTATTATATAAAATAATAAAATAAATTTGGATTTTGAATTAATAATCATAAGATATCAAAAATAGAGACAATTCTAAAAACTTTACAATAGTGGGAGTGAGTTAGTTTGATAGGGGTCATAATTTGTATGTGGTTCCGCATGGAACCTAAATTCAAATTAATTTGAATTACCGCCCTCCGACTATGTTTATATATTAATTAAATTAAGTAATTATAAATGTTAGTGTTAAGTAATTATGGAAATTGTATCGAGATATTTATTTTTATTGTAATAAATTAATAAGTTTGACCACCTCCCTCCCTTACCACCCCTAATGAGTGACATTCCCCACCCTTACATATCTTCATAAAAAAGTGGACCGAGCGCTCTGAAGAGCCTTCTTGTTGTTTCTGCCTGCCTTGTTGCATTTGCCTGCCCGCCGACGCCTTTACTCGGCCAGTTTCGCTCGCATTTGGCCCGTTCAAATTTACAACTTGAACGCGGTGCAATTTGAGATCGTCGACGCTGCTACAGAGACTTCAGCTGCCGGCCCTGAGCTCCAGAGTTTGTTCCGAGAGGGCAAACCCATTGGTTGCTGAGGGGGACCATTTCTGCCACGTTGGATATCTGGATCAATTGGCAATCAATCTGCAGCAGGGCGATCATCCAAGACACGCGGGACAGCGAATTCCCTTTCCCGATTCCCGTGGTCAAAAAAAAAAACAGATAAGTCGACTTATATCCTCCCCTTTGAATTATATTAAATTTTAGATTTAAGTTGTTATATATATTTAGGTGATCCTAAATATAATTAATCTTTTATTATTATGCTAAATTGATTTTAATTAAAATATTGTAAAATTAGATTACAGTAAATTTTGCGTTAAAGAGCTCCAACGCAAAATGTTGACTGTGGCATTCGGCGAGTCTACTTTGTCTCAAAAAAAAATGTTTATAAGTGAAGAAAAAAGACCGAAAAAAGCACGCCAAGTTCGATCAAATTTGAAGATTTTGCTCACTATTTTCTTCGATTACAATGGCGTGGTGCACTATGAGTTCTTGCCAACAGGTCGTACTGTTAATAAGGAATACTTCAAGGAAGTTATGCAACGTTTGCGTGAAGCAATAAGGTTCAAACGATCGGAATTGTGGAAAAACAAATCATCACGATAATACACCAGCTCACACATCATGCTTGTTCGTGATTTTTTAACCAAAATAACACCATAATCATGCCTTAAACACCGTATTCCCCAGATTTGACTCCCTGCAAATTTTTCCTATTCTCAAAACTAAAGAGACCAATGAAAGGAAAGCGTTTTGTCACAATTGATGAGATAAAGTCGGAATCGAAGAACGAGCTGATGGGCTGGCACATAAGTGCATTATATCTGAGGGGAATTACTTTGAAGGGGACAAAATAGATATTGATGAATAAATAAATACTTTTCAAAATAATTCAAAATTCACCTTTTCTTTTGAACAAACCTCGTATGTATAATATTTTCCTAAGCTATCTTTAATCATTGTAATTTTTTGATTTGGGATTTTAATGACACCTCCTATTATTAATTAGTTTAATTAAGATAAAAATATAATTAAAATTATTTTTCTATAAATACAGATCGAATCTGAGAACCACAGAAACCACTTAATTATAAATTTCTTAAAAATCTTGTCTACAATTTTCAAGAAAGCTATATATATATATGCTAATATTATAACGTTAGATAGATAGATTAGATATATACACCTAAGTATTATAAAAACACATCACTTTCTTAATATAATATATATATATATATATATATATATATCCCAGACTTGAAACGCTCCAAATTGGTCTTTCCAAGACTCCAGGAGGCAATGTTTTTTCTTTTCTTTTTTTATTAACCTTTAAATGAATAATAAAAGAATAAGAATAAAAATTTAAATCAATATGATTAGAATTAGATTAGAAATATTTTAATTTTAAAATTTTAAAATTCTACAATCAACATTGAATAAACAATATAGATTAGATTTGTATTTAAACAATGATATAATTTCAAATTGTTTATACCGCTTGTCGATAATAATTATGTGGTGTTTGATATCAAACCTACCAAAAATAAAGAATAAAACAATTCGATATGAATAAATTTGAAATTTGAACTGTTTAAATTAAAAATGATCCTTTATTAAATCTTGATTATTTTTAAATTTTATTGTTCAGATTTAAATACTACTACTATACTACTACTACTACTACTATACTATAATAAATAAAAAAAATTAAATAAAACATTAAAATATATTAAGTTATTTTAATTAATCTTATAAAATAATAGGACTATTTAAATTTTACAGATAACTATTTAATGCATAAATAATTTTTTTTTTAAATAGAAATGTTTTTTTAAAAATAAAATTTATTAAAAATTAACTTACTCTAACTATTTGTGTATGTTGCCTTTCAACTGCTAAATGAAGTGCTGTTTGTAAATTTACATTTTGTATATCCATATCAGCCTTGCCCAAATGGACAAGTAATTGTGCAACCTCCACATGGTTATTTAATGCAGCAAGATGTAATGCCGTGTAGCCATCATCTTTCTTTTCATCCACCATCCAGGGTCGAGGAAGTTTCGATAATAAAATTCTCATAGCACTGTTAAAAAAAACATATACAAATAAATAAATGTATTAATTAAATTAAAACTAAAATAAAACAATTTCAAATATTTTATTTAATTATTTAGAAAGGGTGTGTAATTTGGGAAGGGAAAAAGGCATCATCAGGATCTTTGTTAATTAATCAACTTAAATTATTAATATTTCACATCATTTTTAAAAGAAATATATGAAATGGAAAATTCTATATCTAAATTATATAAGTAATTTTTATATTATTGTATGTATGGTTATTTGAAAATCTTATAGATTAAAACGTTTGTAGAATTATTATTTGTATTTTTCAAAAATAAATTAAATAAAAATAAACTATAGTTATATTTTGTTCTACATATACAATATTTACAAAAGAAGAATTTTATAATTTAAGTTCAAACACATTTTTTGTAATTTTTTTTTCAAAAACGGCATTAACGATTTTGGTTAAAATCGTTCCATCTTTAAATCAAAATTATCTTTAATATCAAGATTATTTTATTTATTTAAAACTACTTTAAAAGTGCTTAAGGTGTAAGTATATAAAATACCTTTAAATTATTTTATTTATTTATTTTATTATTTTAAATAATTAAATCTCTCAAATAGTTAATAATCATAAAAGATAGATATATTTAAAATATGAAATATGAATTTATTATTAGGGTTTTGAGAAAATTTTAAAAAAGTTAATTAATTGACGGCACCACCCTAGCTAGTTTTTCTATTTGGATATTCATATGCCTTATTTTGATAAGAAATAAATTTCTAAATATCTCAAAGTGTCCAGCTAGAGGTAATTTATTTTCCATACAACACACAAATATTCAATATCATTTCTCTTTTATAATCTATCGTTTTTAATCTTAAGCTTATTAATATGTTAAAAATAAAGGGAGAATATTTCCTCCATTCACTCGGTAGAATAATTTCATTTAAAAATAAACAAAAATTTTTTTTAATAAAATATAGGTCAAACATTTTCATGTGTATAAAATGCGCAAATTATCAATTAAGTTTGGGGTAATACAAGTTTCCGTTTTAGAGTGAAATGTTTTTATCCTTCCCCTCCTTCACTCAACCATTTCATCTAACCCTCTCTTCTCCTATCCCCTTTCTCCATTCCACAATCACGATCAATCAGATAATTCCAGGCAGGCAATTTTAATTAGAATGATATTATCTCATATTCAAAAGTGGAAACAAAAAAAAAAAAACATAAAATAGATTGAACGGAATTAGATGTGGATGGTGTGTGTGAGTGGATAATCTCGAAATGTAATATCATGGTTAATTTACTAAATCCCAACGACCACTTAACAAAATAAAAAAAAAATTAAAAAAATAATCATATAGATATAAAAAAAAAATTCTCTCTTTCTCTTAACAAAATCTTAATGTATCATAAAACTTTGCTTAGATGTTATTTTATTATTATTATTATTATTATTATTATTTCACTGATTATAGTTCTGGAATTAAAATTAAAAAGATTATATTTTTAAACTAAAGTTTCATTACATTTTGGATTAACTTTTCGTTAGATTTTCTTTTAATCAAAAGTTTATTATTTTTGAATTTGTTTTTTAAAATATTCAATAAATAAATCTAATTATTCTTTATGATATATGGATATATATGTTCGTTTACGTTTCCGCGAAAGTTTTTATTAAAATAAGAAATTAGTTTTGGATTATTTTCACATTTGATTGTGAGATTTGGACCTCGCCGTTTGAATAGGTAGGTGATGTTGAACTTACTGTGTTATCCATTGAACCCCAAAATCTACTATTCATACACTCTAAGACCATGAAACTCAAAAAAATTCCCTCCTAAATAAACTCTTTTGAAAATAGCACCAAAATGGGCGCCAAATCGTTGAGAACCAAATTTCACAATAAAACGTGAAAATAATATATAAATTTAATAATAAATATAGTAAATAAAATAAATTTCATTATTATTTGAATCTTAAAGCACTTTATAAACAAAGGTCATTTGTACCATCAAGTAATAATCTATCATTTAAATCAATAATTAGTTATTTTATTTAAAACCCTTTCAAAGGGAATCGAGCTATCTTTTCCGGGGTATAATTTGGTGGTATAAACTATTTCAATACCAATTCCATTAGACCCCTTTATATGCAGTTTATCAAACGTTTCAGACATGCGTTCAGATTCTGTGTGTGATTACCAAAATGTCACCACTTTTCTGGTGCACCGGTTTGTAGAGTACGTGCCTAATAAGTCATCATAATTTAAAAAAACATATTTTTGTACCTAAGTTTTAACTAACAATCACTTTAACCATTAAATAAATAAATTATATATCACAGAAATTGCAAGTGAAGTGCTCTCACTCTACTTCTTTTCTACAAATGAAATTAATTAATAAATAAAAATATAAATAAATATATAAATATTATATAGGTACCTACATATAATTGAAAAATAACAATTGGACTAATAAACTAATCTTATAAAAAAAAAAAAAATCCTCGAAATTTTCGGTCACTACTATTTTATACTAGATATGAGTATATTTTAAAGTAAAAAGAAGAAAAAATATAATATTTTTACTGTTAGAGAAATAATTTTCCTGGTTGAATCATTTATCTTGGTTTGGATTTATGTCATTCTGAAGTTTTAGTGAGAGTGAGTAAAAAGTCTGAAACTCTTGAACCCCTTGGCTCTTGAAGAAATCGGTTATTCTATTTATATACATAAAAGTTGGATTGGGAGAGGAATAAACGCAACGGTGTGTGGTGCGGCGACGTGTGTGTGATTTTCTACGCAAAGAGAAGCCCCCATTAATAGCCACATTTTATTTATATAGACTAAGACGAGCTCGACGCTAAAAATGTTTTAAAAGCATGATGCCAAACAGCTGACGTAACTAACGGCCAATGCAAATTCTACAACCGAAATGGACAGATACAAAATGGATGAATATCGTGAATCAACATGTTACTCTGGATAAATGATGTTAAATCCCACCCACATGCATAGTCGGACACACATACAGACACATCATTCATTAATAAATGGCCATTGATAATATGTAATAAATACGTATCAAAGAGAAAATGAGAATTATTACATAGAAATCAATCAATATCATTCAAAAATTATAAAAGAGAGAAAGAATTGAAATAGTATAATAATAATATTAATAATAACAAAGATATCATTTCTATTTTGTGATATTAGAAAAGAAAAAAGCTATTAGCTATTATTAACAGAAATAACGAATATATAAATATATATATATATATATATTCTTTGTAGATTATTACATTAATTCTTAAATTTGAAATTAAATTAATATTTGGGGAAAATAAATAAAAAAATAAATTAATAATATATATATAAAAATTAAATATTGTTTTAGTTATCTAAATGCTAAATATTTTATTAAAGTAAAATAATTAATTATTAATTAAAAGTTTATTAATAAATAATTAAATAATTTTTTTTTTATTATACCTATATTATATATATATATATATTCTAGAAATATATATTTATATCTATGACTACGCGGGATATTGTAAATATTATATAATATGTATATTAAAAAATAACTCGATCGATTTTAATAAAAATTACTTCTCATCATTCTTATAGAAATATAATATCTACCTTAAATTGAATTAGATTATAAATTTTATCAATATCTACTCTTAAAAACCCAAAAATAAATTTTTTGGAATTTTATGATTGAAAAACAGAATATAACAAAAATATCCATAAAATTATATCAATAACTGTATAATAAATCATGAACAAATACCTTTCATAGTTAACCCCAATCGAATAATAATTATTATTATTATTTGCGTTTGGACCATCTGGGATTCCCACTTTGTGGTTGCTTAATTTTTGAAGTAATCCTGCTGGTGCAGGGTTATTTAGAACCAGGCTTGACATTTCCTGGAGCTGGAGGCAGTTGATGTTAAATTGAATTTAGAATATTACAAAATTTTGTTCTTAGTTGGAATCGAACACCGAATTCATGTGTAGAAAATTGCCACTATACACGCACGGCTAAGCTGCCTCCCGAATAATAATTATTATAATGTAATATTTATATTAAGAAGTATTTAATTTAATCAGTAGGTTAATTCTCTATTCTATATATATAGATGCGCAATAATAATTTAATTAAATATATTTAATAATTTTAATAATATATAATATATATATATATATCTATTCTTGTAACTTAGAAAAAAATTTCTTTTAATATTTAAATTAATTCATGTTATTAAATATAATCAGTCAAATGTATTATATATAACATTTAAATACTTTAAATTACGAATATATACATGTATATACAACCAAATGCATAAAAAAACATTTAAATTTATGTTTAAATTGTTTATGAATTTAGCTAAAAGTATTTGGAAAATTATTCAATTTAACTGGGCAGGGAGAGGTTGGTTGGAGATGGAAAGAGATGGATGGTTCATGGATGTGATAAGTTATCCAAGGGGTATTATAATACATCTGAAATGCACATGTGGAGTTTTTAACAGAGTGGCTTTAAATGGTGGTGGGGGAAGGAAGAGGATGAAGGGGTGTGATTTAACCCCAGTTAGCTTTTTTTTTATAATATGAACATCAATTTTGTTTAAAAAATAGCGATCTATTATATAATTTTATACAAATGATAATGATTCAAAAAAGGGAATTTGTTTATAAAGAAAAATATTTAAATATTTTTTCAAAGCAGTATTAACAAAGTATTTCTCCGACCGATATAAAACACTTATGACACCATCATTTTTAAATTTATTCTTTTATTAATTTAGACTCTTATTCTGTAAAAATAATGGTGAGTTAATATGTTAAATCTTATGATTACTATTATTCATTAATATTGTTTTTCATCTAAGATTTTAAAAAAAAAAATTTAAATGCAAAAATTATACAATTTATTTTTACTATCTCGCCAGATCACGACAATTTCGAGATTTTGATGTTTTTATACGTTTTGAAGGTCCCTGAGTCATTTTCACTAAGGTTGAAAAAATGTCTGGGTGTGTGTGTGTGTTTGTATGTAGACAAGATTACGAAAAAACAGTTTCAGCTAGAATAATGAAATTTGGTACACGGACATTATTCAAAATTCGTACTTTTCTATCACCTTTCGAGAAATGTAGCTCATTGGGAAGAGGACCATTATCTACAACGTTTTCATTTTTTACTCTAAACTCACCGTAAAAATAAAGATATATTTTTGATAGTTTTTCACAAGATTAAAAATTGTATATAACTGCTATATATATATATATATATATATATAGAATTTCAGCTTGATTGAATTGCTGCAAGTACCGGAATTAATTTTTTAAATTTTGAATTAAAAATGAAGTTATAAAGGTTTTAAATTTAAATTTAATAAATGTTAATTAATTAATCCAATTCAATTATATTTAATATATAATTGAATTTTAATTTAATTTAATTTAAATATATAATATATGTTAATCAATCCAATTCAAATTTACGAGATAGTCCAGATTTTTTAATTTTTTAGTAAGAATAGAATATTTTCGTAATATCACAAATCTCCCATCCTTGACCAAAAAAAAAAGAAAAGAATATTTTTTTTAAATATAATATTTATTAAAAGTCGATAATGAATTGAAAAAATCGCTAATTGGATCTTTGAATTTATCTTTATGTAATCATTTTCTTTAGAAAAATAACAATGATATATTAATGACTTTTTTCTCTGTTATTGTTGTTATTTAATTTTTGATTATTCAACCTCCAGTTAGAAAACATCATTAAGAAACTTCCATTTCCTTTTGATCCATCCCTTAATTTCTGTTTCCATGTTTTATTTATAGAATTTGAAGAAGGAAAAAAAGTCATTGACCTGTTTTGTTTTTCTTTTAAAAAGTTGTCTCATTTTAGAACACATAAGAAGAGAGAGGAAGTAAGATTCTTCTACCTACCATTTTTACAATGTTTTATTAAAAGTTCTTTTTTATTAAAATTTATTAAATATTATATATTTATATGAAGAAATACCACTATTTATATATGATTATATAATGAAAGATATTTATGAGTCAAAAATTCAATTTATAAGTTTTATCCGTAAATTGAGCGTGAACATTCTAGAATGTGGGAATGTGCACATATTGGATTGAAGTACCTGTTTTTCACTCTTTCTTATTACTATAATAAATATTTCTCAAAATTAAATAATTAAAAAGTAGTTTTACTCTAGGGATTATATTTTTTTTAAAAATTCGATATAAACAAACACAATGTAAAAATAAAATAAAAAAAACGAAAATGTGAAAACATACGAATTAACTCGTTCGTCCCTTTTGTTCGGTTCGGTTCAAACTCAATTAAAGATAAATAAAATTATTTTTATACAATTTTATGATATATGTATATGAAATGAAAATTGTTCTAGACCAACAAAATTAAAATTTCATAATTTAAGTCTCTGGATACAAAAATTATTTTTGAGTAAGTATAACATATTAGGGAGAGAGGAAATAGAAAAGACTAGCGAAAAGTTTGTATGTCGGGAGACAGACTGGAAAAAGACCGGTTGGAGACAAGGTATGAAGGGACGTAAGAGAGATGGGTGAAAATAGGAGTGGGATAGGTGTGGCTCAAGATAGGGACATTTGCAAAAATGTGGTGGCCAACTTTCGAGTTCCGTAGGACCACAGTGATAGATAGATATATAACATTTTAGGAAAAAATCTATTAAAGAATTTTCACTAATTGGTTCCTATTCGAAAGGTGTCAAAAAGTACAAAAAAACAAAAAAAAAATTGTCAAATAAAGTGAATAAACACAATATATTTTAATTTTGGTCTATTCTCATTCTATCCTGTGTTTTCATTAATTTTCGTAGAAAACTATTAAATAGTTAACATTCCCTCCAAAAACTGACTTGCAAACCGCACATATTTGATAATATGTATGTGTGAGCGGTTGTTAGGTGGTAGGAGAGGATTTAGTGAAGAAAAGAGAAGGAGAAGAAGGGATTTCAAAGGGTGAGAGGGGAATGGGGTGTGTGTCATGAAAATCCCTTTTTGCCACTCTCAGGCCATTTCCAAATAAAACAACTCGACCATGAAATGACTCGTATTTTCATTCAGAAATTTTATTGCAACTTCAACTCACCCACCCACCCAGTTCTTCTACACCCCATACCCCCGACTCTTATACACAATCCATTCTTCTTTTATACTTTTTTTTTATTTTAGAAAACAACTTTTAAGATACGATTTAGTTGTTTTAATTTTATTTTATCTTTTTATTATTTAAAATTCTAATTTATTATTTAGATAGAAAGATTTATAATTTTACTTTCTATAAATTAGGTATTTTTTTAATTGCCTTAGATTCTTTAAATTTTATAGACTGAATATATAAAATTTCGATTTGTTTGTTTTTAAATATTCCAAGATGCTCGATAAGAATAGATAAAAGTTATTTAGTAAAAGGGTAAAAAAAAGGAAAAAGCGAATAAATAAAAAATATAAATAAAAAAATAAAAATAAATATAACCCAATGAAAAAATATTATCTTTTTCCTATAAAAAATTTATATTATATTATTGTAAAAAACAGATATTTGATTTAATCTTATCAAAATATTTTGTTCAAAAAAAAAAAAAAAGAAAAACAACAAGCAATATAAATGAAGTATTTTTCATTTTTAAAAGGTGCTGTTATGAGATTTTTTATTTTTATTTTATCAGTAATATATAAAGGGCGAAAAGAGTTGTATACAATGAGCTACTACTACTATTACTGGCTATCATTGATATATTTACGAGAAAAACAGCTAGAATACGGACAAATAAATGATAAATAGTTATTTTTATAGTTATTTTTTGTGAATTGATATTATTCGGCCTCTTGTCTCAAAAATATACAGAAATCCTTTAAGGATACGCTGTATTCTTTAGATATTTTTTTCTGGTTGATAGAATTTGATTCCTAATGGTGAATGTAGCCCAATTTTTTGATCACCATAAAAAATGAACAAAAAAATATTAAAGAAAATTTGTTTATGTTAATTTTCAGGGGAAAATAGAATAAGAAAAAAAAATGTTAATTTTAATAATTTTGAATATTTATTTGGAAAATTATGATTCTGTGTGGTGTAAATTGATTTTTTTTTAATATTAATATTCTAATAATGTATATATATCGACAATAAAGTTTAAAAAATTATATCATTATTAATATTAATATTATTATTAGAATGAATTAGTGAATTTACATTTCTGATTGGAATGAAAATAGAATGGATGTATTTTTTATTGAATTCTCTTGATCATCAATCATATTTAATTTTTATTTTTTTTTTCATCTGATTGAAATTGAATGAAATATCGATTCAAAAATAGGAAATTGAATTTTTTTTTTTAAGTGTTCAGCCAATGATATTTCATTATTATCGTTTTTTTTTAATTTAATTGATTATTAATTCTTTTTGTATTTTTAAATTATGGGGATAAGGGGCAATGAGTAATAGTTTTCGTTTTTTTTTTTTGGGCATACATTTATCTAAATTTTCTATAATTATCTCTTTTTCTCTTTATCTCCCCAGTTCAATTATTCTCTTTTTTGTCTTTTGTTGTATTCAACAATAACAACATCAACTTCATTTTAAATTATATCTGTAACGAGGCAAACATTTAATTATTTATTTATATATTCCTTTATGTTAATTTTTATGTTAAATAAAAAAAGGCAATTATTTCCTCAAAATTAATCATATTAAAAAGATGTTTGAAAGGGGATGCGAATAAATTGGAGTGGGAGGTTAAGAATAGAGGAGAATAAAATGAGGGGATGGTTTAAAAATAAAAATAAATTATTCATTGTGTGTGTTTTTTCTTTAAAGTCAGAAAAAAAATTAATTATTTACCCCTAAGGGCTTTTATAATAATAATAAAAATAATATTAATAAATAAACAACAAAGTGATGTTTTTACTCAACTAATGTTAAATTAAAATTAAAAATTTCATATTTAAAATTTTAATTTCAACCACCACCCTCCCACTTCCCGCCTCCATTTCTTTCAATCCTAATATATATTTTTATTTAATTTTATATTAAAGTATAATGGAATAATCCCTCAGTTAAAATATGGTTATTTTTTAAATTGATATGTATAATCTTTATATAGTATATTTGTTTTTGATTTAAAAAATCTATTTGTATAGAAAATTCAAAAAGCATTTTTTGTTTTAAAAATAATGTTTAATTTTCAAATAAGAAGCAAAATTATAAATTAAACATTTTATATATTTAATATTTTTTTTTATATATATGTAATATTTATATAACAGGGGTGAACAACCTGCGGATTATTTGTGGCTATCGATAAATGTACTAGTGTTCCCTTTTCATTTTTGAGTTTTTATATTTTAAAAATTATTATCATTCCATATGTATTTAAAAATGTTTTTTAAATTATACTCAACAAATTTACAATACGTTGTAATCGATTTTTAGATTTGTTTGATTTGCATTTCAAAATGAAAAGTAAATAACCTATTCAGAATTAGACGATGAGGGGTGGTTACTAGACTTCATGTTTTTGACTGATGTCATGGAACATTTGCAAACACTGAATTTACAATTGCAGGGGAAAGAAAATAATATCTGTCTTCTCACAGTATATATATATATTTAGTTACTAAACTAAATAATAACAACTTTTGCAAAAGGATATTAAAAATAAAACATTTTGTCATTTTCTTCGAATTAAAAAATTTGTTCCAATATTAAACAATAAAAACTCAACCTTATTAGAAGGATTATTGACGGAAGTCCAAAATAAAGATTTCACGACTTGAAATATTTTAAACCGTATCTTGATTTTTTCTGAATCTATTTGAAATTAAAATAATTCAAGGCGAGTTTTCGTTTTCTGACCCAAAAAGTATCTGGATGATTATAATTAATAGAGATTCAAGAGGATCAAGCACTACAATTAAAATATGAAGTCGACCCGATTACTGAATTTTGGAATTTTGTACCATAATCGAAGTATCCTAACTTAAATAAGTTGACCTGTGGCCAGGTCCGAACCGACCGACGGTTTGAAGTAAATTAATTTCCAGCTACAGAAACAATATCAAATAATTTTAATATATCTATTAATGTAATAAAAAACAGATATGGATACATAAATAATAAATATAAACATTTTTAATTTTATTTTATTTATAATATATATGCAAGACCAGGCTGTGACGTCATGAATGGCTGGATTACGTCATATAATTTTAAATCAAGAAAAACTAATAAATATGATTTTCTCGAGGATAAAACCAATACAAAGTGCATGATTCGTGGTGATATATAAAAAAATCTCCTCATGTGAAATTTGGTGTGAAAATAACCCTTCCCTTCCTATCGTCGATCGCTAATACTACCACTTCCGGTTTCCGGATTTGCACCAAAAGTTGATCAATTCATCCCACTGATGCATTAAGTAAATATACCAAATTTCATCAAAATCGGTTGAGCCGTCCAGGCTGTACACATCTATACGGACGGACGGACAGACATCATGCTAAAAATACTTTTTTCTGTTAAGAAAATGCATGATTCGTGGAGATATGTAAAAATCTCCACATGTAAAATTTGGTGTGAAAACAATACCTCCCTTACTACGGTCGGTAAAAATGGCTGCTTGTCAATTTATTTCAATATTCGGAACTAAAATTCATGAAATATAAACGCCAATTAGGATTAACTAAGCAGCATCTGAAAGAATTACTAAAAAGTGCTGTCACCAATTATTTATTCAAAAATTTTTAAGAAATTATCAAGAGAAGTAAAATATAAATGTGTTTAATTTTTAATATTTAAATTCAATAAACATATTTTCAACTTTTATTTAAGGTAATACCCCCAGTAGTTGACACTTTAACAAAATTTTCGGCTTTCAACTCACTTTGCTCAGAGTTCATTCACTTTATGGCAACCATTTCATCAACAATAGAGTCTATAAATATCCCTATAACAAGTTCCTAAAGCCAATAATTCTAAAAGTTCAAGGTAAAAATTATATTAATTTTCTACATAAAAATGAAATTGGTTTAGTAGTTGACACCTCACCTAAGAATGAAAACTTAGTAGTTGACACACTTTTGGATGAATAGTTGACACATGATAAAAAGGCTCTTAATTCATGAAAAATTTGGTTTTATTTTATTTTTTTAATACAGAGAGTTTACACAATAATAAATTATTCAAGATAGCTTATTCTTCTTTGCTTCTCTTGCTATTTTTTCAAATCCTTTTCAAGTTCTTTCTCTTTTCTCTTTCTCTCCCTCTCAGCAACACGCTCAAATGTAGCCTTTTCTGATTCCTCCTTTTTCTGTTGTTTTTTCTTGAGATATTGCTGAAAGTTATGTCCTGATACAATGGCAGGAATTTTTCTTGGGTAGTCCTCTTTTTGGGGGGAACTTCAGTTTGTTTTTTAAAAAACAAGTGTCTCTTGAATGGACTGGGTATGTCAGTGACTGTATGAGCTGTAGAAGTTCCTGGTTGACTAGAAGCTGGATCAGTTTCACTGAGGATGGTCTTCTCAACTGGCAGGTCAGAAGGTGCAATAGCTGGCTCACTAGTTGAAACTGGAATGAGGAAGTTCTGCATTGTATTTGTAACTTGCAATGGGTTAGTCTCTTCAGCTGTCTCTTTTTGAGTTTTCAAATTGTCACACATGGTAATTTTTCAATGATTTACACTTAATTTGATTGCATCAAAACCGATTTATAAAATGAAAACTGGGTGTCAACTACTCAATACATACCATTCATTCAGCTTCATTAGTTGACACCCCACGCTAAGAATGATCTTTTGAATATTTATGTACCAAGTTCACAGAATAATAACTCTTTAACATTTCAAACCCCAAATCAATCAAAACATCCCCCAAAATGGTGAATTAATAAGTGATTTCAATACTTACTTTGAAATGCGATGCTTAACTCAACTCTTAAGGAAAACAAGCGAAATTAAAAATTCACAAACAGCCACGGATTTTTTCGTTTCTCACGTGGGTGACTGCCGGCAAATTGCGGATCATAGTTTCCAGTTCAGTTGCCAGGAAGAGACACTTGACGAAGCTGCTAGTTTAATTTGATTCCTTCCCTCCAGTTTCTTATTATTTAGAATTTTTGAAAAGAGTGTCAAATATTGGTTGAGTGTCAACCACTGGGGGTTTTACCTTATATGTTTTCAATAATATAATTTCTGTAAAAAATTTAATATAATTTTTCCCATACATTTTTAATCTGTATTTAATTGCGGCTCGAGAAAATTTCAAATATTGAAAAATGGTTATCTCTGATATAGAAAACATTTAATTAATGAAAATCAATTTTGCTTCATATTTGAAAATTAAATATTATATATATATAATGATGATTTTTGTTATTAGTTTAAAAGACAGAAGATGAAATGTATGGACTATTTGACTTTTATCATTCAGCCATAAATTTTTAAACTTGATCAACCAATAAACTTAAAAACAACACGAAAACTATATTATCGACATGATATTTAATAAATAGGCAAACATTTCAGGTCATTAGGTTATTTTTATCTCTAATAAATAACTAATGGAAATTGATCACCATTTCTTTAACCTCCAATTGTAAACAAGATTGACATAATTATTAAGATTATCCAAATCACTAAGAAAATTATTTCATTTTCCAAAATCATCTAACTATATAGTATTGAAACGAATAGAATAATATGTATATTTGTAAATTTATTTAATTTACAAAATCAAGATAAAGTTGTTTTTCTTTTAGTAGAAAGTAGTACAATTTTAACGATGAATACATTGCAACATGGTGTTTACATTATTGACACTTATTATAAAACTAAGCTATGGATAAATTTGTGATTTTTTTCAGAGTAAATCAGCGGTTCTCAAACTTTTTAAAGTTGGTACCACAGAAACTTCCATCAAAAAGTTCAAGTAACAAAATGATTTCGTTAGTAATAATAAAAGTAACTATGTACTGTAGGTACCAATATCAGGTAATATGATACCATCAGTAGTGCATGTACAATTTGAGAACCTTTGGTGTAAATAATTGGCCAAATCAATCTTCAATCTAATGTTAAATGCAAAAATTTGAACCAATGATCAACCAAATAGAAAAGTTTTTTCAGATCAAAATTTCTTTCAAAATGTAATTTAACGAAATTTAAATTTCATTTGGCCTCACCATCATATAATCTAAGTCCGGTACTTTTTGAAAGAAACTAAGGTTTTTTAATAAAAAAACATTTTATTTTTCAACGTAGTTTCCTTTGAGCTCTATATACTTCTCCAATTGTTTTATCACTTCCAAAAAATAAGATTTGTAGAGGACATCAAAATAGGTATTTGTTTGTGCGATGATTTCAACGTTGGAGTCAAATCTCTTTCCGCCGAGCCATTTCTTCAGGTTTCGAAACAAGAAATAGTCACTCGGTGCTAAATCCGGAGAATAGGGCAAATGATTCGTATCCCAATTCATGGATTTTCATGGAAATTCACTTTTTTCTTCTTAAATCACGAGATAGTCTGTAATTAATGGATGCCAAACAAAAATTACAAGACCTAGCTACGACAGGAGTCAGCTGATAGTTGTCTATTGACAAGAGAAGTGTTGCCATTTCATTTAAGAATCAGGAAATTCCAAAAATCACGGACTTATTGACCTACGCTCGTAAATAAAATTAATACAGTGGTACCTCGACATACGAGTGCCCCAACATACGAGTGTTTTGAGATACGAGCCGCCAACCGACCGATATTTTGCTTTGAGATACGAGCAAGATTTGAGATACGAGCAAGATTTGAGATACGAGCAAGATTTGAGATACGAGCACCCCGTGACGATGCACACGGCACCAAATTGCCCCCGCATTTCTAATTTTAAGAAGCTGAACACAAAGTTCCGCAAATGCTTTGAAGTGACGGATAGTACAATCCTGACCCTTCGAGAGTTTTGGAAAGACCATTTTAACATAGTGACATGTCTAAGAATTATTGATCAGGCCTGGCTGGGTGTCACAAAAAGAACATTAATTTCTGCATGGAAAAAGCTATGTAACTGAAAGGATCATTGCAGAATCTGAATCTCAAGTGTCAGAAATAGAAGAGATTGTTTCTTTGGGAAAATCTTTGGGTCTAGAAGTAGATGAAAATGATGTAAACGAACTCGTCGAGCAACATTTTGAGGAGCTTACAACTGAAGAGTTACAAAACCTACAAACACAGAATGATGTTGTGACCCAAGAAAACACAGTTTCTGAAGAGGCGCCAGAAACAGAAAATGTTATCTCTTCAAAAGAAATTAAAGAGATCCTAGGAATGTGGGAGAAAATTGTTGAATTTGTAGATAAAAACCACCCCGAAAAGGTTGCAACTGGTCGGGCTTCGGAATTATTTAACGAAACCTGTCTCAAACATTTTCGCAATACCCTGAAGGGGAGGAAAAAACAAACTTCCCATTAGACAATTTTGTAAAAGGCTTTGCAGAACAAGATGAGCAAGGAGGCGAAAAAAGCAAAGACAAGCGATGATATTTAAGTTTTTTTTTAAATTCTTCTTATTTTTATTTATTTAAATGTTCCCATTATTTTTGTTGTTTTTAAATAAATGTTCCTTCTCGTAAAGACATTTGTTTGATTCAAAATAGCATACAAAAAACAAAACTAAGGTGATTTTTGGGGACTGGAACGGATTAAAAGCTTTTCTATTAGTTTTAATGGCGCGAAGTGCTTTGAGATACGAACAATTTGAGATACGAGCAAGGTCTTGGAACGAATTAAGCTCGTATGTCGAGGTACCACTGTACTTGAAAATAATTATTACAAACTGATTATTGAAAAAATATATGAGTGTCGAATAAAAATAATAAAAATTAATAATATTATTTATTAGATATAAATATAGTATTTTATCAATTATTTAAATATAAGAAATTTTTAAAGAATAAATAACAATATTTTAACCGATCAGACTTATTTTTTGAAAATGTATATATTATATGTATTTATTAAATTGCCCATCCACCCTTTTCATTTTTTTATGATTTCCCTCTCTTTCTAGGTTTGTTGATTTTATTTATAAATACTAACTATATATGTATATATAGTATGTTTTTTTAATATGGCTATTAAATTTATTAATATTTGGTATTTAAATAAATATCAGATTATATATACATTATATATACATATATATAAAGTTGGATGCATAAATATTTTCATATTTTAGGGTAATTTTCTGGCAACTGCACAATAAAAAAGCATAAACATTATTATTATTTCATATATAATATATTTTATATTTTTGTTAAAGGGGTCACTTGATATACATAAAAAGATAGCTTTTCATTATTTTTTTTATTTCAGAGAGAACTTTTTAGATATATTGATTAGAATATGATAAAAAAAAATATAAAGAGGAAGGAGAAAGACGTTTGAAAGGATATTGAATAAAAAAAAGAAGAAATTATTATTATTATCATTATTATTATTTGTGAAAAAGGCAAAAATTTTTTCTACAAATAATAATTTTTCTATATTTTATTAGTAAAGCATTTAATATCTTTTAAATTTCAAAAAATCACAATAAAGTAGAGAAACTTAGAATATTTAATTCAGCAAAAATATTAATTTTGAAAATGCTTGTACTATATCGATCTTAAAAGAAAACTTATAAATCGCAATTTTAATTTAAAGAAATCGGCCAATTATAAAAAAAGATAAATTTAAGCTTTTATTGAAGATATTTAAAAATCCAGATTGTCTTATTTTAGATTAATATTTATTAAAATTGGATTATAAATCAAGCTAATTTGTAAAAAGATCAAAAGACCGGGCCATTATGTTATTCCACATAAATCATAAACGAGAAGGTTGCAGAGGATGCCCACAATTTTGGTTTTTTGGTTCTTTCGATTCCAAAATATAGGAGTATGATTAAAATACTATAATAATAATAAACATATGTTGGTTTGTATTTGTAAAGTATTTATTGACGTTGATTGTTTAGTTTATCCTGTTTCCTAATCAGTTTAGGCTTCCTATGTCATGTCAGGGTTATTATACATCCATAAGCTGTTGGTATGCCGTCTCCTTTGTTTGGTGGTGGATTAACTCCATGGTATAAGTAGTAAGGTAGGTCTATTTCATAATCAAAATTCCTCCTAGTCTGCGCAGATAAATAAGTAATGCAAAATGGAATGAAAATCACAGTGATTTTTTGGTTAAATTAACAAATTTTAGGAAGATAAACAAAAAATAAATTACTTTTTATAAGTACAGTAAAATCTAGAAATAAACCCAGAGGCGTAGTATTGGGGCTGTCTGGAGACAATTATATCTGGGATTTTTGCCAGGTGCTTCAAGACTGAACTTACTTAGCCTTAACATTCTCTTGGCAAACAGATTTGTAGACCAAATGTTACATTTTTATGAAATTTATTTAATTATTTAATTATTATTATATATTTTAATTATTGTTTAACTACATTATAATTATTATTACTTATACATTTTTAATAAATCAGAAATATTATTATAAATCACAATTTTTTTCATTTTATTCATATTTTCTATTATTCTAACCAATAATAAATAAATTTATTTGTTTTATTTATTCTTTCATATTTTCCTAATTTTAAACCAGGTGGCGGAAACCCCGAGAGCATGTCCCTGGTACCAGGGGTATTCCCATCATTGTGTAGTCATAACAGAAATATTTTTTTTTCTGTACTTTGTGTGACAAGAAATTTAATATAGAATGCAATTTGAGAATTTTTATTTTATTAAAATTGATTTTTCTATAAATTAAAAACAGGTTTTTCTTTAAAGTGGTCAGAATCCCATATTGGTCTCTATATCGGTAGTTTTAGATCCTTAATTGGAAATAGAAAAAAATTAATTTGAATTTATAAATTTATAAAAAATTGAAATGATCCCTTTTCATACTAAAATTAATTATTTAATATTGTTCTCACAAAGTAAAATTTTTGGTACGTAAATGTTTGGATAAATTAAAGAAAGAAAAAAGAAAAATATATAAAATTTTAAGATTTTCCTTTATTATACTATTATTAAATTTTTTTTTAAATATTTTAAATGAAAATTTTAGAACCAATTTTTGGGGTAGTTAACACCGGTTATTCAATTTTAACGAAAATATTTCCAATTTGAAAATACTTTTTGATTTGTTAAACGATGAAGATAAACAAGGGCAGGAGGTGTATAGAGTGGCTATGTTAAGAGAAAAAGAAAAGTTTGAATGAATTTTAAGTTTGTGCGGAATTTGATCCCTTTAAAAGAGAGAGAGAAGGGTGGAAGAGGTGGACGTGAAATCGGGGGTCGGATGGGAGGGGGAATAGTGTATGTATGTGTGTATGTGTGTCTGGCTCTCAGTAAGGGGGATAGAAAATCAAAAGACTAGACGAGCACAAGTGAGAGAAATAGATGCATATGTATTTTTGGAGATGACAAATTTGGCTTTGGCGTGTCCCAAGATGGGGTAAGGAAAGCTCCTGGACCAATCAGCTTCGCCTGTGTCCATTTTTAGTCTGGCCTGGGCGCCCCCTTGAGGTCTCAGCTTTAGCTTGAAATCACTTTGCATAAGACAGTCTCTCTCGTGCTTTGCTCTGTGCTTCACCCAACTTCAATGAATGGAGACAGACAAATAACCCCCCCTTATGACAAGATAAGCCTCGCGCGAGTTCCGTACTTCCTTACTTCTCATATTGCTATTAAATATCTTATGGAATGTAAAGAAGTATGGAGCGTTCGCAGGCATTAAAATCAACGCATATTCATCTGTGATTAGTAATTTCCTTACTAAAAGTGATCGGTAAATTCATAACAATAACCTAACAATAATAAAACTATTCAGTGATTTTTTTTAAGATATTGACTTATATATATATATATATATATTCCTCTTAAATGATATATATATATATATATATTATTAAAAGAATGTTGAATTTATAAGTAAACAAACAGCCTCTTTTTAGATCAAAAATAGAATAAACAACGAACTCTTTTGTATATTTCGTTCTAGAAACTTTGTTCAGTGATATTTATCCATGTTGAGATAGATGGATTTTCATGCTTTCGAATAATCCGGTCTTGTTCTTTAAAGTCGTCGTCGTTTACTTCTTCTTATTCTTCCTCATCGTCTTCTTCACTTCACCCTCCTAACATTTATTTTGTTTTTTTTTCTTGTTTTTTGTCGCCCTTCTTGATGGTGCACAGCTGGAGTCCAGACCAGAGACAGTAGGAATAGGAGAAGTGGGGGAGGCACATGCTGATGTTTCCAAGTTTCTGTTTCTCATACATATCTGTCTGTCGTTTTCATTCAATTAGAATAGATATTATAAAACCATCTTTATTTTAATTGCACATCAAAGTTTGTTTGAAAAAAATAATATCTTCTTTTTCGCAGGAGAATAATAATAATAATTTTTTATTATAATATAAAGTATAGTATTTTGCTTTATCGGTCATATGGTAGGTTATTAAAATAATTAAAATTTTTAAAAAAAGATTATAGCATTATATTTAATATAGGTATATTAGGATTATCTGTTACCTTTTCATTAAAATTCTTAAATTTTTCTTTCACCCATAAATATTGTTTACTAAGAAATTGAAATTATTAGGTTTTTTGTATTCTTTATTTATGTGAGCTTCTTTTCGTTTTATGTGATCGCATTAATTAATTACATTAATTTTATTAATAATAATTATTTATATAGCAAATGACATAAAAGTTATTGAACTTATGTTCCAAATTTATATAAATATTTTCTATCTAGAGATATTTTGCTCTTAATTAATTAATTTTATTAAATTGTATGTTAATATCATTAAAATAAAATTAATTATTTATTTAGATATTTGTGTAAGTTTTCTTAAAGGTTTATTACAAATATTTCCTTTGAAATTTGGACAAATCACCACTTAATAAATATATTATATAATTGGATAAAAAAAAAATGAAAAGCGAAGTTGAAAAATATATAAATACTATTTGTATTATGTGTAATTATGTATATATTTATAAATAAAGGGCCTTTCAAAATTAAAAATAAAATACATTTTATATATAACTTTTTAAACTTCATAAATAAAAAAAACCAATAAATGATTTAACTATTTTTATTTATAATATAATTAACTATAACAAATAATGATTATGAAATAAATGAGGGATAAAATGATAATTGAAATTATTTGAAAATTATAAAAAAATATTTAACTAAATAATGAAATAATTGTTCTTTCTTTATTTGCAATGTCAATATAAAATAACACAGTGTACAATAGTTATTATTAATAATGATTGAATTATTAATAATAATAATTAATGATATTTTAAGATATATTTATCTTAACACCGATTTTCACCACAGTTTCTTTAAATACATAAATAACTAAATAAATAATATTTTTTTAATTTGTTTTAATTTACTTATTATAAATATTAATATATGTTTTAAACGTGTTAATTTATTTTATTTTATTAGAATTTATAAATTAATTTTAATTTTGGAAATGTATGTGTAAAAATGAAAATATGTTGGTGAGTTAAAAACTAAATAAAGAGAATATATTTATAAGGATTAATTTATTTATTATTATAATATATTTAAAAAAAAAACGAAGAAAAATTACAAATTTATTTGAATTGAAATAAAAAGGGTAAAAATGTAAATAATTACATATATAAATATATATATATATATATAGATATTGTATTTTGATAATATTAATTAGAAATGAGAGAGAAGAAGAAAATAGTAATTTGCTTGATTCATTATTAAAATATATTAAGAACTCTTCATTTGGGAATTTTTATAAAAAAATTATTTTAGTTATCACTTTATATATCACAAATGAAAATAATTTAATATACTATATAAAAAAAGTTAGTGTTTTTTTAAATAGAGATTATAAGAAATTTATAAAATATAAACTAAAAATAACAAATAAATTGCTCAAATCTTTTTATGAATTTAAAATACAAAAATACAATATTATTATATAATATCAAAATCAAAATATCGAATTAATTCTTCTTAAGGTGCCGTCTCCCTTTCGGAGTTTGGCTATCATCATGACTCGGATAGCCTTAGAAGCCACCCAGCCATGATGATTTTTCTTGGGAATGTTAATTAATAAACAACAAAAATCAATTTTTATGTTTTTACATCTGACCTCTCAGATGGTCTTATTCCAGGTTTGTGGATTTATAATTATTATAATTATATAAATTATCAAAATTGAACAAAAACGAGATTGAAAGCAATGTAAGGAGTGTTAACAAGAAGATGTCGACTAATAAAATATGAAATGAAAATAAAGAAAGATTTATGTATAATACAAGCATTGAACCAATTTTTTTAATAATGTAGCAAGTGGGGGTGTTTATAACCAAAGTAACAGCAATTTGTTTTTTTTAATATTCTAGTAAATGGTACACTGAGCTCAAAAATCGCCAATATTCTTTAGAAATTAATAATATTATAAAATAAAACAGTTTTATTTAGTTTGTATTGTGTAAATACACTGAATATCAGAAGTGAAGACTTTAATCTGAATATATGAGTTATTTAGATACCTTAATAATAATAATAATAATAATAATAATAATTGTCCGAGCCTAATCCCAAAAAGACCAAAAGAGGATAGGTGAAAATTACCAGCATTAAATGCTGAGTAAGTGCAAAAATTTGAATAATAATTATAATATTATAATAATTATATTTAATTATTATCAATTATTAAGTAATTCATGATATTATTAAGTTATTTTTTTCTATCTTATATATATATATATATATATATATATAAAATAATAATAATAATAATAATATAAATATTTTAATTAATTATTTATAATAAAATATGTTTTTATATCATTTCATTTTTAATAAATCAATTATTGCTCTTTTCATAATCAATATCGCTTAGTACACTTATTTATATTAAATAATTGCAAATTTGAAAATTATTTTATTATTTCATTAAAGAATGTTACAAAATTTTGGCTTCAAATTAATATATAATAATAATAATGTTTGATTTAAAAATGCTAGCATGTTATGCATTTCTGAATCAGATTTATAAGCTGCATTAATTCATTTGAATATATCTTTATATGTATATACTAGTGGATATTTATTTAAGTAAAATAGATTAAATGACTTAATATATATATATATATATATAAGTAATTAATATATCCCGGACCATATCCTTATCTTAAAACTGCTTTTTTGCAAATATACAAATTAATCCTACAACAACACAGTTATGCCATTTCGATATATATTATTGCCCATATATTAAGATTAGATAAATTCGATTTAAAAATAAAAACTAAAATTTTAATTTGTAGCTGTACTTGTTGATTGGATGGTGCCTCATTTGCCCACAGTTGTATATATATAGAACAACGATTCCCAAACTGTGAATATTAATATCTCAGTTAATTATAGAGATTTATTCATAAAATAAAATAAATAATGTTTAAAATAAAAATTCTTTAAATAGGTTGTGAAAACTTCTATCGTTATAATTAAAACGTTGACATTGGAGGAGCCGGAAGTCAAATTATTATACTTAATCTCTTATTCTTTAAAATTTGATAATAATAATTATTAATATTAAAAAAAATATCAAATTCTAAGAGCTGATTAACTTAGGGGCCATGATCTAAGAAAAATGTAAACAATGTTCTTATAAACTGCAGTGCAAAATTATCGCATCACTGTAATAATTTTATTAAAATATGAAATAAATAAACTTTATATTACAAAATATTACAAAATAAAAACAAAATAATAATATATTACTGAAATAACAAAAATAAATTAAATTAAATGTTATCATTTAAATTAATCAATTCTGTAAAGTTTATTTTAAACATAATTTTAAAAATAGTTTTTCTTCAAAAAATTTTTTTTTCATTATCAATTACTTTAATTTACATAAAATAATCACATATTGATTTCTATTAAATAAAAATGAATCAAAATTACCATTTATTGGAACATGACTCTGTTAACATTATCTGAAGAAGGGAGGAGCCAAAGGGAAATTGCAAGACGCCTAGAAATTAATCAATCAACTGTATCCAGAGTTCTTCAAAGGTTTAGAGAGACTGAAAATCATTCACGAAGACCAGGTTAAGGCCGCCCAAGAAGTACAAATCAGTGGGATGACCGATTTATTCATTTTGCTGCTCAAAGAAATCGCTTTTTCTCAAGCAACCAGATGAGTGGCATGTTGGAAAATGCTCGGAACACTAAAATTTCTGGTTCCACAGTAATAAGACGTCTGCATGAAGGTGGCTTGAAATCAAGGAGACCAGCAACTGGCCCTCTTTTAACCAGAGCTCATTGAATTTCGAGACTGAGATTTACTCAACAACATGCAAATTGGACATTGGATGAATGGAGGCGAGTTTTGTTTTCAGATGTGTCTAGGTTTGCTCTACACGCTCCTGATGGAAGGGAAAGAGTATGCAAAGATATGCAGAGTGCAACATATCATCAAGAGTATGTTTTGGGGGAGGTTCTATCAGGGTATGGAGAGCGATAAATTTCGATGTTAGTACAGAACTTCACAGAGTAACTGGAGGTTCTGTGAATACTGACAGTACCATTATATACCATAAGAGTAATCCCAGAGCAATATGTAATGCCTTTTGCTTCTGTAATTGAAGAAAGATTTATTTTTTTACAAGATAATGTTCGTCCTCAGTACAGTAAAAGAATACTTGAAAGATGTCGGTATATCTGTTCTGTCATTTCCTGCAAGAAGTCCTGACCTCAATCCTATGAAACACATATGGGACATAATGGAGGGACGTCTAAGAAGGCGAAGTCAACCCAATTGGGGAATTAGAAAATGCATGAATTGAGGAATGGGCCAAGCAGAAATAAAAATTTAATTCTATCAATGCCAAAAAGAATCAAAGAAGTAATAAGAGCAAGAGGAGGAGTTACAAGTTATTACTAAACAGTTTTTTGATCAAAACATTTAATAGAATTAATTAAATTTCATTTTTTTAATTTCCTTCTATTTCACCAAATGTAAGTAATTTAAAGTTTTCCTTTTTTTTATTTTTATTTATTAAATGATAAAGATACTGTTATAAATTTGAGTATTTATTATTTTTTATATTAAGTTTTATTAATTTAATATGAAATACAATACAAGTTTATTGGGTTTATTAGTAAAATTAATAGTGATGCGATAATTTTGCTCCGCAGTTTATAAATATATTAATTTTTCTTTGAAAAAATGATTGATATATTATATATTATTTATTCATTTATTTTCATTTTCTGTTTCATATACCGCACATTTGATTATTAGATGTAAAACACTAATATTCATTAATTTTTATCTGATTTCCATTTCGATAGTTGGTAGGCCCAGATCACCTCAGCTATTATCAACCATTGTTTTTTCACAGGTTTTTTTAGATCCTCGGTATATTTTTGTAAAGAACTTAGTCTATTATTTATTAAGAGCAGCCCTAGTTTTTATAAGAACTACTTTTGAACCCAAAGTTCGTTAATTTTGTGACCCTTGCAAACGAAATAATTATTAATTAACTATAGTTATTTTTAAATAAAACACGTGATTTTATGGTACATCGGTACTTCTGGGGATAATTTAAATTTAAACTAAAGAAATGTTCAATCCAAATAGAGAAGAAATTGTATGAAAAGAATGAGAATTAAATCAAGCAATTATTTCATTTGTTTATTTCAAAGTTACAGATAGCGTATGTGTCAGTAGATGAATGTGAAAGAGTGGCATCTATTATTCACCCTTACCACGATTTTGTTTGTTCAGATAATTTTTCTTGCTAACGAGGCCATTCACCCTTATTTAAGAAATGGTGAACTTTTTTTTTACCTCAACTATTGTGTCTATCAAGTTAACTCTGCTAGCGTTGATAGTATCCTAACTTCAGCGATCAGGGGAGTGTCGGTCTATAGTACAACTTGCGCAGAGGCACCGGCTTTCTTCTATGATATATTTATTTATTATTTTTTTGTTTACAACTTTTGTATCGTCCATTTGATATGGTTAAAAAGTCTTATTCGTATAAAGAATGTTTGTCGCACAATGTGACATTGCCATCAGATTGACAAAAAAAAAAAAAAAAAAAAAAAATCGCAACAACAAGCGAAAAAATAAAAAAAAAACACCAGAAGAGAGATTGAGAGACTTAGTGGAGGAGGTGTGTAACAAAAAGAAAAAAAAAGAAATCTTTTTATAAAACTTTCGAATTAAACTTTTAGAATACATCAGAAATCATTTGTTGACGTACCGGAATGCTTGCTCGACTTTCTCAATAATAACAAGTGAACAAAAAGAATAAAAAAGCAGGATTCTGTTAGCTATAAACAAATCAAAAAAACAAAAAGATATTTTGTTAGATGTATTTATTTATTGGATAAAAATAAAAGGAAATTTCTTGAAAGTTCCATAACTTGCTTCTTTTTTTTATTATCTATTATTCGCACAATTTAGCAATAAGCAATAAATAATACATAAATAAAAGAGTTCGTAACTTTTACTATTATAGGGAAAAATTATCTGTAGTTTGTCTTCTTCCATATTAATTCAATTTTAATAATAATAATAATAATAATATATGATTCCAAATGTCCAAAATATGACAAAAAAAAAAAAACAGTTAAACAAGAAAATGGGTATATATTTGGTATATAATTAATTAATTTATTTTTATTAATAATCTATATTTAATTTTCAGAAAATCCGAAAATAAAAAAAAATATATATTTAACAACTAGGTTGGTAACTTGGTTGATTATTCGTTTACCTGAATACTGAAAAACAATATATCCAGAAGGAGATACCTATATATAAACATTTGAGATTGCAATGAAAATTTAAAATAAAATTATTACAATTATTTTTTTATAATTTTTATTATTTATTATTTTAATAAATCATTTGATTTTTTAATTATTTTGGAATAATAGGATACTAAGTATAAATGATAATATAATAGTAAAAATAGATTAGATAGAAATTAAAATAGTATTAAAACATGTCATGATTCAATATTTCAATTCATTCTGTTTCAAACAAAGTTCAAAATGCTTTATCATTGAATTGAAGTGATGAATCTTAGGCCCGTTTCCTTTCTTCCAAATTCCGATTCAACTAAATTTTTTTCATACAATTCACATTCAAAATCCATTGACAAAATTTATTTTAAGAAAGAAAAAAAATTGTTTTTTTAAAAATAAAGAATAAAATTATCTCCTTTATATAGGGGAACATTGGACTTATTTCCTCTCAGTAGAATGGACATCGGCAACAACCGGGTTCTCCTGAAGATCTTTAAAAAATTTCGGATAAGTATTCTTCAGGTTACCTAAGGATACCTTGAGAAATGATCTAATGTTTATAGTGATTTAGAAAAAAAAATTAAAAAATAAAAGGTGTCCAGAGTCTCCACAATATATAAATTAAGAATAATTAGTTTTACAGAATAGATGTTTATAATAACCTTATATTAATTTATTTCCTACTATTTACTAATTTCTAAATTTCAAATTAACAATTAGTTTTTTTAGCATTTCCTTCATAAAGTAAATGATTATAATAACTTCCGGAGAGGATATTTGTAATTTATTTGTTAACACTAATAATTTTAATTAAAAGTACCGGGACCCCGAGCCTCGGCTCGGTACTTAAGTTAAAAAAAATGATTCATTATTATTGGATTTGGCTGGTAATATTAATACCTGGGACACCGAGCTCTCGCTCTACCCTTTAAAAAATATTGATACACAATTCTTTAATTATTTATTACAATTATTAAATGTTACACATTTGCATCAATCTGATTAAAATTAATGAACTTGTGCTCCTCAATAATACATAAATATATAATATATAGGTACATATATTTTTTTTCTATAGTGTTTTTTTGAAAAACTGTTTAGCGCCCCAAGTGGTTATAAAACAAACTAAAGACAAAAAAACGTGCTTTGCAGCTTTTCGGAATTAAAAAAGCAAAATTGGCAGTCGTGGGACTGGCCGACAGAAGTGAAAACTTCTGCGTAAGAAATTTTAAAACAGACGAAATTCGCGCTATTTCACGAGAAAGATGAATTTCATATGCATGTATATATATATAACTTATATATTATTTTAAACATATATTTTAAACAAATTTGTAACTTATATTTATATATATATAAATACACAACTTTGTTTAAAATATTGCAATACGAACTGTTTTATAATTCTTATCTCTAACATAAAATATATATTTATTATGTGAAGTTCATTTCGTATAATTTTGATTATATATGTATATATGAAATGAACTTTACATAATAAATATATATTTATATGTTAGAGATAATTTATAAAACAGTTCTAATGACAATTCAAATTTCGCGCTCTGTTATAAGAAATTTGAAAGCAGATGGTTTCATGGTGTTGGTCACGATCACGCGAGTTCTATACTTTTTCCCCATCCCGCAAAAGTGCTCAACGCCGCTAAAGAAGTTTTCACTTCAAAAATTATTTAATATTTGGAAATATATCTGACTTATAGAAAAAATGAATATTAATTAAAGAAAGAAATAGTTTTTAAAATATCCTGAATAATATGTAACAATTTTCAAGATAGAAATTTATTACAATATTACAATTATTAACTGTTGCATCATTGCATCAATCTGATTAAAATGAATGGAACTTCGGGTACTCAATAATAATAAATAAAATAATATTAATAAATATATTGAATAATATTTTATTGAAAAAATATTAAAACTTATAAAACTTATAAAACTATCTAAAACTTTATTAATAAAAGAACAATGAATAAATAAATATAGAATAGTAATTTATTAAAAAGTAAACAATAGATAAAAAGAAAAAAAAATAACAAAATCATTATTTTCATTTTTAAATAACGATTCACCCGGCGAGTTTCGAACCGACGAAATCCACTCGTTAAAACATCAGTCCAACCGCTGGACTATATGTATTTAGATAAAAAATTGTCATTTTTTTACTGTCTTAGCAGGCAGTATTAAAAATTTTGACGTTTTCCATATATAATTTTCAATTAAGAAATTAATAATGAAGCTGTATGTTTCAAGAGATATCATCAATAAAACTTAATTTTTCTTTATAAATACTATATCTAGTGTGAATTTGAAAAAAATCGTTAGAGCGGTTTTTGAGAACCAATATATATAGATAAATACATATATACAATTTTAGCTAGCATAATAAGATAAGATTCAGTCCATTTCTCATTCATAAAATTCTTTTTTTCAGAACATATATATATATATATATATATGGGAAAATTATATTATATCTCCATAGTTTTATTTATTCCAATATTTTTATATCCTTATATATATATGAACCCTGTTCTTATTTTAAACTGCTCTGCTTCTCTCTCTTTCTATCATCTGGGTTTTATGACTTGGTGTATGCTATTTGGGAATTCTATTTGCACTATATTTAATGCCACCCCCATCCTATCAGCAATCGCTGCTGCTCCTGCCTGGTCCAGATGTTTGAAGAATAACCCTTTCAAGGTGTTTTGAATTTCTTCGTGTCTGGCCAACAACGACAACCAACGTCGAGCAGTATGTAGAATAGAGAAGGAGACTATTTTTATCTTCTCTCAGAATATAAGCAATCTCTCTCACCCTCCTTCAATAGAGCCATTCATTTATCCATTCTATTGACTTAGAACGCCAAACGAAAATTCATATCAATATTAAATAAGGTCTTTAAAAATGATCCTTCACTGAATTCTCTTGACTTAAATTGAATACAACATAAATATTATTTTATAATCTTTAAAAAATTTCTCGTTAAAATAATCTTTAATCTTTTAATATAAAAATATGCATAATAAATTAAACCTATATATATATATATATATACGCGGTGGACAATAACCAAGGTGACTGAGACCATAAAAACAAAACGGGTTACAAATTTATAAATTTTATTTCAGATTATTCCTCATTGATACACCTTTCAAATCTTCTGTAAAATGAATTGAAGCATAAATAGAAGTCATTCTTTTGGAGCCCCTTTAGAGCCGCGGTTACGTAATTCTGGATTTCTTCCACCGATGAAAAACGCTCTCCCTCCATGGCCATTTTTAGTTTAATGAATAGCCAAAAGTCAGCTGGGGCTAGATCAGGGGAATAGGGAGGATGCCAAGCGGTATTTTGCCGCTTTGTGAGCGGTTCGTACTGGTAACACACAATGTTTCTGTGGCTGTTTTTCCAAGCTTGAAATAAAATTTGATGTTGGCGCGAATTTAGAGTGTAGGATTCATGGTTTCTTTGTGACAAAGTAGAAAAAGTTGATCTGAAAAAAATTGGATTTCTGAAAAAGTATCAACACTAAAAAGCTGAATTTTTTTGGTTATCGAGGAATCGTATACCTATTTAATTATGTTTTGATATCTTAGGTGTAGCGCCGTGAAAAGGAGTTACAGCACCAGTCACCTTGGTTATTGTCCACACCGTATATATATATATATATATCTCATCATAACCCACTCCTGGTCTAAATAAGAAAAACAAATTTTTTTTTAGAATTAAATTTCAACATCTAATTTTTCGATGACTTTTTAAGTTCTCCCAAAAGATTTATGATTAATATTAACCCCAAAACGAAATCATAATTTTATGACATTCAAATAATTACTTTACAGACACTCTAGTTTTTATCTATATTTTTGATTGATAAGTCTATGGTTATAAACCTATAGTTTTTACTTCCACCATATTCTCCATGTCTGGTTCTCACTGCCTTATTCAAAAAGATACTCCAAAAATTATGTTTAAATGACAAAAATGACTAATTGACATTAAAGACATAGGCTTCTAAAAAGAAAGGTATTGAAAGTTAAGAGAATAATTGGTGTATCTATATATAGAAAAAAGAAACTTAGACTATTTAAGACGATCAACCAAAGAAATATTATCGATACTTCAAAAGTTGCCTATTGTAAGAATAATTTCCTTATTTAATTATTTGATAGGTTTATCTGGTTTTATGTGTAATATTAAAAAATAAACTCTAAATAATAAAAATAGCAACATTAGAGAGAAAGAGACAGAGAGGGAGAAGGAGATTGAGTGGGTGGAATATCTATCTCCTCCAATTTCTCTGAATAGTCAGTGTCTTGGTCACTTAAAAAACGTTCAGGATATTAGTCTAAGGATAATTTCCGTAAATTACCAAGAGTGATTTACATCAAACCTTGACCTCTGAATGAAAAGAGGATTGAATTCCGAAATATTTTTAGCACACCAAAAACAAAATCCAATTTTATTTCGATTTAACAGTTAAACATGATTATAAACATAAAAAAAGGAAATAATTTTTTCATTGTAATTATACCTATATATATATATTAAATATTGTAACTTTTAAATTATATTTATCTTAATAAAATTACTGAATTAAGAATTAAATTAAAGATAATTTTGTTATTATAATTTATAATATATATACATATATATATATATTGCTTAGGGTAAAAATAGATATAAAATTAATAGATTTTAAATTTAATATATAAATATAGAAACAAGCTTAAATTGATTTATTTAATCTTTTTCTCTTTCTGTTTATATTTTTACTTTATCATTTGATCTCAGATTTTCTCACACAATCATATTTTTAGTTAGTTCATTTAGATAAAATAATAAATAAAATAAACTTATCAATGATAAAAATCAGATCAATAAATTTCATTTATTTTTTTCCATTATATTTTATTATATAATATTATATAATCATATTTAATATTAATTTGTTTTAATTTTTTTTTTTAATTTTACTTCATTTTTTTAATTTAAAAATGATTTTAATTTATTTTATTTATTTATTTATTTATTTTTTGAGGTGGGGATAACACAATGAGAAATTCTAGGAACATCCAGAGCTTGAGATAAGGGTTAGTGTTATTCTCTTGCTTCATACTATATATAAACATGCACACATTCTCTTTCTCTCTCTCTATCTCTTTAATATTTGCATATAAATGGAATTAGTATCAAAAATTGTTTCCTGTATCAAACAATAACTAGGTAGATTTCAAATTTGAAAACAAATCAGATGAAAATATCACAATTTCCATCTAAAAGAAATTATATATATGTATATTTATTGTATATTCGTATATTAAAGTACCAGGTATATTTATTATTATTTTAGTCTTATATCCCTTATAAAGCTCCTGTGAAAAATTTTATTAATTATTCGTATTTATTTATAAAAGTTGATAAATTTTTATCTTAAAAATCATGCAGATTTCAATTTTTCATTTTTCGTGAACAGTAGAATTCAAATAGATTGATTTAACTATGTTTAGTAAAAAAAAAATTAATTTCTAATAATTTTACAAGTATTGTTTTAGAATTAATTTCTGGACTTAATTACAAAATTCATATTTTTTCTTATTTCGATACATTCATCATATTATATCAAAATAAATGAATATGAAAATAATACATAAATAATTTACTATTCAAAGCAAAATAATTTTTTTATACTATATAATATTTTTATTTCTATTAAACTTTTAGTTAATATAATTTGAATGATGTGTATATGATATATGGTTCTTTTTTATATATTTTATTATTAATGACCCTTAATACAACAGAATTGAATAGATAGGCCATTGGGTGTAGTTCCTATTTTTTGGAATCTCTAGGAAAAGGTCAGAAAATGTCATTTTATATATATACTACTATATAAAAGTGGATAGAGGGTTCTTTATCCTCTATGACGCATTCTAAGCATATATTTTTTTTGAAATATACGATTGACTTGTAATTTGTTTGAAATTAATCTAAATAGATAAATAAATAAGTATTTTATCTGTATGAGTGTATTTTAATATAATCCTGTTTTTATCTTTTTTTCTCTCTTAAATGTATTTAGGTTACATAATAAAGTTGGTTATATACCTAAAAAACCTATATTATCTTTTCTTATGTCTTTTCTCTTTCTCTCTCTCTCTTACTCTGATAATAACAAAATGCAGGAAATCCATTCCAGTTCATTTATTTTTATTTTATTTTAAAAAATTTCTGATAATATCAATATCATCTACCGAAATACAATCTCAATTATCTCTTTCGATTTTGTTTTTGTGCCTTTAAATGTAGATTGTTTTTTCAAGTCTTTCTCTTTGAAAAAAAAAAAAAAATAATTAAAACAGAAAAAAAATTCTTTCGACATGACTGGGTAATTTTTTCGATAAGTGGATGGGGAGGGGTGTCAATGAAGTGGTAGGTGTGAGAAGGTGAATGGTAACTTTTCGAGTATACTAATTTGTAATTACAAAGTGAAGAGTTTAAAATGAGAGAAATTTGTGTAAATAAGCAAGCCAAATTCGGCCATTAAAAGGAAAAAGAAACAAAACAAAAAAAGGGTATAAAAGTAATAATAACTAGAGATTAAAATAATAAAAAAATGATTTTGTACTCGACTTTAATTTTAGACTAATCCTTACAATTAATTTTAATGTTTTATTTGAGAAACTTAAATTAAAATGATCTTTATATTCAAAGAAATACAAATTAAAATAAATAAGGAAATAAAAAAAAAATAATTAAAAATTAAATTTATATATTTTACTTTAAAAAAATTATAAGGCATGAAAAGTATATAACCATAATAATATACATACATATATCGATATTTTTTCAATGCTTTTTTTTCGTGCAATTATTTCAAATAATAATTTTAAATAACTTTATACCTAAAAAATGTTGATAAATTAATACATTAATTAAATGAAAAATTAATTAAAAATCAAAACACAAACTACCTATTAATAATAAAATAATATATTTTATTATTCAGAATTATTAAAATCAATTAATTTAAGCTATACATAAAATCTAAGTTTTATCCATGTCATACAAGTTAAAATATAATATAAAATTTTTTATTTTTAAATTAAACCTTAATAGAGTACAATAAATCCAAATATACTGTGCTAAGTAAATTAATCTGAAGGAAATTTTAAATTAAATTATATTTTTCTTCTGTTTTTTTTAGCTATATATATATATAATTTTAACACCATAATAATATTAATAATTAGCATCTTAAATTTATTTATTATAATGTGTTTGAAATAATCACCTGAGAGGAAAAAAAATGAAAAATTATATCACCCAAGAGCTCTTCTTTTCTCTAAGGGCTATTAATTAATTTTTTTTTTATCAACAAATCCTTTTATCATCTCTTATACTAGTACATATAACATTATCAAAAACCATGAATATTTTTTGTTGTTTTTTGATCAACCTTAAGTTAAGATAATATGATTTAAATTCAAGATTTCATTAAAATCTTAAAAAAGAAAGCAAAGAGAGAGAGAGAGAGAGAGAGAGTGACTTAAGTGAAAAGGTAATACATATATTAAATACCTATACAATATTATATATTACTTATATTCTATATAAGTAAATCTACAAATCCTATTAAATTATCGACCAAAAATAACATTAATATATATTAATTAAATTACTTATTAAAAAGAAAACACCAATAATGAATATATATTTATTTATGTACTAGCTGTTCCGAGCGCCTTCGGCGCTCTTCACACCTAGACGGGGGCTCCGCCCCCTGTACCCCCGAGTGATACATTGTAATAGGGGGACCGGAAAGTAATGTCGTTTCTGCGCATGCCAATACTTGATTGTCATTTGTCAGCTCATTGTTTGGTTCAGAGGCGTACCAAAGACATTGTGAGGTTATAGTGATTTCTTTACTTATAGACAATTGAATTTCAATTTTTTTTTGTAATTTTGGGTAAAATGGCCAGCCAAATACCAGAAGAGGTACACATCCGGCATTGCATGCTCTTTGAGTTTCGCAAGGGAAATAACGCAACAGTTGCTACCAAAAACATTTGCGATGTTTATCCAAATGCACTGGACATTCGTAAATGCCAAAGGTGGTTTTCCAAGTTCAAATCGGGTAATTTTGATCTTTCCGACTCGTATCGATCAGGAAGACCATCAGCGTTAGACAACGACGTGTTAAGGGCGGAAGTGGAAGCAAATCCGTGTCAGACGATCGAGGAATTGTCAAACAGTCTCAACCAACCTTGGTCGACCATCCAAGAACATTTGAAGCAGATTGGGAAAGTAAGCAGAGCAGGTGTTTGGGTCCCGCATAATCTGTCCGAACAGAATAAGGCTAACCGATCAATCACATGCAACTTATTGCTTCAACGACACAACACAGAAGCGTTTTTTGATCGCTTGATCACAGGAGATGAGAAATGGGTCCTGTATGATAACCCAACCCAGCGCTGCAACACTTTTTAAGTGGCAAAACATTTGCAAATTTGGATGATATCCAAAATGCCATCTCTAGATATTTTGCCGAAAAACCAATTAATTTTTATCGATCAGGGATTGAAAATTTACTCACTAGATGGCAAAAGGTTATTGACAATGATGGGGAATACATCATTGATTAAAAATAAAGACTCGTTAAAAATGTATGTGTTTGTATTTAGCGTAAAAAAACGACATTACTTTCCGGTCCCCCTAATATTTGGTTGAAAGTCTTTATGTAAAAGGTTTTCATCCATTTTGTTTCAATCAGTATAAGTAGATAAGACATTCATTTGTTTTCTTGTAAAATATATTTTAATTTAATCAGTAAATTAATTATATATTATTATTGTATATGTTATATTTATCTAACTCTGTGTCTCTACAGTTTTCGAAAGTTCGTAGACGGAGCATCCACATTTCTCTAAGCGTCCCTATCCTGAGCTACAACCAAATCCTACCCTGTCCCATCTCTCCCATGTCCCTTCCTTCATTGTCCACCAACCTTGATCTTTGGTCTTCCACCGGATGTTTCCCAATCGGTTTCTCCCAATATTTCTAGCTTCTCCCATTCCAGCCACGTCTCCTTCCTATCTCAGCCTTCTCAATTTTATAACCTTAACTATATCTGGAGATCATGCAATTCTCCGTTATGCCATCTCCGCCATCCCCCTGTGACCTCATCTTCCTTTGGCCTATAAATGCTGCGAACAATACTAATCTCACAAATACTCTAAATCTACTCTCGTCTCCCAGGGTCATCGATAGGGTGATCAAACGTCCCGTTTTTAGGTGCTCTGTCCCGGCGTCCCCAAAAATTTCTTCGGGACAGCCTATTGTCCCGTTTTTTCAATATTTAGGACATTTCGTACTTTTTTTCAAAATTTTTTCAATTTAGTTCTAAAAAAAAAAAGGTAAACCGTTTGTATGGTCACCCTAGTCATCGATCAACATGAAAAATAATTGTTTTATATATTTCAATTTTGATTCTCTTTGATAATAGTTTTGATGAGATAAGCCCCTTTTCTGCATAATAATTATCAGCTATTATTTTTATCAATTAGTAATTACAGTTATTGAGTGATGCGGTTACCAACACATTTTGCGATTCATTTTTATTTATAAGATTATATATATATATTTATATATTTACCCAAATTTTGTTTAAATTTAAATTTTTAATTGATATTTAGAAGATATACATATAAATAAAAAAAAGCCCTACATTAAAAAGAACATTTATTGGAATTTTATCTGATAAATAAAAATGAAATTTGAATTGTATATATAGGTATATGAATGTATGAAAGCACGCAGGTCATAAATAAATTCACGGAAAGAAAAGAAAAAATATATCTGATAATAAATTCAAAAAATTTACATATATTAAAATTAAAAGTTAGATATACAAGTGTTGTTTTGTGGGCATTACATAGAATTCATAATAATATCAAGTACTACCGTCTGGTCATAAGAACTCCCTATTCGATGACTTTCTACAATTTACTCTTTTCAATTTTAGTTCCATGGATTTGAATTAAGACTGTAACCATTATCACACATAGACTGTCAATTTTTCATCATTAATCTGTAGCTATATCTTCACTCTTATCTCATTTTTTTGGAACAATAAATATATATATATATATATATAATCGATTATTAGTTCCAACTGATCTATTTATACTAGGAAAATAAATATAATAATGAGAAAAGTTTCAAATTCTCTTTTGTTTCGAAACTTGTTACTAAAATATAATCTTGAAATATAATATGATTTATCTTAATAAACTTCTATCTTGGTTTAATTAGGTGCTTATTTCTTTATTAATAATGTTATTTTTACGAAAATTTTGAAATTATTATCCTTATTATTATATTGAAACAAAAACAAATCTTTGAAAAATGAAAAAAAAAATTAAATATTACAATTATTTACAATTACACTAGTTAATGAAATTCTAAGATAATTGTGGATGAGATCTACTAAAAATATTTAAATTTTTTAATAAAATATTATAATTATTAAAAAAGTAATAATACTTCTGACTGAAAGCTATGCAACCATTTATTCTTTTATGGAAAATTAAAGAATATGGTTGCATAATTCACAGGCGGACTATTTTTTATTTAACTATTTTCTTTATACATATCGCATATTAATTGATGTTTTTTTCAATAGATTTAATTTAGAACAAAATAAATAATTTTTTCTTGTTTGATATATATATATATATATATATATATATCAACTGGATAAAAAAGGCAATTTAATTCAACAGCAAAGGTAGGATTAGAAGAGATTAGGTCCTGAAACTAAAGAAAAAGAAATACATTAGACAACGAAGAAGACATAGAGAGAGAGGGGGTCATCAAGATTAGTAGTTGGCCTTCTGCTTTAGTTAGACCTTAAGCCTTTGGGAATTAGAAAACTTCAAGTTAGGTAAAGGAAAGGGCTGGGGGACGAATGGGCGATAATAAATGTGCTTTACATTGCATTAAGAAGAACAACCAGCCAACAACAAACAACATTTGTATAGTATTTTTGAATCGAAACCTTTCTAAGAAAAGCAAAGAGAGAGAGAGAGAGATTGAGTAGTGTGTGTGTGCGAGAGAGAGAGAGAGGTGAGAAAGAAGAATATTTTTGTTTTTTTGCATTTGAACTTGGCACAGTTATTTATTTCTATGCATATTTTACCTAGATATATAAATATAATGTAAATATTGTATTTACAAATTATAGGTTTCTGTTCTATATAAGGAATCACACACTTTGGATGATTAGTTAAGTGCATTTAACCATCTCTTATCAGTCCTTGCACTTTTTCATATATAATTTAAACAAGAAAAACAGCAAAAATTAAAAAAACAAAACAAACAAACACAAAATGCTTAAGTCGCACGAGTTACAAGAACAGAATGGAACAAATATGGTGTAACTAATCAAATATGAGATCACCCACCATCCCCCCCCACCCCCAATTCTTTGAGTGTAGAGGACTCTAATCTAGTAATTCGCACAATTGTGGTCCTTCAAATAGGTATATATGATAAAAGAGGAAAAGAGGGATGAGACAACAGGTAACAATGATATGAGATGAAAATGTAATAATTGTAAATGATCCTTGCTTGAATGGCTTTTACTAGTAGTCTAAAATAGTTTTTTTTGTTTGTTCATTTGTTGGTTTATTTAGAGGCGGCTGATGGGATTATGAGAATAGGAAGGGAAGAGGATAGCTGGTGGCTTAAACAATCCAAAAAGCACCTAAGAGATAAAAAATATCATTTATTTAGTAATTTACGGTTACAATAATAATGATAATAATAATAATAATAAGCCACAATAACCACAAAAAAAGATATCAAATGCAATTAAAGCAGAGATGAAAATTATTATTAGATTTTTCATTAAAGTTTAGATTTATTTATTTTCAGTTCAGATTTGGCTTTCAAATATAAAGGTTCAAGAGTTAATCTTTAAATCTAGTAAAGTTTGTTCTATTTTAAAATGTGATTTGAGTCAATTGACCTATTATTCTTTTCTAACAAATATTAATTTATTTAATTTTGACTGTATATAAATTTTATATAAATTAAATATATATTTCTTATTTAACTCTACCCTCTTACTAACAGTCTATCTAGGGCCTCCCCTATTCTTCCAGAAATGCCCCGAAAGGCCTCGGTGGCACCCAGAATTCTTTCTCACTCCTTTCCTTAAATATATATATGTTTTGTTTTTGTATATATTGTTCATTTTTGTTTTAAATTTTATTTTATACCTCTTAATTGACATTAAAATATAATCATGCAGGCAGGCGATTCGGATTGCAATCCATTCAAGGGAAATACCTTAAATCGTTCACCTCCAGTGCTACGAATAGATAGTACAAAAGTAAATGATGAAGAGCAGAAATTAATTGCCTCATCTTCTCTCCCTCCACCAAATAGTGAAATTTATTACAATGAATGGCAAAAGGAATTAAAAGCAAGAGAAGTTCTTGAAGAAATTATAATAAAAATGAAACAGCAAATTAAAAATCTTGCAAACAAAATTATGATGATAGATGTAAAAAATTCATCAACGTCTAATACTTCTGAAAAATCATACCATACTGATGAGGATGTATTTACCTCCCCAGTGAGTAAAAATGAACAAAAAATCACAAGTCAATATGACTGGATAGTTCAAAATAAAAAGAAAAAGAAAAAGAGAAAGATAATAATAGAAAATAATAGAACAAAAAATCCTAAGGAAAACCCTGATAAATCTAATAATTTTGAAGATGAAATTATTTCCCTTAGAACTAAAAATGATGTGAATGAATCTGTTAATGTTAAGCAAAATAGAAATCACAAAAAAAGAAAAGCCTCTAGACTATCAGAGACTTCAATGGCTATTGGTTCCCTATATCAGACTCAACAAAATAAAAATCAGCAATTTTTATTTAAATAATATTGTATAGGCTATTGTATTTCTCTATTACCAGTGATATGTTTGAGAAATTGTTGATCAAACGGTTGAAGCCTATTATTGAAGAAAAACATCTCCTTCCAGGACATCAATTTGGTTTTAGAGATAGACATTCTACAATAGATAAAGTCCATAGAATAATTAATTATATTGAAAAAGCTTTGTTCTGCTATCTTTCTTGATGTATCACAGGCATTCGACAGAGTATGGCATAGGGATTAGTGTATAAGCTAAAAAAAATGCTTCCAAAGGCGTTCAGTGATCTTCTGGAGTCCTATCTTCGAATAGATACTTTCGAGTCCGCTTTGAAGACGCGTACTCTAGCTTCAGGAAAATCTCAGCAGGCGTACCCCAAGGAAGCGTTATAGGACCTATTTTATATCTCCTTTACACTGCTGACATCCCAAAGAGCTCGGAAATCAAAATCGGAACTTTCGCAGACGATACTGCTATCCTGGCCACCGGGGTTGATACTGCCTTGGCAACAGTTAGGGTACAAAAGGCTGTTGACAGAATTGTGGACTGGGCTAATAAGTGGCGTCTCAAGTTGAATGAATCAAAGTCTCAACACATCAATTTCACCTTAATGAACCAAGACCCTTTGCCTATTATAATAAACAAGCCATATTCCAATTCTGCTAAGTATCTGGGCACATGACACTCGATGCCAAACTTCGGTGGAAAGAACATATAAAAATAAAAAGAAAACATCTAAACGTAGTGAGATCTAAAATGGAATGGCTCATTGGTAGTAATTATAAACTCTCGGTTCACAACAAACTACTGCTATATAAACAAATTTTGAAACCTGTTTGGACTTATGGACTACAGTTGTGGGGTTGTAGTGCAAAATCAAATATAAAAATAATTCAAACTTTCCAAAATAAAGTGCTACGTAGTATTGTTAATGCTCCATCAAGATCTAAAAATGAATACCATAATTGAAGAACGAAGTGCAATGTCCGAGAGACATAAACTTTGCCTTAAAAATCACCCTTCTCGTCTTTTAATCCACAATGAAATTTTGAGACGACTTAAACGAACTAAACCCGCCGATTTAGTGAAAAAAACTTTAAGAGTGTTACTCCCCCTCCAGTGATAAATGGAAATTTATTAAAGAATTAGTTATGACCACTTCTGCGGAGTCAAACTCACACAAAGTTTAATTATCTTGTATTGTTCAATTAATATTGTAAATCAATAAAAAAAAAAAAATATATTTATAAATTTATAAATTTATACTAGATCTAATACCATCTTTCTCTCTCTCTCTCCTTTTATATATATACAAACTAGAAATCTGATTTATCAATTGAATGTAATTTAATATTACGATATAAATAGTACGGTGCTCATATAAGAAAAAAATATATGATAAAGGTTCTATATCTATATATATTACCTCTAGCGAACGATAAATTAAAAAAATAAAATAAAATTAATTTTTTTATTAAATATATATAAAGAAAAAAAATAACTTGATTTGAATTCTAACTTTAAATATTCAGATTTTCTGTTCATTATGTTATAATAATTATTTATTCACTTTCACAAAGATATATACACTATATATATATACATATAGGTTTAGGTTTCAGTGAATGTTATTGTTATTATTACTATCAGATTTATCAGGGATATAATCACGTATTTTTGTGAGATTGTTTTCTCGACGTTTCGGCACCCATTTTGGCGCCATTTTCAAGAGATTATTTAGGTGGGAATATTTTTGGGATTCTGGGTCTGTGTGACCAAGGGTTAATATGGGAATTTTGGGTTGATAGGTTGGATGGTTTTGTACTCACTGAGTGGAGCTCCGAAGAATCCTGGGCAATCCTGACTCTGGTACAAGTCCGTACCGGACATATCCAGAACCAATATAAATCCCGCCATAAAGTTAAACTCCGCCCACCAGAGTACACAAAAGCCCATTGCGCATGCGCAGGTAGCAAGCTCAGGTAGAATCCAAAGGGTCGGGTCCCAGAGTGCCAGAGTCAGGATTGCCCAGGATTCTTCGGAGCTCCACAACAACGCAGTGCGTACAAAACCATCAACCAAAAATCCTGATATTAACCCCTCACAAAAATACGTGATTATATCCCTGATAAATCTGATAGTAATATACATATATATATATTCATCATTTGATTGTTATTATTCATTTTCCACATTTTTATTACAATTTATTTCATTTTAATTTGATATTGTTATTTTTGAAGATTGGTGTGAATTTTGAAATTTCTTCTTCAATTTTATTATTGCTGAGCTAAAATTTAGAATAATTTTTATATTCCATAAATTAAATTATAAATATAATATATATACATGCGAAATCTAATTAAAATATACATTAAAAAAAAATAATATCAAAATAATGAATTAATTAAATATAAATACCTATATAATATATTCAATATATATATATTCTGTTCTATTTATTTTACTGTCATTGTCTCTTGCCTTTTGCCTCATCGTATTCCCCTTAGTCTTAGTATTTTCTGAATTCTCAGTCGTCTTCTTAAATCGCCAATCTTTCTATTTCTCTCTCTCTCTCTTTCACTCCCCACTTCAACTCCTTCTCTTTTACTCATTCCCTTTATCTTTTTGAAAGATTTCCAATATCGAAAGACTGTCTTTCTACAGGTTTTCGTTGAATATAAAAAAAAAAAAAATCCACTGGAAACTTACAAAATGAAAAAACTCTTTGAAAAGATAATAAATAGGTTTTCTGGATGTCTGTGTCTGTGTTTTTATCAACCCCCACATTTCTTCTTTTTTAATTTTTATTGCAATATTTTTTATTTTTGTATTTTTTCCTAAATTGGATTCAATAGTCCAGAATCTGAAGTAATTATTATATATAAAAATTAAGAGCAAATCAATTCAAAATTAAAGCCTATCTAAAGTATTTACTCGTATTTCAGTTTTAACATCTATAAATGATTAATAAAACATAATTGGTTATAGTAATTGATTTCTTTCTTTGAGAAACTTATTCTACAACTTTAGAAATTTTATTTTCAAGTTGTTTTAAATTTTGTATTGGATAGGTGACGCCTTCCATTAATAAGGCACTGGTTTGCTCGATTCTTAAAATTTTGACAGACTTCCTACAGCGACTGGCATGTTGGCCAAGGCTTGATGAATATTGTTTTTAAGTTCAGCAAGGGTCCTTGGGTGATCGGTATACTCAGTGGACTTAAGATAGCCCCATGAAAAAATCGCAACGCGGTGGCCATTGAACATCGCCTCTCAGTAGCCCAGGGAAATGATTCCGCCAAATCCCCATCACAAGTATCGGCGTATGAGCAGTGGCTTCATCCAACTTGGATCAGATATCGCCTAAATCTCTTCCATTAAGATTTTTGAGAAAAAGGTTTTAGATACAATATTTAAAAGAAATAAAATTTCCAAAGTTGTAGAATAAGAAATAAATCAACTATATACAATTCTGTTTTATTAACACTCTAAATCAGCAAGTTAGTTGCCCCACTCTGTATTTTAATTTAAAAGAGAAAAAATTCTTTATCCCCAGCTGTTTGGAGGCTGCAATATTCGTAGCTCCTTTTTGAAATATATATGTATATAAGGTCTTCGTACCAGTCAGGAAGGGCTTAGTTCTCATTGGCGATTATCCTATCGATTGGCAAGAACGGTTGTTGTTGGTACGGGAACTTGGCTGTTTTCCTTCCTTCCATCTGTGTTGTGAGTGTTATATGTATGTTAGAGAGAAAGAAAGGAAGGAGGAAGGAAGGAAGGAAGGCACTGCATGGCACCCATCCACCTCCCCTTTTCTCCACTCTTTACCTCCCCCATCCCCCACATCCCATTCCACGCCTTTTCACTTCAACCCTCTTCGGCAATCTATCCCTGTCTGCAAAAGGTGCAAGAGAGCCATCGAAATAATCAATCGACACCACCTCTTCACCCCTACTATACAGCTCTTTTGCACGCTTGTCACCCCTCCCCTCCCATTAAAAGAATGAATGAGAGAGTATATAATCCACACAAAGCCACTAAACTATTGTTTCCCACATCCAAGGAGGATTATTTTTCTTTTTTCTACTTTCTAATTAACAAGTCGTTTCATCTCTAAGAAAAAGGCTACATTCATACCTTTTTAAGATCCCTCTCTTTTCATTATTATTACTTACCTACTACTTTTTTAAAAAGAAATAATGATATCATTTTTTAGAAAAATTCTATATGGCTCCAATATGTTGTATATACATATATCTACAGAATGACAGAAATCAAATGTCTGTAATTATTTGAGACTTCAAGATGGTAAAGGTCGTTATTCTGTGGTTTAAAATGAGATGTTTAAGGTGTATGTTCCGTTGGAGTGTTCAACATTGTACAGGGATTGATCACATTAGAAGAATAGTATTAAGAGGAAATGTTTTTTTATGATGAATTAATTGTTTACAGTTCTTGTTTTTAGATTAAATCATTTATTTATGACTTATTTGTAATTTTTATTGATCTTGACATCATAAACATCGTTTATAACTTTTATATTTTTTATTTACAAAAATTTGGCTTTAATAATTTTTATAATAAATTTTAGATTCAAATTTATTTGGTAATTAAATCATTCCAACATTGGAAAAAACATTCTGAAATTTTTTTAAAACCCATAAATATTTTATTTCGAAATTTAATCTATAATCTATAATTTTTTTTTTCATTTTAGTCATTTTAAAGATTTTTTACATTCGTACATAGATACATCTTTTGAGTTTTAAATATAAGCGAGAATGGTTATCCTTATATAGGTGACAGTACACCATGGATCAGCTTTATTTTTGCCCCAAATTTTAAATTAATGCTTAGATCTTGCAGATATAAAGAAAGAGCATCCCAAACAATTTTTCAAATGATTTTGATTCAATTGAAAAAGCTGGTTAGAAATTATTAAAATTTTTATTTTTAGAACATGCCCCTATTAAATTTCATATAAAATTTCGATAAGTTGTCAAGAGAATTTTAAATTAAAATATTTAAAAATATAAGAATATATATAATTAAATTTAAATTTGAATTTTTCTTAAAACTAATGTATAATAATTGATCTGAAGCTAAGTCTAACAGTAGATCATTTTAAAAAAATTTAAAATGTGTGTATGATACACCTTGGGACAAATTTAAATAGTCCACATTAGGTCACAGATATGTCAAACTAATTTTTATTTTGCAAAAATATATTTTATTTCAAATATTATTATGTTACTTCAACTTATTAGTCTTAACAATGGCAAGAATTAGAAATCAAGAAGAATATGAAAAAATCAAGCAGTTCGTTATAAACAAAATTAAAAATAAATCAATTTCTAATAGTTTTATCAATTTATTTCTAATAGTTTATCATTTGGAATAATTTTCTTTCCTTGAAGAAACAATTTCAAAAAATTTGTAATACATTTAATTAACTTTTCCAATTTACTTTTAAATGTTCCTAACTGAGCATCGAAATAGATACTGTACAAGATACAATCTATTAAATATTTTTTTTATAATCGTTATGAGATTGCAAGATTTACTAATATAGAGAAAGATTGTACAGATAGACTAGGGAAATTTTTGACAATAATTCTTTAATAAAAAAAAAATTAGAAAAAAGATAAAAAAGTCTTTCAAGGAGAACCACAATCTCCTATAAATTAAATTTCTATTCAGATTTCTATTAGAAGTCTCATAGTGCTCTGAGAAAATTTCCCAAGTATGAAATCTTAACTTTTATACGATAAGTTCTGCTGCTACTTTCAAAACGATTGTAAGATTACTTACTTAATCGTTTTCCTAAAAGTTAAACAAAAAGTCGATTTTCATTAGATTTTCTTAAATGAATACCAATCTCATTGGGTAGGTTGGTTTAAAGTTTAAAGGAATGAGAATATTTGATCATTTTTTCATTTTCTACTGAATAATTAATATTTAGAGAGGCTTGTTATGTCATATATGATGATAGCATCAATGTTAAACACATTTTAATCAAAAGCACGATTTTAAAGAAAAAAAGAAAAGGTAATAAATAATAAATTGGGAAAGAAAAATCCAACCAAATAATTGAATGTTTTATCTGAATATCTGAAAATCATTATTCTACAATATAGGCAATAGAATTTATTAGAATATTTATATATTTTTGAAGGTATATTTCCTCTAATGTCACTTTCAATGTTAGACAATAGTTTTAATATTAATTTTTAGATTTAAGTTCGAATTCCTATGGAAGGTTAGTTGTTACCCTTTTGCCCCACCTATCGTTCTTAAAGAATATTAAACTGGAATCTTCGTATACAGTCAGTTGAGTAGAAGAAAATAAAAATTTAAATATTATAAACATTCTTTGTATGGGAATTTCTAGAATTATTAATTTTATATTCAGGGACGGAAATGAATCTACTTCTTAACTGAGCCACCAGATGCGCCTAATATGCATATAGTTGTAGAAAGTCATAGACTGTTATATATAATTGTATAAAAAAGTAATTAAGATATATTTGTCTTATAATTACAATTAAGATCGCATGAAAAAGTAAAAAGGAAAAACAAAATAAGTTTCGTTCTGTTTGTTGTAATTCTCTTTTACTTGATATCATTTTGGTATAAAATTCTTATGCATATTATTTACAAATCAGTGGCTGCTACTATTAATGTTAATTTGTGAATAGATGCAACTTTAACTTGTTTCTCAGTCTGCTTCCCAGGGTTTTTAGGCCAACTAGAGAGAGAGAGAGAGAGAGAGAGAGAGAAAGAGAAAAGAAGGGTGTCAAGAGGAATGAGGATATGGTAGTGGTGGTAGAAAAGTCGCCCGGTCAACTAACTTCACCTCATAAATATTCATTATTAAACCATAATTAAGCAGCCATTTGTTTAAAACCCAAAAACTCTTTCTCTTTATATATATTTATATTTATATTTATATATTATAATATAATTTAACGTATGTTTTGTACACATTTGTTTTATAATTAAAATTAAAGCTCGTAACTCTCACTAAAATTAGATTTACTGAAAATTAATGAATAATAAATAATTATAATTGAGAAAAATAAAATGTATGTATGTAAATGTATATATAACATTAAAATATTAATTATTTAAGAATTTGTATATATACAATATTATGATTTTAAGGATTTTTTATTATTGGCTTTCTTATTATAAAAATAACTTATTTTTTTAAATCTAATTGAACTTGGCGAGGTCCGATCCCACGAACTCAAGTCCGGCAGACCAGGACTATAACTGTGATTTTGAGGTTATTTGGAAATTTTATTAAAATATATTGAGATCAAATTTGAGTAATAATTGTTCAAATATAGTTTTTTTTAATCATATCATTTTTATTTAAATTAAATATCTTTAAGCTAATTAGAAACTAAGTTTTAAGATGTAATTATTTTTGTGATTATATTCTTCTTTTATTTTTTCCCCACCTCGCTCACTTTTCCCATCCCATTATATCACATTAAAACCTCTAACTCCAACCTTCCAAAAACCTTAAAAAATAAGATCATTTCACTGACAACATTAATAACTGAAGAATCTTTTACTCTAACTCTTAAAAAAAGTGAAGATTTCTTTTTATAGGAATAAAAGTCTTTGGGGAAAATCTTCAACAATGTATTTTTTTTATTTCTTCTGGGATTTATCACTCAAAGTAGATTTGAAAAGAAATGATAGATTATCAAATAGATCAGATAATTCACACTTTCATATATGTATATTGAAGAAATGTTTTTTTTTTACTATTTTATTTTTTATATAAAAAAAGTAAATTCAGATGATATACTTAATATACTATAATATACTTTAATATAATACTATTTATCTTGATAATTTAAAGTTGGACAAAATATTTCATAAGAGATGAAATGTGTAGAATAAAATTCTCTAAAAATTGTTTCCATATAAAATTTTCTCTAATTTTTTATAGTTTAGGAAATATGGCTATTTTAATTTTTTAATATTATTATTAGGAATGGCTCTAAGCAAAAATTATGCCAGGACGTTAAAACTTCAATAGAAGCTTAAATATAAAATTTGGTTAAGATCGTCGGAATTTTGTCCACACGATTTCTGCCACACATACATCTTCGTCAACAGGAAAACCACTTTTGTGAAATCAGAATGACTTGAAACGTGGGGATCCATCAAAAACCTTAATAGTTAGTGTTAATGGGGATTTTTCAATACCTTTACTCTCAAAAAAACTATTTTTCGATTTAAAAGTAAAAATTAAATCAAAAAAATAAAAATATTAAATAAATTGATTCATACCGAATATAAATACGATATGAGTTCAATATAATGTAATAAACAAGAATAAACTTTCAATCTATTTTAAAAGAAATTAATTTTTGTTTTTTGAAGTAATGTGCATAAATAAAAGAATGAAACCCTTAAACAGTGGAAGGGTATAGTAGCAGTAATATTAAAACTAACATTAGAAAAAATAGTAATGTATAATAAATGATATATTTTGATGTCAGAGGATGAAAGAGATATTGCATAAGGAGGAATTTATGATATCTATGCATTCAAAGTATTGTTTAAGTTAAGTTACGAAGGGAGAGATATATGAATGGGTGAATAAATGAGTAGTTTATTTACTGCGAAACTAAATGTGTGAAACGGTCATGGTCTGAGAAGGCAAAGGCAGGCAAACAAAATAAATAATAGATCTGAGAGAATTAGAAATATATGGAAATTAGATGGAGGAGTTTTGGACAGTTGAAAGAATGTAGTTCCCGAAGTTAGTAGTGAATTCAATATTGACACTCAGATAAAATAGATAAGGTGATAAATAAATAAATAAATAAATAGAGATAAATAAGTCATAATTAAATGTAATGTATGTCCAGGTGAATTTTAGCCCATCCAAGTTTAAAAATATAATTTGGATATTGTATTATAAATATTTTGGTAAAATAAATTAAATCTCAAGATATTAGTTTATAATTTGTTATATTTAAAATTTAGAAATCCAAAGTATTAGATATTATATTGTAAATAAGAGATTGCTCAAAATCATAAATTTATATTTTATAACAATTTTTCTAAAGAAATTATTATTATTTTATATATTTCACATGTATAATTATAATTTCATAATTAAAATATTATCTTTAATTTTATATAGACATAGAACAAAATTTAACAAAAATATTTATTTTCAAATTTAATTGAAATTTATGTTATTATTTTTCATTTAAATAAAATATTATAATTAACCAAACGTTTTTTTAATTAAATTAAAAATCAACATTTTTTTTTCTATCTATAAAAAATAGTAATATTAATATACGCGGAGATAAAGTAAAATACATATGTATAGTATTTTGTTACATGATGCATATTTATCTGACATGTAATCTATTATATATATATACCAATCAGTTTATGCAAATAATCCTCATTCCAACTCTCATCCCTCTCTCCAATCATCTCTCCTCATTTAAATAATCAAAATTTTTTTATCTATCTCTAGTAATAATAATAAATAATTTATGTTTTACTAGTTCATTGATCTTTCAATCAATCAATCAATCAGGGTTTATTTAAATTCATCTATTTATACAATACAGACTATAAAAATGGTATGTGCAAAACACAAATAAATGATGCTCAGAACTTATTCTGAGATATAGGTACATTTAAACTATACATATGAAATAATCGTCTAATATTTAAATTAAATGATAATAATTTTCAAACTAGATAAACTTTTATATATATTTATATATCTAGATTGATAACTTTCAATTATAAGATAAATTAATTAGAGAGTGGTGTTTTATTAATAATTAATTAATATTTATAATTGTATCTGAAATACTAAAGGATTGTTAATTGAAATATTATTTATTGTACATTTTTTATCATAATTGAAATTATAAGGTAGATTGTAATTCAGAAAGTGATAAATTTGAAGCCTGTTGGTAAAGAAATTGTATATAATTAAATAGCATATGGATAAAATAAAATTGAAACATTTTCAGACATAATCCAAAATATGTTTATTTTATCTGACATGTAATCTATTTTCCACACCCACCCATTTTGCACCACTTACTTAATTTTTTTCCTCCTGAGTGGTCCAAACAGGTAAAAATCAGATGGAGCAAGGTCGGGACTGTAGGCAGGATGAGGTAAGAATTCCCAACCCAATTTTTGAAGCTTATCACGGGTCAGCTTAGAAAGTTGCAAGATAGATGGAACAAATGCATAACTGTGGTGGGTGATTATATTGAAAAATAGCCTGAATTTTGAAAGAATCAAATCAACCTTTTTCGAGCTATAGTCATTTGTCTCTTTACTTATTGAATGACTCTCGTAAAAAAGGGCCTATACCTATATTTATAATTCTTTATTATCTTTATAAATAATGATGATTAATTTCTTTTTCATAGTAGTTATAATATATATTTCCTGCCTGTATTCAATTAACCAGCCTAACTGAAGATATCAATTTTGGAAGTATTAAATATATAAATAAATAACCCAATAATTAAACAAATAAATAAAAAATATAAGACGTCTTGAAATGATATTACCAATTTTTTTAAAAGACATATATTTCAATTGTGATATATATATGGAAGAATATATAGAATATATATATTCTTCTATTATATTTTTCATAAAAAGTGCTAGTGATTTAGTACAATTCAATAAAGGTGATCTTTCAAAATAAATTTATATTACTAAAATTGAATTTTCATTATAAAAACAACTGAACTGAATTTAAAATCTAACAAGGACAATCAGTAAAATATTCAAATGAGTTTCGCTATGAAAAAATAAAAAAAAAAATGGTTTGAATGTAAATATTTCCTTGAGGATATTTTTGCGTGACCTAGTTTTTCTCACTCTCTTTCTCTCTCTTTCGCTCGTTTGATGAGATTTTTATAATTGTACTTTTGCTTCTTAGCTTCCTATCTCCCTTCTTAATCTATCTATAAGAAGATTAAGTATAGAAAAGATTGAAATATCGTTCTGATATCTTTAGATCATAGGTTCTTAAACTTATGTACTCCACGGACCCCCACTTGAAAAAATTTTTTTTGACGGACCCCCATCACAACTTTAGGTACTTTACGTCATTTTATTAATTAATTTCTGGCTTACGATCTCATAAGGACAAGGATATATGATGAATATTTCTAACAGTGATTGGTGAATAACGATTTTTTTGCATATTGTTGAACACATTTTATTAGAAATTATAATATTGAAGAAAGAAAATACAAACATTGTCATAGCAACAAATCTCACAAATTATAATGGGTACTTACATTAAATTCATATAAATATTTTATAATTTTTTTCAGAAAATATTAAATAAGAAATATTTTAAAAAATAACTGCATTTATCTCATTAAATATAACTTACATATTTAATGAGATGTATGCAGTTGTTTTCTTGAAACAAGAATCTCAATATCTGGCTTAATATTGGAAACTTTTAATCTAAGATCCGGCTCTACATTTAATTTGTTTCTATATTTAGACTTAATATAAAATAGTACCGAAAAAGCTTGTTCGCATAAATATGTTGTGCAGAATGGAATCAAGTGTTGAAGTGCTTTATTTGCAAGCGCAGGATAATCTGACCTGAGAAGTAACCAAAAGTTGCTCAATTCAGTTTTGTTAAATTTTAGTTTATAAGTTGTATCACATGATAATTCCACGAGAATATCTTGTTCAGGTGCAGATAAATGTTTAGCATTTGTAATTTCCATATTAAATGGATCTCTGATCCAGTTATTGCAAGGATCAGGAGTAGAAAAATACTTCCTGAAGTTGCTTTTCAAAGTAATTAAATGTTCAACAAATAATTGACGCGTTTGATTAAGCAATTTTTCACTGGAGCTTTCTATGAAATCATTGAGAGTTGGAAAAGACTCATATACACCGTTCTGGATGCGTTTCGACCACAAGTCGATTTTTTTAATCATTGCTTCTATTTTATCTTCAACTTTAAATATATTTACAACAGTACCTTGCAGGCTCAAATTAAGTTCGTTCAATTTTGTAAAAATATCAGTCAAGTAAGCCACCTTAGCTAACCAGATAAAATCATTGAAACATTCGGTCAGTTCAAAATGCGCATCTATTAAAAACAATCGTATTTCATCTCGAAGCTCAAAAAGGCGAATGAGTACTTTCCCGCGGGACAACCAACGTACATCTGTATGTAATAATAAATGTGTATGTTGACTACCCATTTCCTCACACAAAATTTTAAAAACTCTGGAATTAAGTGGACGAGCCTTAATGAAATTGACAATTTTAACTACTTCGTCTAATGTTCTTTTCAAATCTGGTGACATATTTTTGGCTGCTAATGATTCTCTGTGAATGCAGCAATGATTCCAAACAACCTGAGGCGCAACATTTTTAATAAGAGCAATCAATCCAGTTCTTGTACCTGACATTGCACGAGCACCATCAGTGCAAATTCCAACACATTTTGGCCACTCTATTTCATTTTCGGTTATAAAATTATTCAAACTGTTAAATATGTCATTAGCTGTCGTTCGTGAAGGTAGTGAATCACAAAACAATACATCTTCTTGTATTTGATTTTCAAACTCATATCTAATGAAAGCTAACAAATTGGCATTATTAGTGACATCAGTACTTTCATCCAATTGTAATGAGTAATAGTGACTTTTGCGCACTCTCGATATTAATTCTTCTTTTATATTACATGACATGTCTTCAATCCTATTCTTAACCGTATCATTTGATAATGAAATCAAATTTATATCGTTTGCTGCTTTAGTTCCTAACATTATATTTGTAATTACTTTTGTAGCAGGAAGAATTAATTGCTCTGCTATATTATGCGGCTTTCCTGCTTTAGCAATAAGTAGAGCTACTTCATATGATGCCATTACTGCTTTCTTACTCATACCACCAGATCCCGTCTTTACCATCAATTTCTGACTTGAATTAAGTTCTTCTTTTTTCATTTTAAAAAATTCGATAGACTTACTAACATGCTCGCTGTGCTTTGTTTGTAAATGACGTCTGAGATTAGCAGGTTTCATACTTTCATTGGATAAACTTTCCTGACATAGAACGCAGACTGGTCTTTCCACATCATTGTTGCAAATATAAGTAAATCCAAATGATAAATAATCATCCGAATATTTTCTAGTTTTGCGTTTCTTGGTAGAGTTTGCTGTTGATGCCTCATCATCTGATTCTTTCCGTTTCTGTGTTGAACCAGTTTGTAGCCAACGATCCATTTTATGGAGTAATTTATTAACATTGAACTACAATAATATAAATATAATATAAATATAATATAAATATAACGAATTATTATTTACTAGCTATGTTTTAATATGATTTTAAATGAATGTTTTAATATCATTTTAAATGAATGTTTTAAATCATTTTAATAAATGTTTTAAATCATTTTAAATAAATGATTTAATATCATTTTAAATGAATATTAATTTATATAATAAATATATTTCGTAATTTGATTCTAAAATATTATTAATTTCGTAATTTGATTCTAAAATATTATTAATTTCGTAATTTGATTCTAAAATATTATTAAAATAAATATTTTTTATTCATAAAACTAACTTATACTTACTCTCAAAAACAGCCTTTCTGGGAAATTGCAAAATGTGTTTAGTGTTTTTATAAAATAATGATCATGCAAATTACACTAAAAATTAAAAAAAATTATTAGCTATAATAAACTATTATTAGCTATAATTTAATTATAATTAATTAAATTAATAAAAATAATTTAAAGATACAACTCGTTGAGAAATGAACTTATAATTAACATTTGCTTTAAAACTGTTTAAAACCCCAGAGTGGACGCTGACAATTTGGGTTTTTCCGGGTAAGACTGTCCCCTCCCCTGGTTTTCCCCAATAACAAAGTGAAAGAAAATTCCCTTATATGCCTCCCCTTCCGAGCCCCTAAGAGGGGTTATTTTAAAGGAACAATCGAAAAATGATTTTAAATGAATGAATGGATGAAAATTCAAATTTTATATATAGTTTTTTATATATGTTTATTTATTCACAAAAAATTAATTGACATAATTATCAATTTAATAAAATAAAATAGTATTATTAATAGTATTAAATTATAGCCGTAATTCTCTAGGAGGATATAGTTAAACAATGAACTTTAAATATTTATATATGTATATATTTTTACGATGATTTTTTTCCGAGGACCGCGGACCCCCAGTAAAGGCTTCGCGGACCCCCAGGGGTCCGCGGACCACAGTTTAAGAACCACTGCTTTAGATGATGTATTTATATATATATACAAAGAAATTAAGTTAAAAATAATATTAATAGTAATATATAATTTAAAAATTTAATTATATTTTATAATTTATTAGATCACATTTATAATTATTACACAAAATGTATGTTTTCTATATATTCCTGTGACTATACATATTAATATCGGTATAATAGTTTTTGTCAATTTTTATAAATTAATTATTAGGGTACTATGAAAAAATATTGACTCAACATATTAAAATTTATGTCCAATAAAAAAATTAAATAAATAAATTAAAATAAATAATAACAAATTACACAAATAAAATATTCGTTAAAAAAATATATTTTTTTTTAAATTTAAGAAAATAAAATATACACACAAGAATAGATAAATTAATTGAAATTTAAATCTTGACTAAATAAATAAATCATTTAATAAAATATTTTTTTTTTATTTCTTAATTAATTATTGTTTTATCATTCGTACATTGTTAGAAGTTAAATTTAATTTAGACATTTAAAAAATATTTTTATTTATTATAAAAATTCTGGTCCTCCTCATACCTTAATTTGATTTTAAATTAAATAACTAATTTCAAATCAATGTGAATGCTGATTAGAATAGGCATAGGTAAAAAAATTTAATAAAATTTATATATATATATTGACATCCCAGCAGTTGAAAAAAAAATAATAACAATATTTTAATCATTTTATAAAAAATTGGACGTATATGAACATAAGTAGTAGAGGTAACGAATTTAATATTATTATTATTAATCATTTGAAATATTTAAAGTTTTAATTTTATTAAAACGAATTTATAATTGGAATTTAATTAAATTTTGTTTAATATAAATTTTTTATTTTTATTTTTTTACCGACCGACGATAGTAAGGGAGGTATTGTTTTCACACCAAATTTCACATGTGGAGATTTTTACATATCTCCACGAATCATGCATTTTCTTAACAGAAAAAAGTATTTTTAGCATGATGTCTGTCCGTCCGTCCGTCCCTATAGATGTGTACAGCCTGAACGGCTCAACCGATTTTGATGAAATTTGGTATATTTACTTAATGCATCAGTGGGATGAATTGATCAACTTTTGGTGCAAATCCGGAAACCGGAAGTGGTAGTATTAGCGATCGACGATAGGAAGGGAAGGGTTATTTTCATACCAAATTTCACATGAGGAGATTTTTTACATATCATCACGAATCATTCACTTTGCATTGGTTTTATACTCGAGAAAAATCATCTTTATTAGTTTTTTCTTAATTAAAATTATATGACGTCATCCAGCCATTCATGACGTCACAGCCTAGTCTTACATATATATTATAAATAAAATAAAATAAAAATATTTATGTTATATTCATATCTGTTTTTTATTACATTAATAGATATATTAAAATTATTTGAAATTGTTTCTGTAGCTGAAAATTAATTTTTCAAACCGTCGGTCGGTTCGGACCTAGCCACAGGTCAACTTATTTTTTATATAAACGATGGTTTAAACATTACAAACAGAAAAGTGAAGTTAATAAAAAGCGGTATAATTAGCTAAAAATAATTATTAAAATTGCTATTAATTAGATATTTAAATTAATTAATATAGAATTATTAAAAATATTTGTATACGCACATTTAATTAAATACAAAGACAATTTTTTATAAAAACTATTTCTTCTCTATTTTACATAATTAATTATTACAATATTTAGATTCTTATTTTTAAGTTTATTACTAATATTAAATTGAATAAATTATATACTCATAATTTCAATAACATTACATAATAGTATTAATAATAAATTTCCCTTTAAAAGTTTTCCTTTCTTCCCACAGAGAAACGGAATTTGTATGGTTATTATAAGTAAGATACTAATTACTTTGAATAGTAATACAATAAATATTTGCAAATATATATCATACGAATGAGAAAAAGGATCTCAATAAAAATTCCAAATTCATTTCTTTAGACCCATTAAACTGAAATCACCGAAAAATTTCATATATATCAAGGCACATGTTGTTGTTGTTGTTTGTAACGAGTGTTGTTATACACTCCATTAACAACGCAAGCCAATAAGCTAATTGTTTTTATGAAAGAAATTTTCAAGTGTATGTGTGTGTGTGTGTGTGAAGATTTTAATATGGACGTTCCAGTGACAAAAGTCATTTTCACCCTCTCTCTTTATAGAAATGCTTATGAGCTTTCAACTTCCCTCCCCCTCCCACCTCCCTTCTCTCAAGATTCTTCCATTAGATGAAAGTTTGTTTTGTTCATTACATGAGAAAGAGAAAGTGAGTGGAAGAGATAATATAAAAGTAAAACATTAATTTTACATATATATATATATATATATATATATATTATAGTGGAAAGTAATTTACCTTGGGACACTTTTTTACAATTAATTTTCTAATTTTTTGCTGAATGTCTATTGATGAATTGTTCTCAAAATTTTCCCCTAATTTTCGTGATACCTTTGTCCACATTATTAAATAATTTTCCATCTCATATCCATTAAAGAAAAATTGAGACAATTAAAAGTTAAGGTGAAAAATTAAATTAATGAATTTCAATTTACCTCAAAATGTTATTTCAAAAGATAATGAATAAGAAGTATATTGATAAAACTATTAGAAATTTCAAGAACTAAAAAAGTTAATTTAAACTTTAGGACAAAAAATAAATCTGTCCCGAAGTGTACTGTATCTCAAGGTGAGCCACTTTCCCCTATATATACTGTAATGATATTTTAAAAATATCATTAATTCTTAAAATAAAAGAAAAAAATAAAATTTATTTATTTAAAAATAAATTTTATTTGTGGAAAAGATTATAATGGTAATACGTTTCCCCTGAAGAGACTAGTTGTTGGAAAGTCAAATAGTCAGTCGTGGAGTAGCAATTGTCCCGACCGGATGGACTTGATGAGAGGAGTCGGGCAGTAGCAATCGGCCCGACCGGAGGAACTTGATTGGAGGAAAAAGGGACCACGATTCACCAGTCCACTGATAATCGCTTATATAAGGACTGGCTACAAGATTAACCGTTTTCTCCATTATTGATTTGAACATATTGTTGCATTAATTCTTTGATTTCATCTTTTGGTGGTGTTAGTGTATTAATTAATTCTGTATTTGGAACACCAGTCAGCCGCCCACTGATCTTCGCTTATATGAGCTCTGGCAACATCGTTAACAAGAAATATTGTTTGCAAGAATCCATGTTCGAGTTGCGGGGACTTCTTTAATTTATCTAACCTCCTCAATATATAAAGAACTTCAGCCTGAAGCTGGATTCCCTATTCCAAAAGTGCTACCATTACAAACCTTGTTGCGACCATAACACACTTCATTTAATCCTTCAAACCTTGTTTTTATAAATTCTTTCAACACACTTAAAAAATTTCAATAAACAATGTTCAACATTTTTTTTATATAAAATTTTCTTTTATTCTTTTTCCCCTTACTGACCCAAAATAACACTTCAATACTTTCAAGATATAAATTAAATTCATTTATTTTTGTCATTTAAAATGTCACCATCATTTAATAATTTTAATGAGTATAAACCTAAAGAATAATTATAAATATATTCTATAATTGAATTAAATTAATTCATTATCTAACTTTCTACCAGTCTTACCCTATACTATTTTAACGAAAGTATGTATTTTGAGGTTTATTCGTTTTATTTACTTCTTTTCTATTATCATTTCAAAAGAAAAAATTATACTATGTATTATATATATATATATATATATATATAAAATATATTATTACAATAATGAAAACCGGCGTTGTAATGTCAGACGTAATAACAATTGCCTACTTATTAGGGGCTACTGTAAAAAATTTAATATAATAATACTTTAATTACGATAATACTTTTAATATTTTTTTTATTTTTTATTACAATAGTTAAGTATATTTTTATTGAAATTATTTAAAATTCCCTTAAAAAATGTTTATATTTTTAAAACACATTTTATGATCTAATATCACAAATTTTAAGTACTTATTGTATTATCAATGAATTTTTTTTTTAAAATCATAACACTATAAAAAAGTGCTTGCTAAAATAACGAAGAAAATAATCGTTTGGTATCGCATATACTCATATGGCCAAATATTAAATCGATAAAATAAAAAAAAAAAAAAATTAAAATTAATAATAATATCCAAACGAAGATTTTTGAGATAAGAGTAAAAGAAAGACAAAAAAGATGAATAATAAGGAAAATCGTTTCATTTCATTTTTATTCTTAACCTCTTCAATTCAACAATCCCCACTCTCTTCACTTCCACCACTCCTCCGGTTCTACTCTTTTTTTTTATTTTTGCACTCTGATAAAATATTCATATTTAAGTAACAAATTTCCGGCAGATCAGAATACAAAAGGAAATTCATCCATTTAAAGATAAAAAAAAACGAAGAAAAAGAAAAGAAGGCATCTTAATGTGGGTGGGTTGAATGAGAGAGAAAGGTTTTGGAGTTTTAGGAGAGGAGGGGGGAGGAGAAAGGGATGGTTATATATTATATTATATATATATATATTAAATCTCAGACAAATATGTATTATTAAACGAGATTTATTATTCAAAGATTACGAAAAGGTGAAATATATTTTTTTTTTCAAAGACTTTTATTTTCAATTTTTTCTTGAATTCATGGTATTTCTTTGATTCTTGATTTCGAATTTGAAACGTTTGTATTACTTTCATTTGTATATATTCATACTACCTGTTCAGAGCGCCGAGTGGTACATAGAATTTGGTTGAAAAGGTTTTCATCCATTTTGTTTCAATCAGTATATAACATAAAACATTAATTTCTTTTCGTGTTCTTATTTAAAATATATTTTAATTTAATCAGTAAATTAATTATATATATTATATTATTGTATATGTTATATCTATCTATCTATGTGGCTCAACGGTACTCGAAAGTTCTTGGCCGCAACAACCACATTTCTCCAAGTGTCCCTATCCTGAGCCCTTGTCCCATCTCTATTACGTCCCTTCCTACGCGTCCTTGGTCCTCCAAGCGGACATTTTCTAATCGGTCTCCCCATCAATTTTCTCTCCCATTCTAGCCACGTGCCCCACCTATCGCAGCCGTATTGCTTTAATAACCCTAACTATTTCTGGAGATGCATTGAGATCATGCAATTCCTCGTTATGCAGTCTCCGACATCTCTGGTGTCCTCACCTTTCTTAAGCCCATAAATGCTGGGAAGAATGCTATTCTCAAATACTCTGAAACTACTCTCATCTCCAAAGGTCATAGACCATGCCTCACACCCAAATAATACAATAGACAAAATAATTGTTTTATATGTTTTAATTTTGATTCCCTTTGATAATTATTTTAATGAGATAAGCCTCTTTACTGCATGATAACAGGCGTTTCCCGATTTCTACCTCGATTTAAATTCTTCTCAAATATTATTATCCTTCGTGATTACATTCAATTTTCTACATATTCAAATTCTTCATTTTGTATATTAAGATTTTGTATGTTAATACTGTTCCTCTATGTTACTAAATATTTTTTTATCACTATTAATTTTAAACCCCATCTCTTTTCCTACCTCCATTAATTTTTCATCGCTAACTGTAATTGCAATTCCCGAATCTCCTATTTAAGTCGTCTGGGTAACCTAATATTTTACATTTGATTTCCGCATCTTACTCTTTTTTTACTACCTTCAAGACAAGTTCATTTATTTCATTTATTAATTTTTTTTAGATCATAGGTAATTCCCTCCCTTAAAAGAAACTTATCTAATTCTGTAGTGCTAGGAGATTTGAAAATTATTATTCACAGGAAGATTTCCCTAAGAATTTCTGTCCGATCTCCATCCAACACTTATTCTCTCCCAAGTTTCTTGCTTCTTTTTCGCACTCTTTTAATCCCGTGATCTATATATTTAATTTTATTTGATCATTAAAATAAATTTAAACAAATAAAATGTTCACTTTGTTAATTTATATAAATTTCAATTTAAACTGATTGTGAGTCATACGCCTTGCCAAGACTCTCAATAATTTGTGTACAGAAATATTGAATGTTCTTAGCGAGATTTGATATAATGTTGTCCGATTTGTCCTAAATCTGAATTAGAAGAAAATTATAAATTGCCTCCTCCTTTAGCCCAATTCATTTACCCATCCATGTTGAATAAGGTATTTTAATTTCTTAACACTCCGATTTTTTAAATTTAAAATAGAGGGAGAGAAAGAGTTTCAAATTATATTCGAATAGTATATATATTTGTAATTTCAGTATTTTTTTCTGAATTTAGTACCAAGTTGATTTTCAAAATTTTGTATTCTTTATGCTTATGATTGTGCACATGTGTTAAAATTTAAACAAATTCAAATATTCTAATTTTTAAATTTATTTACAATTTAATATTATTTTTTATTAATATCATATCAAAAAATAAAATATTATATTAATTCTTTGTTTGGGACTTCCTATAATAATTAATATATACGCATTGTAAAAATGATTCCGCTAGGGACAGTGGGCCACGCCATGCTCTTGAATGAACAACACGGAGAATTATATAAACTTTAAAAAATTAATTTATGCGGTTATTGATTAGATATTTATAAAATTTATAGCCTATGTTACTTTAAAGGTATATAAGAGTATTGTGATTTAATTTCATAGAAATCGGTTCAGCCAATTCTGAGTCTATAAAATAGTTATTTTCCAGACAAACAGACAGACAGATAGACATGAAAAATTCTAAAGTCACTTTTGCATTCTAGAGGTCATGAAACGCGAAGATATGCAAAAAATTTTAAATTCTGAGGAATGTACAGAAAAAAACCTTTTTTTATATATATATAGATTAAACTTATAAATGAAAATAAAAATGCGTCGAACGAAGTCACTATTAGAAAGAAAAAAAAAAATTAAAATTGTCTTTAAAATAAATTGATCTAAAAACGGTTCGAGCATTTTTTGATATTCACGTTTTATGAAAGTTTTTAAAAAATATATCTACTTGAAGTCTCAGCTTGAAAAAAAAAATAAAAATAAAATAAAGAAGTTTTAAGGGGGCTATTTAATATTTTAAAAAATTATTAAATAATTTTTAAATTAAATGTGCAATTTTTTTTTATTCTTATGTCACTAATTATTAATTTGAATGTATTATTATTATTATTATTATTATTTTCGTTTATTATGATTGCGTTTTGGTTAGATTTTATATTTTGTGGTAGTAAATAAATAATTTATTTCATTTTTTTTACTTGTATTTTGGCAAAAAAAAAACATTTCTATCATCGGATTTTATCTGGAAAAAGGGGAATGCAGATGAGGTGGGGGGAAGAGGGTAAATAAAAACTCCCACACTCACTCATATCAAAAACGTTGAGAGCTCATATTTTATTTAAGAAACAGAACAACATCATTTATGAATGTTGAAAATAAATATTATTTCAGGACACAAGGAATATATAATATAATTTGAAATACTATATATATATATATATTATATATATAAGAGAAAAGAAAAGAAATATTTTCATATCGAATTTTTATTATATAATATATACGATAAAAAAAATGAGAAAGATCGTACATCATAATTTTTAATTTATTATTTTTAACGTTTTCATATTCACTTTAATTTAAACAAAACAAATAAACCAAACAAAAAAAAAATGTTAATATTTAATATTTAGTCTTGTGATGTCTTAAAAGATCCCCCAAAGGCATTTTTGAAAATGTTTATATGAATTTCAAAATATGTAATAGGTAGATTTATTAAAATTTAATATATGTATATATATTTTCGTTTTTAATCCTTTAAAATTACCACATCAACCATAAATGTATATAATAATATATTAATATAAATATCTAAATATGGTAATATATATAATATAAAATCTGAATGAAATGATAATTTTCATTTCACTGGTCTGTTATTTTATATGAGGGCGAGTCCATGTTGTAATCCCATTTTAAAATATATATTCATATAAAATATACGTTTTATGAAGACAACTAGATAAATACAATTACATTTTATTGAAATGAAGAATATTTAAGCATAACATCTATAGTTGAGGTCTCTGTCCTATTTTTAAAGAAAGGGAAAATTTGATCAAAAAAAAAAAGAAACTCTTTCTCATTTTCTATAAATAAGAATAACTTGGAGTTCATCCAATTCAATATAATTGAATTTTATATTAATTTAATTTATTATCTTTAAGAATATTATGAAATATACTTGTATATTTGATTAAATTGTTATTTTAAATGATAAATTTTCATTTTTTTGATAAAAGTCATTGACATAATATTTTTCTAATAATTAATTTAAATGAATTGAATTAAATTAATAAAATATTTCAATTATAATTATAATAAATAACTAATTATGATTTAAATTAACTCTAGACTTAGATTTATTAATGCCTTCACTAATTTTAAAGTTGCAATCATTAAAAAAAGTTTAATTCCGAAAGAGTGGTTATATAGAAAAAATATTCTTACAAAAATTTCGTAGAAAAAATTAAAAATTAATATAAATACCACCACGAAAGACTGACCGTAAATATAAAGATATATGTTTGATAGTTTTTCACTGCTATATATAGAATTTCATCTTGATTGAATTGCTGAAAGTACCAGAATTAATTTTTTAACACGACTGCAAATCACGCGCCAATACGTGACGTGGTGCCATCAACAAATAGTCAAACACGCGCTGGTTTAAAAATATTATTTATTAATTTTAATTTATAATTTTTAATTAATTTAATTTAATTTACCTATAATATATGTTATTTAATCCAATTCAAATTACACAATAGTCGAGTGGAGACACTCCAGATTTTTACTACTATATTATATTTGTCCATTTAAAACCTTTCAAAGCATATTTTTACTTAATTAGGTATCATGTAGTTGTTATATCGTTCATTAAAACGTAAAAATGAAAAATTTACTTTTTGGTATCATAAAACATAAAGAAATTCAAAAATCTAATACTTAGTTTTTTATCATTTTTGAAATATTTTTTCATAGTGAAATTATAATAAGAAAGTAGGTATGTAATTATGGGTAGAAAAGAGTTTTAGAGTAGAATGTGTATATGTGTTAGAAGAGGAGGGAGTGACTCGAGGGCAACGCAATATATTGTTGGTTAGCTAGCTTTTGGTGGATGACTGTCAGCAATGGAATTTATCACTTGTTAAATTAATGTAAAATAACATTCCACTATCTTTCCCTTTATTGCGAATATATATATATATATTCGTATTTTATGATTTATTTATAAATAAACGTATCAAAATTACAAAATTTCTATTAATTAAAAATATTTTAACACGCTAGTTTAAATTTAATTATTTATTTATTCGAGAGTTGTCACTGTTGTTGTTCCTGTGTTCATTAATTTTTTTTTACCTTCTCGCCAGGTTATACTAAAGTTATATATAAATTGTAATATATAAGCATAAAAATACATTTTTATATATATATAATTGTGCGGAAACCTAGAAATATATTTTTTGAACACATGTGAGAGAATATAAAGAAATTGTTGGGATAGAGAATGAAAGAACTTTTGGCGTAACACATCAAAAAAATCAGCCGACATAAACAATAGAAATATCTTATATTAAAAGTTAAGATAATTCTAGAATTCTTGTTTTTAAAAACTCATAAAAATGCATCCCATCTGGTCCCCATATGATATACCTCTTCGTTACCCAAGAGGGAGTGAGGGGCGGATAATTTTGCATAGTGGCATTGGAGGGGATGATGAGCATCTACATTTATAGACAGTTTTTGATCATTCTTGGATAGAGTTTAAGGGAGGTGACTTCGTCATGACTAAGTGAAAAAAATTACAAGGATTAACCCCAGTGGAGCGAGGAAACTGTTGCCTGCCCAGATAAGACGACATGATACCTTGAGGAAAATAGCCAAGAATCATCCCATAAAGTCCCAGTGTTCCCCGAACTCATTATTGATTAAATAACAGCTAAGTGGTCGACCCATATTTCAATAATTGCAATTAATTCATGAAACTCAATTTCATTTAATTTATAATCTTCCTATTTATAATCGTACCATATCAACTCTAAAATTTCTTTGTTATCTATTGTAATAATATTAATTCTTCTATTTTTTATTAAATACATAATTTTAGTTTAATTTTATATCTACCTTTTTTTTATCTGAACGAATTCAATTTTATCATTTCCATTATCAACCTTCGCGGATTCAATACCCAATTTTTTATTCTAAATTTAACCAGAGTGCTACCAAATTAATTTAATCTTATTTTCAACCCATTTTTTCTCATAAAACACCATACCTAAGTCATCCAATATGACAATATATATATATATGTGTGTGTGTAGACAAAATTACGCAAAAACCATTTTAGCTAGAATATTGAAATTTGATATAAGGGCATTATTCAAAATTTGTAGTTTCAATCAATTTTTGAGAAATGTAGCTCATCAGGAAGTGGATCATTACCTACCACGTTTTAATTTTTTTTTTCTAAACTGACCGTAAAAATAAAGATATATGTTTGATAGTTTTTCACATGATTAAAAATTGTATAAAACTACTATATATAGAATTTCATATCATATCATACTTTCCAAGCACAAAATTTAAAATATTATCAAATACTATCAAAATTATGTATATGATTCTTGTATTGTTGTGAGTTGAAAATCTTTAGTTAACAAGAAAATACCATGATGAATGAATCTGCATAGGAAGCTAAGACCGTCAGGTTTCATAATTAGGGATCTGATTTTATGTAAAATATATTCTCCTCCAGTAATATACAAAAACCCAATTGCATACCTACTCTCTTTCCCTCTCTACTACATCTTCATTTTTTTTTCTTTTGCAATTCTGTTTTTTTTTTCTTTTAAAGCGCTAAAATATAATTTATCTCCTATGTAATAAAAATCAAATAATTGCCAAGATTGTTTCATGTCAGTAAATTGCATTTTTAATCAAGCTATAAAAGTATAAATCTAGACTCTGTTTTACTTGAGATAGAATGTTTAAAGTAAAAAAGAAAAAACGAAAGAAAAAAAAAGAATAAGAAGAGAAAAAAAAATGCAAAGATAGCATTTTTTTTTACTTCAAATTGTTAATTTATATTTTATATATGTATAATTAAAAAGATAATTGAAAAATTAGCCAAAGACAATGCCTCCCCCATTTCATTCTACAATCAATAGTCAATATTGAATATAATTTTAGAAAAAGTTTGAAATTTATTTTCTCTTTGATACGAATGAAAGAAGAGAAATACGTAAAGATTGATTAATCAGGAGTGTATAGACCTGAGAAGATAATAATAATGTAAAAGTATGTAAAAAAAGAGAGTAGAGAATAGAAAGTCGGGTTCTCCATGTGGAAGTTATTTTTTTTCAATATTGATCTTTTTTAATTTCAAATTGTATTTATCAATTACAATAATTATCTCTCTCTCTCTCTCTCTATAATTAATAAATATAAACCTATATTTTTGTAGAGAAGGCTAAAATGAATCTAGAATTTAATCTAACAAAATTATTATCAAAACTCAAGTTATCAATTATAATTATATATTATAATTTAATCAATAAATTGACACGAAAACAAAAAAAAAATCATATACAGAATTTTTATAGTATTTGATAATATTTTAAATCTCTCAAATTTAATACCTAAATAATAATAATAATAAAAAAAAATTAATGAATAATTAAATTCTTTTTTAAAAATAAATATTTAACAGAAAATGGGAATATAGAAAATAAATTCTATACTAATTGGTAGGAAACCATTACAAAGTATTAAAGAGAGAAAAAAAGTAAAAAAACTCTTATCTTCCTTCATATCATCATTGCTAAGGTAAATTAACTCTTATCTAAGATTTTGACTTAAAATTAAATAAATTTTCTTTTTCTTTTTCTTTTTTAAAGAATCTTTATTTAAATTTTTAAAGTATTTTTTTTTAATTCATATATTTAATGAAATAATAAATAATAGTAATTTAGTTTAATTTTTATATAAAGTTGAAAAAAAACTATAAAATATAAAAAAAAAGTATTTAAATTTAATAAAAAATTTAAACATTCCGTTTGGTTGCAAATTAATTTATATTTTTTCAGAAGCTAAATCTCCACCTTCTTGTTTACCTTTTCATAAAAAAAAGCATTTAATGTTTCCAGTTTTACAGTACCTCTTGATACACTCAACACCTCCGCTACCTTGCTTACGGAAGCACCTACCATACGTGCTCCAACAATTTTCCCACGTTCGAAGCGTGTTAACTCTCACATAACAGTACTCCGACAACAACTGAACTGTTTAGCACATTTACGAAGTTGTATAGGTGGCGTCAGTAGTCAAAAATGCCAGCGGCACCTACATATTTCATTAAAATCATTCTTTCTTTTCAAACATGCATTTCACAAGGTGTTTCCATATTTTTGTCCAACCCCTGTATATATATAATATATATGAGAGAATAATTCTATATATATAAATTGAAAAATAAATGATAATTAATTTCACTTAGTTAATTAATTCTTTTTTAACAATCTCTTTTTTATTTAAAGTTTTTAAAAATAAAATTAATAGACCTCGAACTCGGAGCATTTCACATGAAATAATAAAGAGGGAGTTTTTGTTTCTCTCTCCTCCTCTCTTTTGCCCGAGTGTTCTTCATTATGAAGCTAAAATTCCTCTCTTTCCAACTTAACTTCACCTAACATTTTTTTTATTATCTCGTCAGTTTGTCACAGAGAAATTGAAAGGTCCAGAGATGAATAGAAGTATTCGTTTTTTTACGTAAGAAAAAGGCAGAAAGAAAGGTAATAAGATGCCCCTTTCCGACTACTTGAATTTTATATTTCCACAAGGAGGTAACGCCCCTCTCCTTCCCTGCGGTCATATTCACTCCTATTTGCATTCTCAACTACACCCAAGTGAATTTAGTCAAATTTTCAAATCCCTCAAATTGCATTCTGGTGTAGAAAAAAAAAATAAAGAGGAAAATCTCTGCGGAGAAGAAAATAGAAAAACACATGGGAGAATATATATATATAGTATTATTAATAACAATAAAACCACATTTTTTAATTAATAATTCTTATAATTTCCAAATAATTCCATTTAGTTATACTTTACCCCAGTGGCGTCGGGCCGGGGACACGAGGAGGCACGTCCCCCCCCCCCCAAACATTGTGCAAAAAATATATTTAAAAGTGATTAGTTTTGTATCTGAGAACCCAAAAGTAAAAAAACATCTTTAAATTACTTATAAGTATAGTCTAAACTCTAAACGTTATGAATAAATAAACTATTTATTTTGTCAAAATTTTTTCTGGGGAAGACCTCCGATCCTCTCACCTTTACCTTGATTTTCTTGATCAGAGGCGCTATCAAGTAGCTTTTCCCCAATGTTGTTCCCAGAGACTGGGTTAACTCCGTCCATAGACCACAGCTAGGGAAATTCCCTTGCCAGGCCCGGGACTTGAACCCGGGACCATGTGAATATGAGGCAGGTTCGCTACCCGCACACCCAATGGCGCCTTCAAAAATGATATAAACAATTAATTTATTTATTAAATTTTTTGATCATTTTGATAACACAATAATCATGTCATTTTTATAACACAATAAAAAATCTTAATATTAATAATTCTTAATTAAAAAGATTTTAATAAAAATATTAAATTATTTAACTAATACAAAAAATAAATTTATGAAAAAAAAAAATTGTTTTTATTTAATTAGTTTTGGATGTTTTTAATTATTATAATATAATTTAATATTCAATTTATATTAATTTAACTAAATAAAAAAAAAACTGATCTTTGTCATCCTACGAAAGGAAAGCGTATCAAGTCGGTTGCCGCTTGAGCTGGGTAAATGTGTCCTATGATCAGTAGCACGGGTCCTCTTAACCTTAATCTTGATTTCCTTGATAAGAGTCGCTTTTCAATTTTAATCCCAGAGAGACCTTTCCATAGACCCCAGTTAGAAAAATTCCTTTACAAGACCTGGGACTAGAACTCGGGGCCACGAGGATGTGAGTTAACAACGTTAATCCCCAGACTGCATCGTGTCTTAATTTAACAAAAACTTAAATTTATTTTTATAATAATTTAACAATATACATGTAATAAATAAATTTAATTATAATTGGATTTAAAAAGTTGTCTTTATCGATTCGAATGTTCAATTAATAGATCCCATTTTTCGTTTTATTTATATACCATTACGTATCAATATATAAAATAGTCTTCTTAATGCGTTGCTCAAAAAAAAAAACAAACAAAATATATATTAAGTAAGTTTATAATTGAACCATATAATTGAATTTAAGATTTAATAAAACATCTAATGTTATTCTAATTAAAAATAAGTTATATAACTTATGACATTTAATATAATAATTCTTAATTAAAAGAATTTTATCTTTTTATTATTTAATTTATTTTTCTAGAATATATAGATTATAATTTCAGAAAGTGAGTGGGGTATATTGAAATGGGGAAAAAGAGGAAAAGTTTAAGGGTGTTGAGGTTATTCGAAATGCGTATGTGTTGATTTCCTATGGGGTTTTTAAAATATGGAGCTTGCTTTCATGTCAGGAAGTATACGTATATATATTAGAAAGTTGAAAATTAAATAATATATGTAATTTAGAGATATTTTTGAAAAATTTTATTACAAAAGTGACAATAATTTACAAAAAAAAATTGAAATTTTAGATTTCCACAAATACATCTATATACGATTTAAGATCCACTGTGTAATTATTGCATCTGAAGTTACATCTGAATGTTTCAGCAATTAAATTTATATATTCTATAAAGGTATATAGAAGATAGATATATAAAAGAGTTAATTTATCTAGTTACCAAGGGTTTTTTAAAACTAGAGGATTTTAATTAAATATTATAAAAATAATCAGAATATGTTTTTCTTTTATCCCATTCATTATCATAAAAGAATATTTAAAAGTTAAAGAAAAAAGAAATTGAGTTACTCCTAAACCAAGAAATCGGAGAGCAGGAAGATATTAGAGGAAATTAGGAGAGAGTAGGAATTGGAAGGAGATTAATAACAAAGAGCAAGAAATTTGGAAGAAAATATTTTTTTACAGAAATAAAACAAATTTCGCGTTCAGTAGTGCCACATCAAGTTAGAATAAGATTTAAATAAACATAATAAAAATATAGAACTTGATCCAGAATAATATTATATCTTATTATTTTAATTGTTTGTAAAGTTTAGTTTAATTTGTTAAAATCAATAAATTATTAAGAGTTAAAATAAAGCGCTCTCATTTTTTAAATGTAATTAATATTATTTACTTTACCTTATTGGTCTGAAAAATTAATAATAATAATAAATAATATAATTTTAAGCACTATTAAATTCTAAAATTCTTGGTTTCCCGAACAATCTACCTATTCAATTCCTATTTTCTTCTAATTCTCTTTTTCAATCTGATTTTATAGAATAACGCTAATAAATCTTATTTATTTAGATTTAATATTTCTCTTTAGATTTTTTATTAATACGAGGGGCATGATTTTTATTTATTATTTTATTTGTTTCGATTAAATTGAATTAAAACAACAAAAGAGTGGACTACATTTTTTTTTGTTTTGTTCACTCTCTAAGTGAGAAATATAAAATTTATATATATATATATATATATATAAATCAAGAGAGAGGGAGGGAGAAGACTATATTCACTATATTTAATAAAATAACTCAGCTGGTTAAATAAACATCACCCTCGATTTCTATTCAACCGCAAGGTTTTTTTCAATTAAATCCCAAGTGAGAATTGTATTATATGTACATATTATATACATATATGTTTTTTTTTTGCTTGGTTGGTATGGTTTTGAATGTGGGAGTGTGAACCTCTAAGGGATTCAAGGAAAGGGGAAGGGGTAGGATAGGGAGGGCGGCTTGTGGGCGGATTTAAACCTTGTTTGACCCTCTTGAGTGGAGTTGAGTTGTGTGACCTTTTGGCTTCTACACATGTATTTGGGCTGCGTGCCAATTCAGGGAAGAAGAGAGAGAGAGAGAGAAGAGAAGAGAGTCAGAAAATAAGGGAGGGTGAGTGAGGGAGAAGGAGGTATGTGAGATTGGAGAGGGAAGGAATGAAATAACGTTATTAGAAGAGCCCTTGGCAGTCTATAGCCAAAAAGCTGGAACACAGATCAGCCAGTATATATATATATATATATATATATATGAAAACGGAAAGAAATGAAATCGATCCCTCGATAGCGAATCAAGCTGAGATATACCATCGAGGATACTTAAACAACATTCAGGGAAAAGCTGGTACAATTATACGGATATTCCCTCACTTTCTGTTTCTCCATTCTCATCCGCCACTCATCCCCAAAACTCTTACACTAATCTTCTCTCTCGTTTATCTATCTATCTATATATATATATGTATATTACTAAAATATTTATTAACGATTATTATTTTTCAATTGATTTTCTCTTCTCATTTAAAATTTTAACAAAAATTAAATTTTGTAGGTGTCCCTTAGGGAAGTTAGGAATGACATCTGATTTGAGTGGTGAAAGCAAATCAAATATTGATATAATTTCAGTTCTACCTTTCTAGAAATTGTATTTTTGTTTGTAGATGCACTCTCAAAACCAATAAAATTTTTCGCTATTTAAATTATTGAAAGGAAAGGAAAACAATTAATGGAAGGAAATGTAATTATAATATTAATAAAGAAAATACAAAAGGATGCTGAAGGTTAAACTAAAGGAACTAGAATGGAAACAGAAATGGATAGTTGGAAAAGAAAAAGAAAATAAATAAAGAAGAAGAGTTAAAATAAATTAGAACTAATGTAATGAATGCTTGATGTTGATGAAAACAGAAAACAATAGAGAAAAATAAAGAAAAAGACAATAGTATTTTGGTTAAAAAAAAAGAAAACGAGATGACGATAGAAGTGGTTGGGACGAACATTAAAAATAAAAAAATAAAAAAATACAATAGTTAAAATTAATAGTTAGATAATGGTTTTTAGATTAATGAGATTTCAAGCATTTAAAACTTTTGTAATTTTTGAGCTTGATGATGTTTGGTGTCGCTCTCTTGTTCTAAAGTTTCTTAGACCAAGATTATTCCATATGATCTTTAAAAGTTTTTACAGACTTGAACAGGACAAAGGGAACTTTTGATATAGTAATATGTAAAAAAATAGTTTAAATGTTGAAAACAATTCAGACATTTTACTTTATAATAAAAAAAAATCAACAGAATGTACAGATAAAATGGATATTCGAATGTTTGGAGATATGATTAATTAACCTATCAGCAAACAAAACAGCATCCCCAGATGAAGTTACTGTTATAAAATTAAAAGTAACAAAACACTTTCAAAGACATAGATGTATATCCCATATAAAATCACAGTAATTGCTTTTTTTACTTTTAAATTATATATTATTTCAAAACTTCTTGGTTTCGTGTATAAGATTTTTAATAATTTGATTTAAAAATAATATATAACAATAGAATTTGATATATACAGTGTTATTCAAAAAGAAAGAGCAGATTGCAAACAGGTATTTCGTCCAAACTACAAAAGATGGAAACATGATTCTAAAATGCTACTGCAAAATTCGTATCTTTTATTATGGTCGTCAGGATGCAATGCTTGCGATAACTGCAGTTTGTATGGCTTCATGTGCAGACGATGTTTTAGAACTCGTCATACCGATGGTTGAGAAATTTTAAGTTCACTTCAGACAACCAACCGACAAATAATACCAGAACAAACAACAGCGCCAATGCGCGAATACGGCCATGATTGGAACTTTTACCCATACTAATAATAAATTGTAAACTTCTCTATCCATTAATGTTATAATCATGTTTCTATCTTTTGTAGTTTGGAAAAAATAAATGTTTGAAATCTGCTCTTTCTTTTTGAATAACACACTATATATATATATAATAAAATAATTCACCTCCATAATTAATTAATTAGGTTTGGAGAATTCAATTAAAATATAGTTAGTATTATTAATTGTAAGAATTGTGATGTAATACTAATGCAAATAGAAATCTTTTGCATCTTTTACAAGAAAATTGATTTAAAGTAATACCAAATTTTAAACATTCTTATATATATTTGATATTTGATTTTCTTATTAATGGAAGATGTTATATCAGTGGCGCAACCAGGGGGGGGTTTTGGGGGTTAAAACCCCCCCCAGGAGAGAAAAAAAATAATAATTGCTGTATATTCAGTGGCTCAACCAGGGGGGGTTTTGGGGGTTAAAACCCCCAGGAGAGAAAAAAAAAATAATTGCTGTATATTATGTTTTCAAATAGAAAAGAAAAAAAATTCTTAAAATATAACTTAGTGTATAATAAAAAAGTTTTTTTTTATTAATACATGTGGAAATTGATACCGAGGTCAAGGGATGTTTCGAGCTCCTCACTCCACTTCCTTATCCCTGGTTGTAAAATTTAACAGAGGGATAGCGGAAACGCAGGCCCTCACCCCCACAGGGCCTTTGGTGACGTCCAGGAGAAAGTCTCCCCCCTTCTCCACCACAACGGGTAGGGCATTTGTAAATAAACCATTTTATAGAAATTCGCAAACAAGAAGTTGCTCTATCGAGAACATTTACCCTAGACACATTGCTACATACATTAATTGCTAATTTCATAAAGATTATGAAGCGAAGACTAATTTCAGATTTTTTTCAAAATAAGAAAAACAAGAAAGGTAAGATTTAAATTTTTTTTTTAAATTAGTGAATTAATTCTTAAATACTTTTCCATTTAAGAATTAGATAGTGAAGCTGGACCTTCAGAAACAACAGATTGTGTTAATAGCAATAGCGAAGAAGACAATAAAGAAATAGTTGATTTCACAACTGAAAAGGTTAATTTTTTTTATTTGTTTATATATATTAACCCATTTGTAGAGCCAGCGTTCCCAAATGGGAACATTTATTTTTATACACCAAAAACCCTTTCAAAAATATTTTTTTCTATATTTATCTACATGATATCTGGTCACCAATGGGTTAAAATCGAATTTCATTTTTTCACGTAGCCAGGGAAGAGGCAGGGGGGGGGGGATTCGGGAGCTTCAGTTCCCACACATAAAATCTATTTTTTTCTAAATTTTCTTAAGTTTAATTTTTTCAAATTATCCTACCACTACGGGCGGACGAAAAGCTTTCGACATCTTAAAGTAGTTTATTATAAATAACTCCTTTATTAAGTTTAGGTAAAAATGAATATAATGAAACTTTTAGTAAATGCGATTTCCTATAAATTTAATACGATAGTATGATAATTCTCATAAAAATCGGAATTTATAAAGAAATTGAATAAAATGTGTTTTGACACCTCTTTAAACTAGCAGCAACTTATGGTCCCATCTTGTCCAAAAACAATCCAATCCCCGCCCATCATTCCAAAAAAAACATCTAAATATCAAATCCCAAGATAATATCTCATTTCGTTTAGACTTAATTTTGGTAACGAACGGCCGGCCGGATCAAAATTTTTTTTTGCAAGTTTGGATTCAGAACCGTCTGAAAAGTGGAAATCTCGAAGAATCTCGGAGCAAAAATTTTCCGATCATCGTAAAAGCTATCCTTATTTCATGAGGAAAGCTAAAATGGTTTACTTATAGCTGGAAAAAAATATTTTCTTTCTAAAACTGTGAATACGAGTAAATAAAATACAAAATTTGCCAGATTTTGTAAAATCAGTGTTTCATTTACAAAACTTTTTTAAATATTTAATATAAAAAAAAAAATCTTAATGAAAATTTGTCTTTGAGTGAGCCCGGGGGGGGGGGGGGCATAGGAAGGTGGAGCGGCTAGTCAAAACCCCCCCCCCAGGAGCAAATTCTGGTTGCGCCACTGTGTTATATATATTAAATGATTTTAATTCTTTAAAAATAGTTCATACTCATAAAACACTTAAATTCTTCATTTTATTTTTCCTTAAAGAAAATTATCTTTAGAATCAATTTCTCTTTACTAGTTTAGACATTTGTTTTTTCCTAAATCTTTTAACTCTCCCCCCTCTTCCTCTTCCCATTTCCACTCCCTCCTACCCAACTCTCTACTCTATCTCAACAAAGCTCTGCTCTTCTCTTATGTTACTTTTTACTTAAATGGATAACTTTCGTTGTCTTCTGTAGCTCGTTTGTTATTCCAAACAAAAAAAAAACATAGCTCTCCACTTAGTTTCTTAATAGATCACTTTTATAGTTTTTTATTCTACTTCCAATTTGCATTTAAGTCATCAATGAAAAAAAAATTTAATTAAGATAGTTTTAATTTACTTTTAAAGAAAATTATAAATTACTTTTTACTTTTTTTTAGAAGTAAAATATACATTTAAAAATTTAAATTAATTAAAATTCTTAAGTAACTTTTCATAGTAACTAAGAAGAGGGTAGAATATATATAACATTTTTAGGACACGCCCTGCGTGTTAGATTCTAAAATTCTTCTCTCATACGCCCATCTATTCTTCCACCCCACCCCTTATTCCGCCATTTTTAGATATATGTATATTACTACTACCACCAACACCCACAATATTAGTAGATCCCTTAAAGTTTCTTTATTCTCAATCATAAAGGGATTTATTAACTCTTAAGACAAGTTGTTCTTCTCTTAAAGAACTTTTTTTTAACATACATATACTTACTAGTTTAGGGATCATATAGTTTAAATATCTACAAAGATTATCAAAAAAGAAAAGCAGGGATTTCAAAAAATTAAATAAGACACATAAAGATACATATACTTCTATGGAAATGTGCGTAGGAACATAAATTAATTTATATGTGTATTTGTTTATTATTTTGAGAAATTGTAGAAAAAAATCTAATAATCAAATGTTGATAGTGATAGTGAATTTTGTCAAATACATTTAACATCAATTATCTAAAATTAGCCAAAATCCTAAGTATGATATTTAATTTTTTAGAAATTTTGTTTAATAAATAAAAATAATTGTAAAAACAAAAAGAAGAAATATTAAGAAATTAATATAAGTTTGAACTCGGCCCAGCTTTGTTATTATTAAAAATTTTAAATCAAACATTCAATCCTTTTTTTTGAATATAGGTATAAATTAATTAACAAACTCTTTATAGATAAATAGGAATATTAATTATAAGGTCTGATTATAGAATATATTCTAATAATCTGTGAAGATATTTAATTAATTCACAGAAACAAAGTATACATTTTTATTATCTCGCCATATTGCCGTATTGTGATCACGAAAATTTTCGATGTCGAGATTTTGATGTTTGAATACATTTTGAAAGTCCCTGAGTCATTTTTATTAAGGTTGAGAAAAATGTCTCTGTGTGTGTGTATGTATGTGTGTATGTGTTAAGATTACGCAAAAATGGTTTGAGCTAGAATTATGAAATTTGGTATACGGGCATTATTCAAAATTCGTAGTTTTCTATCAACTTTTGAGAAATGTAGCTGTAGGGTCATTACCTACTATGTTTTCATTTTTTTTCCTCTATACAGTCTAAACTGACCGTAAAAATAAGGATATATATTTGATAATTTTTGACATGTTGACATGATTAAAAATTGTATAAAACTGCTATATATAGAATTTCAGTTTGATTGAATCGCTGAAAGTACTGGAATTAATTTTTTAACACTGCAAATCACACGCCGGCACGAGTCATGGTGCCATCAACAGAATCAAAAACGTGCTGGTTTAATATTATTTATTGATTTTAATTTATAATTTAATTAATTAAATTAAATTTTTAAATTTAATATATGTTATTTAATCCAATTCAAATTGCGAGATAGTCCTGCTTATTTAAAATAATAACTCAGCCAGGCACCAATTTTTAAATTTCTTAAATCTTGCATATGTTTAAATTAAATTGCATTATTAAATTCCACAATAAATAAATATGTACAAGAATATTATATACACAATATATACTTAATATATTATTATTTTCACACCTTAAAAATTGATTAAGAACGAAATTAATTTCAACATTAAAAAAAAAAATAGAAATATTTTATGGTTATTATAATTAACTTGTTTATTATTAAAGAAATAACTTGCTGATTTTCTAGATCTAAGCTATAAATTGTTCTATTATTAATTAACTGATAATTTAAATTATTTAATTGTTTATTTAAATAATTAATTTTAATTATATTTTTTATTGAAAGGTTGATAATGTTTTTCAGTTATACTATAAAATTAGCAAATATTTTAAAATCATATTTTTGTAATTTTTTATAGTGATTTATAATAAATTATTTCGTTTGGAGGAGAGACGTTACATAATTTTACTTATATATATATATATATATATATATATATATTGAATGATTGATGTATCTTGTTTGATTCTTGAATGATAAAAAAAAAATCACAGAAAATTCAATATTGATTATTTGACAGATTCGTTGGTCAGATTGAAATTTGATCGAACGTAAGTACTTGTGGGGAAGATGTTGCTTGTCATATATAGTATAAATAAGAGGTTGATATTGAAGCCAATTTAAACCAATTCATAAGAAAAAAAGGAGGTAGACGATCAATTTCTTATTGATTCAATTGAAAGCAAAAAATATATATATTCTTAAATCTTCCAATATTTTTTTTCTCGCGAAATTGAGTTGATTTTTAATATCACTTCAAATCACATTTTTTCCTATACTTAAATTCAATTCGAAAATTATTATATATTTATAAAAAAAAGATAAATAAAGATATTAACATTATAAAGATAATTATAAAAATAAATAAATAGGTAATAATAATTACTTTAACATTTTATAAATTGATGATTATATTATTATCATATTAAGATGATTCCAAAAAATTCCTTTTAGTAATTTGATCTAATCTAATCTCATTATGCTAGCTAAAATTGTATATATATATATATATATATATATGTAAATCAGTTCTCAAAAATTGCTCGATCGGTTTTTTGAAATTCACACCAGAGATAGTAGTTATAAAGAAAAATCGAGTTTTATTGATCACATCTCTGGGGAAAATCATCTTCATTAGTTTTTTTTTAATTTAAATAGATTTGACGTCACAAATGACGACACAGCCAGGGCATGTGAGATATATCTCTATTCTTATATTATAAATAAAATAAAATTAAAAATGTTTATGTTATATCCATATCTGTTTTTTATTGCATTAATAGATACATTTAGAAGATTCAATTTCGTCATTCAGCGCCTCCGTAAATAATCTGTATAATTTTGAGTCTATATCGTCAAAATTTCCCGACACACAAAAAGACTTAATTTCTGCGGTTATTGAATATATATCGAAAAAATAGAGGTATGTAATTTCATCGAAATCGGTTCAGCCAATTTTGACTCTATAACGTCAAAATTTCCAGACAAAGAGTCATGAAAAATTCTAAAGTCACTCTAGAGTTCATGAAACGCGAAGATATGCAAAAATTGTAAATTACCAGCAATGTGCAGAGAAAAACCTATTTATCTATATATACATATAAATAAATCAAATTACGAAAATATATATATTTTATATCAATAGGTATACTTTTCTGTCTTTCAGTGCATTAATACATACTTTTAAGGAGTATACGTTTTAATAGTCATTTAAGTTCTTTTAAATTATTGGAACGGTGATTCGATGAATTAGTTATTAGTATTACCAGCCAAATTCGATAATTAGGAATCATTTTTTTTAATGATCGAGCGGCGGCTCGGTGAACCATGTATGATCTAATAATGTACCAGGCATGATCTTAGGAAAGTAGAAAAGCAGAATAGCCATAGGCAGCAAAGGCCATTTTTTGCCGTCTTCCAGTGCATTAATACGTACATTTAAGGGGTGTATAATTTATCACTATTTTTTTTAATTTATGTTCTTTAAAATTATTTGAATGGCGAGTCGGTGAATCAGGTATTAATAATACCAGCCAAACCCGACAATAAAAATCATTTTTTTTATTGACCGAGTGGTGGCTAGGTGAACAAGGTATTATTATTGAGGACCCCAGTTCCATTCATTTAATCAGATTGATGTAATGATGTAACATTTAATAATTGTAAAAAATAATTAAAGAATTGTATATCAATATTTTTTAAAGGGTCGAGCAATAGCTCGGTGTCTCAGGTACTAAACATATTATTGAACTATAATAAAAAAAATTATTCGATGGTTAATTATTATAGATTAAAAGAAAAAGAATTACATAAAAATTTAAAACTAAAATTGGGTGTATTAAAGGAAGGTACGAATGATCTAAATCAAAAAAATTTATAATATATTGAATTTTATTTTTTTCATATTTGATTAAAATATATTATTTTTTTATAATATAATTTTAACTCTTAGGGGTATTTTTTAATAATCATTTTTTAAATATCAAATTTAAAAATTTGAATACTCAGAAGCTATTTATTACAAAGTTTTACATAATCAGTGATTTGAAATCTAATATATATAATAAATTATTATTACATCCTATGATAATATAATACAAAAACAATGCATATTTTATAAAACTTAATTGCCTTAAAGTCATTTTCTATCTTCATGTTACATTTAATATTATAATTTAGTCAAATGATAAATTATAATATACATTTTATTTTGATTTTTATAAAATATTTTAAACTAAATTTCTTAAAAATTAATTAAATTGTAATTTCCAATTTTTTATTAAGTTATTCTTTCTAATATTATTAATGGAATTAAAATGGTAGTTATTTATTACCGACCGACGATAGTAAGGGAGGTATTGTTTTCACACCAAATTTCATATGTGGAGATTTTTACATATCTCCACGAATCATGCATTTTCTAAACAGAAAAAAGTATTTTTAGCATGATGTCTGTCCGTCTGTCCGTCCGTCTGTCCGTCTGTCCGTCTGTCCGTCCGTATAGATGTGTACAGCCTGAACGGCTCAACCGATTTTGATGAAATTTGGTATATTTACTTAATGCATCAGTGGGATGAATTGATCAACTTTTGGTGCAATTCCGGAAACCGGAAGTGGTAGTATTAGCGATCGACGATAGGAAGGAAAGGGTTATTTTCACACCAAAGGAGATTTTTTTATATATTACCACGAATCATGCACTTTGTATTGGTTTTATCCTCGAGAAAAATCATATTTATTAGTTTTTTCTTGATTTAAAATTATATGACGTCATCCAGCCATTCATGACGCCACAGCCTGGTCTTGCATATATATTATAAATAAAATAAAATTAAAAATGTTTATATTTATTATTTATGTATCCATATCTGTTTTTTATTACATTAATAGATATATTAAAATTATTTGAAATTGTTTCTGTAGCTGGAAATTAATTTATTTCAAACCGTCGGTCGGTTCGGACCTGGCCACAGGTCAACTTATTTTTGATTTTGATATTGATTCAAAATTTTTTTTATAATTCACTAAAAAGGTGGTTTTTACTCTCTAAATATATATATGTGTGTGTGTGGTTTCATTTTATTTAAGATCATTATAATTAGATTTTTCCTTGATAACTTTTCATCAAGAGGTGATAAAAATTAATTCAGTCATTACAAGAATAATTATTTAACAACTTTTTAATCCGACAATGAAATATATATATATAAAATTTAATTTAAAATATAAAAATGTCGCATTATAAATAATTTTGTTATAATTATACTTATTATTCAAATTTTATTTTCCATCAAAAACTATCGTATTAATAATAATAATAATAAATTTAAAAAGTGTAATATTAGTTCCTACTAGAAAAGTGTTTATTTTCGAAAACAAGCTTTAGAACAGTGATTCTCAACTTTTTTTTTACCGCGGCACACTTTTAACGGTTTAAAAGTTTGGCGGCACACAAAGAAAAAGATAAGTGTAAAAGTTTACCATATTGAAAATAAGTTGACCTGTGGCCAGGTCCGAACCGACCGACGGTTTGAAATAAATTAATTTCCAGCTACAGAAACAATTTCAAATAATTTTCATATATCTATTAATGTAATAAAAAACAGATATGGATACATAAATAATAAATATAAACATTTTTAATTTTATTTTATTTATAATATATATGCAAGACCAGGCTGTGACGTCATGAATGGCTGGATGACGTCATATAATTTTAAATCAAGAAAAAACTAATAAATATGATTTTTCTCGAGGATAAAACCAATACAAAGTGCATGATTCGTGGTGATATATAAAAAAATCTCCTTTGGTGTGAAAATAACCCTTTCCTTCCTATCGTCGATCGCTAATACTACCACTTCCGGTTTCCGGAATTGCACCAAAAGTTGATCAATTCATCCCACTGATGCATTAAGTAAATATACCAAATTTCATCAAAATCGGTTCAGCCGTTCAGGCTGTACACATCTATACGGACGGACAGACGGACGGACAGACGGACGGACAGACGGACGGACAGACGGACGGACAGACATCATGCTAAAAATACTTTTTTCTGTTTAGAAAATGCATGATTCGTGGAGATATGTAAAAATCTCCACATGTGAAATTTGGTGTGAAAACAATACCTCCCTTACTATCGTCGGTCGGTAAAAAGTGGTCCCAAAAATGGTATACTTTTTTTACCGACCGACGATAGTAAGGGAGGTATTGTTTTCACACCAAATTTCACATGTGGAGATTTTTACATATCTCCACGAATCATGCGTTTTCTTAACAGAAAAAAGTATTTTTAGCATGATGTCTGTCCGTCCGTCCGTATAGATGTGTACATCCTGAACGGCTCAACCGATTTTGATGAAATTTGGTATATTTACTTAATGCATCGGTGGGATGAATTGATCAACTTTTGGTGCAAATCCGGGAACCGGAAGTGGTAGTATTAGCGATCGACGACAGGAAGGGAAGGGTTATTTTCACAGCAAATTTCACATGAGGAGATTTTTTATATATCACCACGAATCATGCATTTTCTTAACAGAAAAAAGTATTTTTAGCATGATGTCTGTCCGTGCGTCCGTCCGTCTTTCCGTCTGTCCGTATAGATGTGTACAGCCTGAACGGCTCAACCGATTTTGATGAAATTTGGTATATTTACTTAATGCATCGGTGGGATGAATTGATCAACTTTTGGTGCAAATCCGGGAACCGGAAGTGGTAGTATTAGCGATCGACGACAGGAAGGGAAGGGTTATTTTCACAGCAAATTTCACATGAGGAGATTTTTTATATATCACCACGAATCATGCATTTTCTTAACAGAAAAAAGTATTTTTAGCATGATGTCTGTCCGTGCGTCCGTCCGTCTTTCCGTCTGTCCGTATAGATGTGTACAGCCTGAACGGCTCAACCGATTTTGATGAAATTTGGTATATTTACTTAATGCATCAGTGGGATGAATTGATCAACTTTTGGTACAAATCCGGAAACCGGAAGTGGTAGTATTAACGATCGACGATAGGAAGGGAAGGGTTATTTTCACACCAAATTTCACATGAGGAGATTTTTTTACATATCACCACGAATGTATTGGTTTTATCCTCGGGAAAAATCATCTTCATTATGTTTTTCTTAATTTAAAATTATATGACGTCACAGCCTCGGAACGCCGGCTACTTCAGCTATATATTATAAATAAAATAAAATTAAAAATATTTATGTTCTATCCATATCTGTTTTTTATTACATTAATAGATATATTAAAATTATTTGAAATTGTTTCTGTAGCTGGAAATTAATTTACTTCAAACCGTCGGTCGGTTCGGACCTGGCCACAGGTCAACTTATTTTTTTTTTTTTTTTAAATAATATTGAAAAAATTTAGAAAGTCGGAAATGTTTAAAAGCCTATTCCCAAAAACGTTTTACATTTTTTTTGGAACTAAAGTTTAGAATAAAGTCGGAAATGTTTAAGACCCTCATAATCTCACGACACACTTTTGAAAATCTCGTGGCACAGTGGTTGAGAATCACTGCTGTAGAAAAAATTATTTTTAAAGAGTATAATAAAATAAAAATCTAAAAAAGAATATTATTTTTTATCTCATTGAATATATATATAAGATGCCTTTTGCAATATGGATGGGTAAATGAATTGGGCTCCCTACCTCCCTGAGAAATTCCCACTAAAAATGTTTATAATATTTTAATTTATTAAATCAAACTATTATTTTTTATTTTAATATTTTTAATGTTAATACAATAATTTTTATTTTATAATCTATAAAATAATTTAATTATTTTAAAAAAAGGCGGTCTTCAATTACAATTTTTTACTCTCTACTGACTATTCATTTCATAACTGATAATAGTGTCGAATAGAAATAGACGATATTACTTGGATTAATCTTATTTTGCAACCTAAAATTGTATGTTTGAATTATTGAGGACCCCAGTTCAATTCATTTTAATTAGATTGATGTAATGATGCCACATTTAATAATTGTAATAAATAATTAAACAATTGTATATCAAAATTTTTTAAAGGGTCGAGAGAGAGCTCGGTGTCCCAGGTATTAATATTACCAGACAAAGCCAATAATAATGAATCATTTTTTTTTAACTTAATTACCGAGCCGAAGCTCCGGGTCCCGGTACTACATAGTTCAAATGAATTAAGAAATTAATAATATTAACAATAAAATTTATTTTTAAATTACATAAATATTTTATCGAAAAAATTCACTTGTTATTAAAACAATTAAAAATCTATTCAAATTTTATTTAAATAATAAATCCAAACAGAAAAAAGGAAAATAAATCAATATTGAAATAAATCATGATTATGATTAATTTTCCTCTACTTATATTATAGCAAAAAAAAAAAATAAAATAAAATATAATAATTATTCAATCGTATATAATTAAGTTTATTTAAGACCAAGTTTGAAAGATTGAATATAAAATTTATTGAAAAATCAATATTTCTAATAATATTAGACATCACGCTAGATTTAGTTTTCTAGATTTTTTCATTCTCTTTCTTTTCAATTCACCACCACAGGATGGAAGTAATTATTTATTAAATAAATTCTCATAATACTTATGTAAATGTTGCCATATTATTTAAATTATCATATTGGTGAAAGCATTTCTATTGGCTGTAAGAAAATTTAAAAATGTAATTTGTATGGACTGGACGTGTGTTTGTTTATTTGCAATTTAAAAAAAAAATTTGCTAATTTTATGGAAATTAGGTTCAATTGTTGAATTTTGTAGAATTTATCTACATAAGGTCTTTATTAATTACGTTTTATTGGGAATTTTATGTTCTTTCTGTAGTAGATTGTTATAGATTAAAATGAAGATCTTTATGTGAAGATTGTGTTGTTTAAGGAGGATATTGGTATTCGGATGACCAAAGAGATTTATGTTATAATAGGATAAAAAATAAAAAAATTTCTTTGGTTTGAAGTGAAATTAAAGGAATAATTTCTGATTATATATTGTTTTTGTCAATTCATTTATTTTATTTATATTATGTAAATTATAATGCAGAGATCTTAGCTGTATGAGACACAAAATTAAAATGAATCCCATATAAGAAGCCTATAAAAATTATACGAACGAATAGATTGCAATGAAATTTAACATACCAATTTCAAAATATTTTGTAATTCACGTATTAGGGATTTTTAACTGTTGAGGCTATCTATCTTTGAGAAAATATTTGTTTCTTTTACTCCAATTATTATTATTATTTATTAATTAATTAATAGAAGTCACCTTGCATCATAACAATTAGAAGAAGATAAAACTAGAATTAATTTTATAAATAAAGATCTCTATACAAAATGAATACCTATTGATTATATACGGGGATTATATACTCGTAAGTTAGTGACAGTTTGAATCTCCAGTTTATGAAAACATCGCCCAACTCCTTACTAACTTTTAATATTCAATTTTCAAATTTTTAATAAGCTAGTTCATTTAGTTTGCGCTTAACAATCATTGTCACAACAAACTTGTGAACTTAGACAATAATGAAAATAGCGTGGCTCTACGGAACTCGAAAGCCGAAGCAATCACATTTCTCCTGAGTCACAACCATCCAATCCATACCCTCTCCTATCTCCCTCACGTCCCTTCCTACATTGTTATCCACCCACCGCGCCCTTGATTTTCCAACCTTGGAAGTTTCCCAATCGTTCTCCCCAACAATATATTTTTCGCTTTGGAATAAATAAAACAATTGAAAATACCTTAAACCAGCTTGTCTAAAGTGTGGCTCAAAAGAAAAATTATTCAATTATTTACATATTCTTATTTAAAAAAAATAAATGTTTGAACTATTTTTTATACAGTGGGTGACAAAAAAAAATTTAAAAAGTCGCATATTTTTTATTTAATTAATTTTAATCAGGTATATTTTGCCCAAAAACAAAAAATCTCATTAATTTATTTTCTTAACTTTCGAATAATTTGGCATAACTAAATATAAAATAAAAGATCAAATTTATAAACAAAGAGATTTAACATATTTTAGTTATTTGGCAATAAGTAAACTTGTGAGTTGCACAATATATGAAAAAATTGCTACGTTAAATTTTTATTTAATGCAAAAGTTTGAAAGTAGATTTATAGATTTTCGAAAAAAATGAGCATTTTATTTTCTCTAGGAATAAATTAATTATTTTCATATCATAAAATGAAGTGCATTGAACTACAAAGTTATTCAACTGAAATAAAAATATGGGAATGTTTCCTTAATGAGAAGACTACACCACGATAATTTAATTTATTAATATCTTAATTTTCACAATCATGCTTTATTAATGTATTCAGAAGATATATTTATGAACAATTATTTTCATGAATGAGACAGAAAAAATAAAAAAAGGACAAAGATTTAGAATGCATTAAGAATTGCACCCTCGTCTGTTGAACACAAAATCGATTTGTTTGTTCATAAAAATCAAATTAATCCATCACAATAATATAAATTTTTTCCATTTTTATGAAATGAAACGAAACTTTTTCAAATTTTTTATATAGATATAATTAAAAAAAATATTAAAAACAAGTAAATTTATATTAATAAAATTAAAAATTATTATATTCAAAAAGTCACTCACCTCTCAAAGTGCCTTTGTAATATATTTATTTATTATTATCTAAAAATTTATTTTTATCTATTTTGTGCAAAATCTCTTTTTTCTCAGTTATCTTTTCAAATATTCCAAACCTTACTTTTTTTAATTCGAAATATCAGAGTTTGAAAAGTAAATTACCTTTTCAAATATTGAATTATAATTTGAATGTAAAATATATACAAGGAATATATAATACTCCTGCGAATAGGAATTTTTTTATAAATAACTGCCAGAGGCAATGGTAGAGGAGTAAAAAAAACTGAGTGAAAATTCGTTAAAAACATTATATCATATCAATCAATAAATATATATATATAAATAAAGAGAAGAGATAGAGAAGCAAAAATGAACCGATTTGTAAACATCTCGTCACAGCGAATGTGTTGATGTTAAATAAAAGAATCAAATTTATTTAAATTTAATTTTAGATGTATTATGACAGAAAAAAGTCTACGCCAGTGATTCCCAAAATTTCGTAATACTTGAAATTTTTTGGTTGTAAAAAAAAAAATTTTGTGGGGAAACTTTTGAACATTTTTGATTATTTTTAAAAGTTTTTCAATTTGTTTTTTTAAAAAAAAAAGGTAAACCGTTTGTCCCGGTTTGGTGTTTTCGAATTAGGGTCACCTAAATTAAGAGAGCCGCGGAAAAAATCCGATGTATTTTGGGAGCCGTATACCGAAAAAGTTTGGGAACCTCTGGTCTACGCGCTGTTGACGGACAATAGTAAAGATCATTCCTGCCCGACAACAGTGCCACCCTGGCGTTTATATTCTTCCGTCACAGTATATATATAAAAATTAAATTTAGGGAAAAGTTAGAAAAAAGAAGGGTATAAACCCTAAACATAATGAATTATAATTTTTAAATATTAATCTTAAATCCAATATATAATAATAATATATTTTAAATCAAATAAACTAATTCTTACTTTATTAAATAAATTATATAAAATATTTTAATTTTTAAATGTTGAGTTCTTTCCAATTCGCGAGGATCCTTAATGCTATTTTATTTTTACTTTTACTTTAACATATTTTTGTGTTCAAAAATTTTATGAATGAATTAACTCACTTAATAAAAATTGTCATTATACTAATTGAGCAAATCTATAACCACTCATACCTTACATTTTATGCTATTCAATTTTAATTTAATAAATAATAATATATGCAGATTGATCTAAAATATAAATGTTTTAAGATTTGAAGTTTTACTTTTTTTGTTTTAAAGATTTTAAACTGAAGTTAAAACAAAAATAAAAGATCAGTTTTCTTGAACTGTTTATATCCATTACTATTATTACTATTACTATTTTTATTATTACTATTACTATTTTTATTATATACTATATTATGTTTAATTTAATTTAATAATAATAATAATAATATTATAATATATCAAATCACAGATTATGTATACCATTTTGTAATAGATAGTATGTGAGTTTTATAAGAAAGATAAATTTGATATTCAAATAGTTATTTTTAAATAAATACTTCTGAGATTATAAATTATATTATAAAAAAATAGACATGTTTTAAATAAATATGACAAAAATATTTAAATTCATAATACTTATCTTTATTTGAAATTTTTTTATCAAAGTATATGACTCGATAGATTAGGAAAAATATTTTTCTAAAAAAAAAAAGGAGATACTGAAATCAACTATTAACAACATTTGAAATTCCAAATCGTTTCTCCAATATCATTTAATTTAGCTTTGGAATACAAATTGGGGAGAAATCGAATGAAACCAATTAAACAAAAAAAAAACAACAAGAATAAGGTTACGCGAACAATTTAAATTTGATCAATTTTGATTTTGATATTAATTAATTCTTTTTTTAAGTGAAAAATTACTTTATTTGATTAATGAATAACAAGCTTTACAAAATCCATCAAATAATAATGGAATAAGAGAAGAAAGAAGAAATTTTGTTGAGCGTAAAATGGAGGCAAGATGAAAGTTAAAACTAAATAGTTACAATCTTGTAATCAACAACAACAACAACAACAATAATAATAATAATAAAAATAATAATAATAAAATAATGTAAATGTTAGGTGTTTAATGGTTGGTGGAGGATTTGTTGGTGACAAAAGGATTTAGAATAATGTAAATAAATTGGGATCAAGACGGTGTTTTTTTTTTGTTTGTTACTCAGTTGATTCCTTCACCATAAAAATGCTGACAGAGACAGTTTATTGACTTTTAGTGGTGAACCGCACCCTTCGCATAATCATAGGACAGAAATCAAATATTGTCTTTTATCGAATTCCTCTGCCCAGAATTTGATTTTGAATTAAGTATATATTGTATATAATGATGTGATATTCGCGAATAATAATATAATATTTCAAAATTTAATTTAGATTAATTGTTCAATTCTAAGAGAGAAATAAAATGTCTTATTACGTACCAGACCTAATCTAAAATATTAGTTAAAATAATAAAAAAATGGAATAATTTTTAAATTATAAATTATAATTTATATTTATAAAAAAAATAATTATAGTAACTATAAATTTCTAAATTTCTAAAAAAACCTTTGCTCAACAAAATTTCTTTTGAAATTAGTATGAAATATTTCAAAATTTTGATTAAGTAGACTGGGGGTCTCAATTCCATAGCCATTAGCAAGAGAGAAATTCCCGGAATGGCAAGAGGCTTGAACCCGGGACGAGGAGGTTGGAAGTCAAGCGTGTTGCCTGCACCACAGGCAGAGTGGCGTCTTTATCGTTAAAATTACCCTTATTAATTAGTAATTATATTAATAATTGTTACAATCTTTGAAAGAAACTACTGAGTTTTATTTCCTGCATGTTATTATGTACATATTATATAATTATATACAAATAATTTACTTATTGTTATAATTATTATGACAGATTTTAAATGAATTGAATAATAAAAAAAAAAAAAAACAAAAAAAAATATTAATAATTTTTTTTTTAATATAAAATAGGTATGAGTATAGAGATTGTATAGAGAAATAATAGTTTAATAGATAATGAATATTAATACTCTTAGATAATAATGTAAATGTAATAACTTCTTTACCACATAATAACAGTCGGAACACGATTGCAATCTTAATTTAAATATTTCTTGAATTTTATCTTTCGTGATTAAAGATATTAACAACCAAATTTATCAAACCGTGTTTAAATATTTTATATATATATTAGTTACGACTAGTTATATTTTCTATATTTTCAAATTTCATTTTATATTCTTTAAGATTTTGTGTTATTTTGAATTTATTCATTTTTAATACTAGTTAACTTAAATTAAAATTTTTAAAATTCTAAATTTAATGTATCCATGTCATAAATGATTGAATTTGTGTCCGAATATAATTAAATCACCTTTGTATTTTCTCAGTTACCAATTGAATAATTCAAAAATACAAAGGAACAAATATGCAATTAATTTAATTGTTTGACGCATATCAAAGTATTGTGATAGATTAATATAGAGAGAAGTAATAACAATAACGGAGATGATCTCCGAATAATGATAATTTTTTTAAATTTGAGACGTAGCTCCATTTTATAAAAAGATTTATTTACATATATGTAGGAGGAACGCTTTAATAAAACTTAATTATTAAAAAAAAACTTAAAACTTAACAAAAAATTAGCTCCAATTAAGACCAAATGATATACAATTAAAAATTAAAAATTATTAATTTGAAAATAAAAGCTATTTATTTATTTAACGTTTTATAATATAATTATTCAATAGATCTTTTATCTCTATGGTGGTACTGAACTTGAATGTTCATGGGCACACACCATATTTCTTCACCATGGTATCTTAATTTTGATTCATCCATCTCTCTCACACCATTTCCCATTTGGTTTTTCTATAAATAAATTTCCAAATCTTAATTGTTTGACGCATTCCCGTATTATAATAGATAATATATAATATATTTATTATGAGAAAAAAATTTTCCAGAATCCTAAAATTCCCTTCTCCTAAAATTTCTGAGAATGGCGCCGAGATGAGCGCTTAAACGTTGAGTTTTCAATCTTGAAATTAAACGTGAAATAACCAGGAAATAACTTCCTATAATAATAAAAACTTTCATGGAAAAATAAACGAACACACACGACTTTATATATATATATATATATAATTATTTGAAAATTAAAAATTCTCTAATTGGTTTGTTAGAATTTTATTGAGCATATCAAAAACATATATACATATTGTTAATCAGGAAGGAAAGAAAATTAGTTGAGATATATGTATATGTGTGAGTGTGTTAGAGAATTTGTAATTATTAATATAGAAACGATATAATTGTATGATACGTTTTATACGAAAAGGGCGTTTACCAATTTCCTGGGCACTTTCGGTCGAAAAGTCATCATAGGTCACACAATTTCAATATAATTTTAGAATATACTCTCTCATACTAAATATATAGTAAAAATATTTTTATTATTATAAAAAAAAGCAAAAAAAAAAAGAAATTTTATTAAAAAAAAACGATTAATATTACAAGTACTCTACCCTCCACACACATGTTTGTCTTTTGATGTGTTTGATTTGACTATATATATATATGTATATATTATTTATATATATATAATCAAATGTGAATTAATCTTTCATAAAAGGTAGAAAACTAAATGAAAGGATATATATATATAAAGCATTAATATATATATAATATATATATATAATATTTACAATTAAAATTCAATTTTTATTTATTTATGTAAAAATAGAAAAAGATTTAAATATCAACCAATTGCAATAATGTCAAATAAAAAATAATTTTTTATATCAATTAAATTTTTGAATTTATTAATTTAATTATTTCTATTATTTTATGATAAGTATTGAATTAACATTATTTATTAATATCATTTGGAATAAATATATGAAAATATTTAGATTGAGAAAATGAATTATTAGAGATTCTAAAGTCTATTCTATTAAAATTATTTTTTATTTTTTTGGGATTTTTATTTTTTTGAATAATATAGAGAAAAAACTATGATTTTAGATTTAAAAAAACGTAATCATATTTAATTATCACTTTTTAGTAGTGAAGAGGGGAATAGTTATTAGAGTAATGTTTTCATCATACATATAGTATATATTGTCAGATTCCGTAACCATGGAAAAGCAGGGTGAGGCTGCTGAGGGCAAAGAGGGAGACATAGAAAAAGAGGGGGGAGGGAGGGGGAGAAAGTAAAGCGCATATACGACCGACGCTACAATTGCAAACTGTTATATTTACCCTTAAAACATACCATATATTTTCATTACGAAATTTTTTATTTTAAAGAAAATATAAATAAAAACAAAAAAAAATAAAAAAATAAAATAAATAAATAGGTTGGTCATTTATTCTGCATAATAAAAAAAAATTAAATTAAATATGGACATATTTGAACGTTGTATTATAATATAATAATATTAATATTAGAAAATAATAATTATTATCTATTATAAAATTTTAAAATCTTTAAGATTTCTATTTTAAATTAAAAAATTAATTATCAAAATATGGATTTTGTTAATCATTAAATTAATTAATATTAATATGCTTATAAAATTATATGTAGTTTAAATATCAAAATAAATTATTTCAAGAGACTCGAAACAAAAACAAAATGAAAAAATACATTTAATTTAAATATATTTAAAAAAATTTCACTTAACATATTTACATATAATATGTTAAGTGAAATTTTGATCTTTGGTACTTTCTCACTTCCTCACATACACATTTACTTTAATTAATTGATCAATTAATTCGATAGAAAGATAAATGACATGAAAGGAATTGGAATGAGAGATGAAGAAATTTAGGAAGAGGGCTAGAAGCCTCTAGTTTCAACCAATAGCAAGCATTGGGATAATAGTTTTCAAGTTAAATAGACCACCGACAAGTTAAAGTCAACCCCCCTTCAGTTTATCTCATTACCAAAAATAAATAAATTGATTACTGTATAATAAATTGTAGAATTTTCTAAAAACAATATTTTAATTAATAAATTAATAAATAAATTTAATTAAAAATATATATAGATATTCAGTTTTGAATTTAATTATCTGCAGAAGAGGCTAAACAAAAAAAATTTGGTACATAAAAATTGTCCATAAATCATATTATTATCACAATCGAGGATACATCTATATTTATTAATACATTTAGCAAATATTATTTTTCGAGAAATATTATCAATGAATTTCGTTTTCGTTAAATTAGCCTCATGCATGCGACATATATATATATATATATATATATATATTTATATATATGTATAGTTTACATAACATTTTTGAGAAATATTTACTTAAATTTGGATTTTTGTTTGGTAATAACTACAGTTTCGGTCTTCATATTATATAAAAAAACTAAAAGGCGGCTCTCAGTCATCCATAATCATTCTTGTTATAGAACGGAGATAAAATATTAAATTTTTAATGAGAGAAGGTTAATATGGATGGGAGTTTTAGGCTGGGAGTAGAAAGATTAATGAAAAATTTACTTATATAAAAAACTAATTAGAAAACGACCAGTAGATTAAGAATACGTTGGGGAGTTTATATAAAAAGGTGTTTTGAGAGAATTAAGAGAGAATTGAAATTGGATGGAGGTGGAGTTTAGGGTATAATCTAGCGACAACTAAGAACTTTCGAATTCAGTAATAAAGAGAAATTTTGAAAAAAAAGAGTAAAAATCATTAGATAAATTTGATAATTTTATTTTTAAATATCTTTATGAGATATTTAATAATATAAATATAAAAAAAATTTATGAAATAACGTTTTTCCAATGGACTAAAAAGAATAAAATAATCTTTTTATAAGTCTGACAAAGTTTATGGATCAATTAATTGCTTCATATTCATCGAAAAACGTTGGGCGCATTTAGTTTTATTTATTTATATGAACAATCAAGTCAAATTTTTTTGTAATAATAAAAATTTTATTAAACACATAAACTGACAAATTTTTTTATTATGCAATAAAATTGATGGTTTAAGAGCTAAGAAATTAATCTTTTATTATTTTTCACTGTAATATACTTATATCAAAATATGTATCAAAATTTAAAATAATTTTTATCAAATTTACATATTATCAATCAAATCCAAAATGGTTGATTATATTTGAAGAAATAGTGTTACTTGTTAATTAAGTGTTTTAGTGTGGTATGTGTCTTAGTATATATATCAATTATAGCTCTATAAAGGAAGTTAATTGCATAGAAATCAAATGAAAACTAAAAGCGCACAACGTTTTACGTTGAATATAAAGCAATTCATCCATAAACTTTGTCAGGTTTATAGAAAGATTATTTTATTCTTTTTAGTCCATTGGAAAAACGTTATTTCATAAAATTTTTTTATATTTATATTATTTTATTATTTTTAGTGCAATTTTAATATGATTAATTTATGTAATATAACAAGAGAAATAGAAAAGATGAAGTTATACGAAAATTTACAAATTGAATAAAACAAAAAAAATATATTAATATTCTAAAATTGATTTTATGTATTTATGTTAAGTAAATGTTATTATTGAGTAATATTTAAATGAATGAGAAAAATCGATTTCAATATGTCAAAAGAGCGAACAGACAGAGAGAGAGAGAGAGACGCCAAGTGATATTAAGAAAAACATAAAAATATTACAGAATTTTATATATTAGCTAATTTTTATTACAATAAATTTTATTTAATAATTCAATAATTTAATAATTGAATTACGATTTGTGAAAATATAGAGAATAAAAATAATTTATACATTTATAAATATATAAAGGTGAGGAGTTGATATAAGTTGCTTTGTTGGCGGTTTGTAAAAGTAGAAAGAGAAAGAGTGGATGGGGTAAAGGGTGGTTTAGGTGGAAAGGGAGGGATGCCTTCACGTTGTCATCGGTACTCGTACAAGGTAAAAAAGAAGAAAGAATGAAAGAAGAAGAAGAAGAATGGTAAAATAGAAGCGGATGTTTGGATGTTGGAGGGAGGGAGGGGGATGAAAGAGGTTGGTTGTAGAAAGACGTTTCGGCGACGACACACTCGTCTTCGTCGTCTTTGCGATTTGTGCAGTGCGGAATTGAAGGTGGCTACTGCGGGTGTCGGGCCAGGGTGAAGGGCGAGGCGGGGATGGTAGGGCAGGGCATTCTGCGCCATTCGGGCCGATCGATGCCCCGCGGAGGCCCCGGGCCAAAGCCAAGCCAGTGAGCACCACCATTCTCCCCTCCCCTCGACACACACCAAACCCTAAAACCCCTTCTCCTCACAACGAGCGCTTTATATATATCTATATCTATATCTATATATATTTTACTTTGCCTACCGTCGATGGAATTTCAGATGAAATTATGTCTGAAGGGCGAATTGGAATTGATGGAGGGTGTATAAGGTAGGAGAAATGAGTGGGGGGGAGGTTGGTTACCCAATCGCGCCCGCCATTCATCAGGCCATTTAACGTTTTGCGTTCATTCAACACGGAGGATACAACATCTTCATTCATACACCTGGCTCGATTATTATTAATTCATTCATTAAGCCTACCCCGCCCTCTTCCAATACCATCATTACTATCACTATTTTCTAGTGATTATATTTTCGGGTGTGTCAACTTCCAAACTTAAAAAGAACAAAAAGGAAAATATGATAAATAAATAAATTCTCTTACAATACTATTCTTCTATAATAAATACTTAATTAAATATCCATAATTTTAATAATCAGTTACGTTTTTGTTGCACTTTGATTATAAATTATTATAACAATATATATTATAGAGATATTCTTCAAATTTTTGTAAGTTATGAAATAACATTTTCTAAACTTACCTATATTTATATATAACTAGGTGAAAATTTATTTATTTAGTCTTAAAAATTTATTTTTTAATTTTTCTTTGTTTTTCTTTAAGTAGACTTATCAAGATATAAATCCCTTTTTATTATTATTAGAATTATAATTTAATAAAATTATTATATGTTACATTAAACACTTATGACCATGAAATTTCCATAATATAATAATTAATATAATATAATTCATCCAAGATATTTCAATAGATAATACGAGGACATTTTATTTTTCAATGTAGACTCATTTGAGCTCTATACACTTCGTGTAACGTTTCTCCAATTTTTTTATTCCGTCCAAAAAATAAAATTTGTCGAGAACATCAAAATAGGTATTTGTTTGTGAAATGATTTGATCGTAGGCATCAAATCTCTTTCCGTCGAGCTATTTCTTCGGGTTTGGAAACAAGAAATAGTCACTCGGGGCTAAATCCGGAGAATAGGGCAAATGAGGGAGCAATTCGTATCCCAATTCATGGAAATTCACTTTTTTCAATTTTCTTCTTAAATCACGAGGTAGTCTGCTATTAATGGATATCAAACATATGACCCAGCTGGTTAAAATGTCGGCAGGAGTCAGTTGATAGTTGTCTTCTGACAGGAAGTGTTGCCATTTCATTTAAGAGATGGGAAATTCAAAAAGTCATTGACTTATTGACCTAATATTATTATATCGTTTGGTTTTTATAATTTAAGGATCTGATACTTTTGAATCATTATAAATAAAATTTTAAAATTATTAAATTATATAAATGTGAAATGAATGGGTATGTATTCTTTAATCCTTATTTTATTATATATTAAGTGATTTAAAAGGATCAATCTACCTACTACCTTATTTAATATCAAATTTCCATATATAGTTACAAATATTTCATATTTAGATAACTAAACTAACTAACTAACTAACTGTCTTTTTGGCTTTTTATTTTAATCAATTTTAGATATTTTTTAAAAAGAGGAACATGTAAAAATGGAATGGAAGAAAAGGAGAACGGAGAGAACTTCAGAGTCTCATATACTTGAGGTGATAGGTACTTGGTCGAGAATATTATAATTTTTTTTTAAATATGAAATAATAATATTAAGTTGAACTTCACAGGGATTGACTATTAGAAAATTTCTAATTAATAGAAGGGAAAGTTTAAAAAAAAATTGCATATATTTAAAAAGATATGAAAATAGTCATTAAGAATAATTTTGAATTTAATAATAAAAAAAAGTTTAATTTCCTAAATAAGATATATATCGCCAAGTTATAATAGATTATATTTTTAGTTTATTTTGTTTAATAATAGATAATATATTTTCCAATTATAAACTGTTTCTTGATTGCTTATCATTTGCCTTTAAAATGGACAAGTGGTGGTTTTAGTTGAGAGGAGAGTGGGGTGGGAGAAGGAGAGAGAGAGAAATTGTTAAAGTGGAGGAGTAGCATAGATGGGAGTTCAGCCATCAAACTCACAAACAAGATGATAAAAAGGATTGATTGTAAAAGAAAGATTACAATTACGAGTTCAAACTAGACTTAGTGTCCATTAAATTCTAGAATATAGCTTCCAATTCTATAAGGAAAGTTTTTTTATAGCACATCGCATAATTTAACTTAAATATTTATCAAATGAATTCAGTGAATAACGATCCGCACAAACACATATACATACCATCTAAAGCAAATGAAACTAAATATAATAATAATAATAATTTTTATATCATGAGAAAAAAGAGAGAAAAGAAAAATAACATAGAGAAATGTGTTTAAAAAAAATCTTAAGTTTTTGAATCAAAACAACAAATTAATAAAATTTAATTGAATTTAATTAATTAATTTATAATAATATTATTATAAAATAATCACGGCTAGCAAGGCTAATAGTAAAACAATATATAAATAAATATACAAATAATTCATTAAATTAAATTAATTATTTATAATAAAATGTCATTAAATGATTAATTAAATTAAAAAAATATATATTAAAGGATATATTTTAAAATTTATAATATTAAAAAATAAATATAAATTTAATGAAGGAATTTTAATTTGAATAAAATGCAAAAAAAATAAAAAAAAAAAATATGAATTAATTTGTTATTATAAAGTTTATAAGAGAAAAAACTTAAAAGCTCTTTAAGAAGATCGATAAGTAAAGAGTAGAATGGATTTTTAGTGTTGAGAATGGTGGTGCTTTTACAGCTGATGTGCTTATATGATAATATTAAGTTGAACTTCACAGCGATTGACTTTTAGAAAATTTCTAATTATTAAAAGGGGGAAAGTTTAAAAAAAAAATTGCATATATTTAAAAAGATAGATAATAAATAATAGAACAAAGAATATATATAATATTTAATGTTTCTAGAAATTTAATTTTCTAATATATTATATTTTGAAGTTGGGGTGACTAAAATAACTCTTCTCTTGACAGTTTAATAAAAAATAATTCTCATCTTAAAATTTTTTTTTTTTTTTTTGAAAAATGGAAAAATGTCAAAGGACCTTTAACCGGGACAACTGGGATTGAAATAGCAATTTTTTTTTGAAATATGAATACAACACAGTAAAATGATAAATGAAAGAGTCGTTTAAAAAATATATATATTTTTACTAAATAATATTAAATTATTTTATAAATATATCTTTAAATTTTGAAAATTTTATATAATTGATTAATATATAAAAAATGTTAAGTAACACGTGTAACTTTGAGACTTGCAATAACAAATCTTAGTGCTATAATAAATTTTGTGTTTTGGGGTTTTGATTTTTGCTAAATAGATAATATATTGATTATATTTTATATATAATATTTTTTTTATCTCTACATCTTTAAATTTATGAGTAAAAATACTCTTTTTAAATCACGCCTTATACATATCCTATCATGGGGCAAGTGCGCTGTAGTTTGCTTGTCTCCTATTGCATTGCATTAATAAAGACTAACTAAGAATACATTTTCTGATTTCTATGGAAAGTATAGTAGCACAATCCTCAGGAAATAGAGAACCTTTTATCGAAGACTTTGCTAAATTTATTCCTCCAGAAACAGAACTTTTGAAGATATTCTACTGACAATGAGTTCTATTAAAATCAATGCGCCTAAACCTTTAAACAAAAAAATCGGGAGTGTCCTCCACTAGACTTTAAATAGGTAATTAGGTTATTATTATTATGTTTTAAGAACAATAAAAATAAACAAACTAATTAATTTAAATTATAAAGTAAAATGGTTTAACACTATTATATATATTTATAATTTACACCTAACGCTACTTGTATAGGTAAAATGTCACTTCCGGTAGTCAGATCATGATGAAATTTGGTATCTGAATTTTTTTCATATTTTTAAATCTATATACAAAATAGGAAGCACATATCTCGAAGCAAACTGGTACTTTACTTGAAAGGTAAAAGCAACCAGTGTAGGTAAAGTACCACTTCCGGTTAACCGATTTTGACGAAATTCTGATAGAAATCTACAAACTGTAAATAATATCGGTGTACCAAATTTCGAAGTCCTAGCTTGATTAGTTTCTGAGTAAATTTGCTCACAGACAAACATTACATACATCCATACATCCATACATACACACACACAGACATAATTCAAAAAAATGGTATTTTCAGACTCAGGGAGGTCTAAAACGTCAAGATCTATCGAAATCTCCTTATACGAAGTAAGCGGGAAAGTAAAAAGGAAAGTTGGATGTGGAGCAGAAGATGTAATGTTTAGGATTTTAAAAGAAAAGGTAAAATTTCAAAAAACGAACAATTTTTGAAGAATCTAATGAAAGTTTATGCTGTATCTATAAATGCGAATTCCAGATTCAAAATAACGATTGGATTCAAGGCAAAATATGTAAGAGGTGGGTGTGGGGTATATGCAATAAGGCAGGGGTTCTTAAACTGTGGGTCGCGACCCCCAGGGGGGTCGCAAGGATCTGATACTTTTGAATCATTATAAATAAAATTTTAAAATTATTAAATTATATAAATGTGAAATGAATGGGTATGTATTCTTTAATCCTTATTTTATTTACATTGTAAAATAGTGCGATATTACATCTTCATCTACGGTTAATATATATTTCATTATATGGAGGAGGGGGTCGTTTAAAATTTCCTAAGCTTGAAGGGGGTCGCTATATAAAAAAGTTTAAGAAGCCCTGCAATAAGGGATCAAGAAAAACAATAGGAATGTGAAGAATGTGAAGACGATTATAAGTAAATGATTTACTTTATGTTTTATATTAAAATTCTAATTTTTCTAATTTTTCTAAATCACATAACTTTAAAACTAATCAACATATTTTAGTTCTGTAAAAAGAAATATATAGTAAAAATGTGTAAAATTCTCCTCCTGTGCCTTAATTCATCATATAACGATTCAATTCAATGTGTACGCACTTGCCCCGTTTTCAGGGAAAGTGCGGACTACTTGCCTTTTGTTACAATTTGTTATATTAAACATATTTTTGAATATAATTGTTTATTTCTAAAAATACAAATTAGTTAGTAGTAACATAGCAATTTAATAATACTAAAACAAGATTATTATTTGTAAAATAAATAAACTTTTTATTAGTTCAAAGTCAAACTTTGCAAAAACTGGTCCGCACTTTACCCCACTTCACCTTAATTAGTTAATATTTTTCAAAGAAAGAAACAAAAGAACATCTGGAAAAAATTACTATTGAATTTTTTGCGAAAAGCGTATCAATCTTCTAATTTCAAGGATTTTCAAACAAGAAAATTCCTAATTAACTTTATTATTTTAAGTTATTATTACAATTTTTGCAAAAAATGTTATATATCTTAAATATAATCTAACTTCTGGTGCGTATTATTATTATAATTATTTGCGGACCCTGAGGATCACACAGAGCTTTAAAGAGAGATTATTAATTATTGAATTTCCCTAGGCCCGAACTAGATTCTTCACTGTGGTAGACTGTCGTGCTAACCGCTAAACCACTCAAGTGTCTGTGATGCATATTATATATTATATAATTAAAAAATATAGGATCACACAGAGCTTTAAAGAGAGATTATTAATTATTGAATTTCCCTAGGCCCGAACTAGATTCTTCACTGTGGTAGACTGTCGTGCTAACCGCTAAACCACTCAAGTGTCTGTGATGCATATTATATATTATATAATTAAAAAATATATACACATTTTTTGCAATTTGAAATTTAATAATTTTCATTTATCGTATGAAAAGAAGTTTTTTCAATTTTCATACATATAAATTTAATAATCGCCTATATGCCTTTGTTTTTTTGTATTATTGTTTAATTGAATGCTTATTTCATTAAAATGTAAGATGTAAGTGAATATCCTTTGTTTTAATTGAATATGGTGATTGATTTACATATTATGTTTTTTATAATGGAAGTTAAAGTTGATTGTATATGTCGGGGCTTTATCTATACATTCGTATTTGTTAACAATTAATTACGATTGGTTGGTTTTCACAAAACATGGCACCATTCACCCTCCACACTCTCATTCCATCAATTTAATACCTTGAAATCTGCTGAGATCGGTTTTAGATATTGAGTTTCAAATATCACTATTGATACCAAAGTGAAGTTTCGAGTTCAGGTGTTAGTGTTGTTGTTGTTGATCTATTAATTAATTTTTTTTTCAATCAAATATCACTTGCTTTTTAGAGTAATTGAGTCAAACAGGAAATAACATTTATTTTAACAATTGAATAAATAAAATTAATAAAAAAAAAAATCTGGATGGTCTCCACTCGACTATCTCGCAAATTTGAATTGGATTAATAAACATATATTATATTTAAATTGAATTTAATTAATTAAATTATAAATTAAAATTAAAAAATAATAGATATTAAACCAGCGCGTTTGGCTCTTTGATGATGGCACCACGTCACGTGTTGGCGCGTGATTGACAGTCAACGTGTTAAAAAATTAATTCCGGTACTTACAGTGATTTAATCAAGCTGAAATTCTATATATAGTAGTTTTATACATTTTTTAATCATGTGAAAATCTATCAAACATATATCTTTATTTTTACGGTCAGTTTAGACTGTTTAAGAGGGGAAAAAATGAAAACGTGATAGGGGTAATGCCAATCTTCCGAAAGGGCTACACTTCTCGAAAGTTAATAGAAAACTACGAATTTTGAATAATGTCCGTTTTTGCGTAATCTTGTCTACATACACAGATACATTTTTCTCAACCTTAATGAAAATGACTCAGGGACCTTTAAAACGTATAAAAACATCAAAAATTTTCATGATCGCAATACTATCTCTGACGAGATACTAAAAATTGATTTTAATTTTTTTTTATTATTTTTAAATAGAATATTTAGGTGAAATCCTCTTAAACAATTTTTTTTTATAAACACACACAGATACGCTATTTAATTTTATTGCCTTTTATTATAATTAAAAAAAGAGATTTTACTTCCATAAAATTTCACGTTTCATTAATAAAGAAAGAATTATTTTTCCATTACGAATATAAAAATGAAAATTAAATCTGTTCTACAAATTATAATATAATACAATAAAAATAAAAATAAAATAAATTTATATATAGAAAGAGAGAGGAAGTTTGTTTCTTTTTTGTGGGTGAACTTACAAAGAGGGAGAGGTTGAAAGAGAGTGCAAAATTTAGAAAGAGAGAGAAAGAGAAAGAAGAAATGGAGGGAATTAAGATGATGCCGATGATAATTATATTGTGGGTGAGAAAATTTATTTGTCTCGTTGGCGGTTGGCCAAAAGAATAAACTTGGTATTGTGTTTAAAGCTAAATTAAGTACTTCTTTAGAGGGGGTCTGTGTTAGTTGAGAGTTGATGGGAGGAGAGGGGGTTTGGGGGATGGTGAAGTTGATTTGGCAATAGGGCATTTCTAGATAGAGAATAGGAAGGGTCAAACTAATGGGTCCATCTCGAGTCTGAATAGCAAAGCCATTTGGATGTCCATGAAATAGACAGATGCACTCAGTCACTCATTCCATTTTAATAAAATGAATTCATTCAGTTGGTATTTTACACTTTAATCACTGTTGTTTCTATTATTAATTTCACTTAGAACAGATTTTCATTCGTTCATTGATAGCATAATTCAATTATCATGAAATAATCCATCAATTCAATGACAGAAATAAATAAGTTGACCTGTGGCCAGGTCCGAACCGACCGACGGTTTGAAGTAAATTAATTTCCAGCTACAGAAACAATTTCAAATAATTTTAATATATCTATTAATGTAATTAAAAACAGATATGGATAGAACATAAATATTTTTAATTTTATTTTATTTATAATATATATGTAAGACCAGGCTGTGACGTCATGAATGGCTGGATGACGTCATATAATTTTAAATTAAGAAAAAACTAATAAAGATGATTTTTCTCGAGGATAAAACCAATACAAAGTGCATGATTCGTGGTGATATGTAAAAAATCTCCTCATGTGAAATTTTCCTATCGTCGATCGCTAATACTACTACTTCCGGTTTCCGGATTTGCACCAAAAGTTGATCCTACTGTGATGCATTAAGTAAATATACCAAATTTCATAAAAATCCGTTGAGCCGTTCAGGCTGTACACATCTATACGGACGGACGCACGGACAGACATCATGATAAAAATACTTTTTTCTGTGGAGATATGTAAAAATCTCCACATGTGAAATTTGGTGTGAAAACAATACCTCCCTTACTATCGTCGGTCGGTAAAAACAGAAAAAATATAAGAATCCTCGGTTTAAATTTAAATTTTAAGATATTAAAATAAAAATATAATAATAAATTTATGTAAAGATATATTCTTTGAAGGAATTAGGGGAGAATTGAATTAGTATGGAGTTGGACTGAGATTGTTTGAGAAAAATTTAGTTACTATGACCAATTACATATATTACATAGACCAGGGGTCGGCGGGCACCAGGTTGCCAGCGAAGCCATTTTCAAGTGCCCGTATTCAAATGTTTTAGCGATCAGTCCCTTAAACATTTTCAACTTTTTACAAATTTTTTCAATATGGCTCTAAAAAAAAGGTAAAATTGTTATTGCGATAAGGCTCTTTAACATTTTGATTTTTGAATATGGCTCTAATAATAAGTATCACCAAGTGTGCCCACCCCTGTTATATTATTTCAGAAATGTGCCCGACTATTGAAAAAGGTTGCCGACCCCTATCCACAGATTCTCTAGCATTATTGGTAAAAAATAAATCTAAAATAAAAATAGATGTTAATGTAATTTAACTGAAAGATTATTAAACATTCTAAAAGAAAAATTCAATATATATAGCATAAGGAGTGGGAGAGGGTTATTGGAGTCATCCCCCTAGATAAATTCTTGATATATATTTAGAAAAGAGAGCGAACAATTCTCAGTTGTTTTCGAATGATCACTGTTTCTGCATCCATGGAGGTTTAATAAAAGAAGATGGCATATAAGGGTAATCGGAGATCTTGCCCAATGCCTTTTGGGCGTTTAAGCAAAAAATTCAAAATTATTGGTATAAAAAGTTATATTTTAATTGTTGTTTAATTTATAATTTATTCTTCCTTACTATTTAATTATTTAATCTTATCATAGAAACCCCTTTACAGTCACCCATTTTTATAAATAAAATCGAAAATATGAAAAAGGAAAAAAAAAATAAAAAATATAATTAAACTAAATTTACTTATTCATTAAACAATTTCAGAAATATTTATTATATAATTTTTGGACAAGGACTATAACGACTAAGTTACACACCAAGTTAAATTTATTGTTAATTTTTAATTTAGCTAAAGGGAGAAAACAATAATACCCTTAATTTTTATTTTGTTTTATATAAATCAATTAAGTAGAATTTATAATAATTCTTTGTTTACATCTTTATTCTCCAAAAGATATATTTTTTTTATTTTATTTAATACATCTAAGTTAATTTTAGTAGGTAATAAATTAAAACTTGCATATAAATATAATTTTATTCTGTAATGTTTTCCCTCATATATATATATATAATAATAATGGGATTTGTATAATTCTACTGTTTCAGTGGCTGCCCAGGACTTGGCGGCAACTTATGGTTCATTTAAGAGACAGAGAGAGAGAAAAAAGAGAAAAAATAGAATAGAAACAGTAAAGAATATAAAATGTTGCTTATTTAATTAATAATTTAATTTAATTTTCATACTCCCTCGTTTTGTTCGTCTTTTTTTTCTGAGGCAACTCTATAATAATAATAATCTCCCTTCTCCATTTAAATATGTATATACCATACACAAATGTATAATCTTATCTTGTATATATTCATATATATATATAAACTAATGCGTGAGCATCACAATAATTTAATTCACAACCTCATATGGTAAAGAAAATAAGAAAAAATTATTTTAATTATTATTATTACATTATAAATATATAATTATTTTAAAGAAATTATATTCACAAAGAAATTAAATTAAATTAATTGAATAAATATAATAATAGTTAATTTATATTAATAAAATTAACTAAAAATATAGGTATTATACAAAAATTATTTTAATTAAATCCAAAATGAACTTTCATGTTTATTGAAAAATTTTATAAATATTTGAAATGATGAAGCTCCGTTTTTAAAAAAATTGTATTTATTAAAGTACAAATCTATATAAAATTAACAATCTTAATACCTGTTTCCTCAATTTAGGGTAGATTCTCAGAAATTCAATTTTTTAAAGGATGATGCTCCGCCCCACTGGCACCGCCATGTACGAGGCATTTTGAATAAATCCCTTCCTCATCGTTGGATAGGAGGTAGGTGAAATGAAGACATGGTCACCCAAATCTCCTAATCTCACCCTTATGATCTGTGGAACAGCAGTAACAACGGAAATGTTTTGTCGAGTGTAAGACGAGTTTGGCTACGACGAAGATTCCGAAGTGAAAACAATGAAAAAACTTAAATTTTCTCTTTTAAATGGTATAAAAATTGCTAATTTAGAATTAGTTATTTAATAAATACGAATTTTTAAAAGATTGATCCTTCATTTAGCATAACCCTGTATTATTTTGTATACAAAAATATATATATATATACTTATATTTCCTACAATTTGAATTTGTTTTTATTTTTTTATTATAATTTCCATACTTTGGGTTATATTGAATCTTTAATGACCGAAAAGTGAAAAATTTCATTTTTAAGAGTGACAAATTAATAGAAGCAAAATAAAGATTAATATATTTTTAATATTTATTCTGTTTTTTAAATTAAAAGCGAAACAACGATTTTTTTTGTCCTCTTGATTGGAGAATGATTAATGAATGAAAATTGTCTCATGTAAAACTGACTTGTTGGTTTTGGCATTCACCAAATGATTTTTATTTTTAACAATGTACCACAAACCCTCTACATTTCTCACACTTCGATACCCTACAGTTAACGTTAATGGCAATTTTTGAAATATAAATTCATTTATAATAAATGAACGTCTCCAAATATCTGATAATAAGAATAATGATGATTCATTTTTCAAATAGGGATGAATGAGTACATTTCTTTTTTTTATTAAATATATTTCACTTGTTGAAACATATAAATATATATGTGGGATTTCTTGATTTAGGGGAAATGATCAGAGAGTCGTAGATTTAATATAAATTTATTAACGAAAGAGTTTTATAAAGATTTAATCAATTTAAAGGGAATTCAAGCAGAGTGACATTAAGATAATAATAAAGTCGGCTTACGTACTTTCTGGAGAGTCAGCAAATCACTTAACACTTTTGGCACTTGGAGTAAAATAGTAGTATCTACAATCGAATGTACTAGAGGCGCTGGATGAACTGGAGGCGCTGGATGAACTGGAGGCGCTGGATGAACTGCCTTTTGGAAGCTGATCGTCTGATATATAATTAGTCAATGTCTTAAAGTCACTCTTTACATTATCCGGGTTTATAATCTAATACAAAAATTATTGGCTATGTCTAAGGGTTTAATAACTAGGTAATTCAAGAGAGGACTTCATGATGCGTTGATTGACTGTTTTACTTATGTGTTCAGACACTTGGGTCGACCTCTTTATACCTGGGTAAAAGCCTTTACGCGGCGTCTTAAGTTTACAGGCCCCGCCCATTGAGTGTGACGTGGCTCGCCGCCATCTCGCTTGGTCTGGGGGGAAATATCAAACCCGCAATCGGCCATTCCTGACCTTCATAGTGTCCTCACTTGATCACAGTTTCAAAAATTCTCTAAACTTAAAAACAATTTGAACATAAAAAATAACTTCTTAAACATTATTATTAAACAATTTTCTAAACTTAAAAGCATTTGAACATAAAAATAACATCTTAAACATTATTATTTTATTACACTAGATCACTTTGTTAGTATTGTTTTATCACTTTATTTTAATATTACACTTACATTTTACTTTTCACTATTTCACTCATATTTCACTTTTTCACTATTTCACTCATATTTCACTTTTTCCACTATTTCTCTTGTATTTCACTTTCTCACTATTTCACTTGGTTCTTTTAATAATCGGGGTAGGGTTTCATAAATTCAGATGAAGTTAGAGAGAGATTTGGCTCTTCACAATTCGAAATTTTCTTGACTTGGTATTTGTTATGATTCAAAGCTTGTACCACTTCATATGGCCCTAAAAACGCACTTTTAATTTTTAGACCGGGGTCGAATTGGGTTCTTTTTATGGCGACCAAATCTCCGTTTCGATACTTGATGGGTGTTTTACATTTTTTCGCATATGTTTTTTTATTTTCTTCTTCACTATCTTCAAAATTAGTGGTCAATTGGTCAAGTGAGATGTCTTTTTGCTCAATGATGTCTTTGAATTTTGTAATTTCTTTTTGTAAGTTTTGGTTTTCTTTGTCTAATGTTTCTACTTTAGTTTCATTTAATTTATTTTGTTCTAAAAGATTATTGTTTTTTACAGCTTCACTTTTTAATAATTCAAGCTCTTTTGACAATTTTTCAAAATTTGTTGCTTTATGTTGAAAATTCTCTACTTGAGATAGTAATTCATTTTTTTCTTTAGTTAAACTTTCCATTTTTGATTCCAATTTGGATATAAGATTTTTATTTGTATCCATTTCATTTTTTTGTTTTTCATTGGTGATCTTCATTTGGTCTACTATTTCTTGTGATTTAGCTGATTTACTATAGGTTTCTTGTAAAATTTCCTTGAGTTCTGAAGTTTGAGACGTTTCTCTTTGTAATTTTTCTTGTAATTGATCAACCTTTAAAGACAATTTCTTTTTTTCTTTTTCAAGATCTAAAATTTTATTATATTCCAATATAGAGGATTCTTTTAAATTTTCAATTATAGATAAAAGTCGGCGATTTTCTAATTCCAATTTTAGAGCCCTTGTTTGGGCATTACTACATAATTGATCAGAAAGACTGTTATCTCCAGATTCGCTTTCCAAAAATGTCATTTTTTCATTAGAAGATACAGAACTTTCATTCAAAGCGCTTTTCGTTAATAGTTGCAATTGGGCATTTTCTTCATATAATTCATTTAACTTTTCAAGATCGGATTCTTTTTCTAGTGATAATTCGTTAATTTGTTGTTTGTACTTTAAAATTTCGGTTTCTAAATCTAAAACAAGTTCTCCTTTTTTCCTTGATTGTTTTAATTGATCATCTAGCATTTCATTCGTATCAATTAAAATTCGATTTTCATGTCTTAATTCATCTACTCTTATGAGATTTACATCGCTTCCCGTGTCGATCAAAGCGGTGCTCTTGTTATCATGAATTGTAATTGGTATTGTATTATTTTTTTCGATCGCTAAATTTACTGAGGCTTTATTCTCACGGCATAGTCGGGCTAAATGACCAAATTTTCCACAATTGTAGCACTTAGTTCCTTTACTTTTGTCAGGGCATCTTATTGAGAGATGTTGGTTTGAGCCGCAATTGAAACATCGTACTGGTTTTTGAAAATCTTTTGGTTGCTCTCTGGGTTTTCTCCAATCTTTTTCTAATATTTTCGTTGAGTTTGGGGTTTTATTGCTTATTTTATTTTTAATTTTTTCGTAGATCCTCAGTTTGTCTTTGAATTCGGAAAGGTTTTTGGCTCCGTATAAAATTGATTTATTTGTTTCGTTATCCTCTATCCCGTTGATGACGTACTCAAAAAGAGATGCTTGCTCAATATTTCCTCTATTTGCCATTTCTTTCATTACTAAGAAATATTCTTGCGTAGATTCCTCTCGTCGTTTTCGTCGTTCATTCAGTGATCTATGCAAGCTGGCACTTGAAATTTTTGATCCGAATTCACTTCTTAGTTTCTCTTTTAATGTTCGCCACGAATCGATACAAGGTTCCGACTGAATAAATAATTTTGCCAAATCAGTTAAAGATCGTTTTGCATAAATTAAAGTCTGGAGAGGGTTCAATTTTAGCAAAATCTTGATATTGTCAAACTCTTCAATCCATTTTTCTATTGGATATCCGTCCTTTCCATTGAATTTTCTGATCATCTCTTCAATGTCTCGAAAACCAACAGAGCAATTTGAATTGAAGATTTGCTCACCTTTGTTTCTGACTATCTTCGGGTCGTCGTAATCGATTTGGTTGAGTTCATCCTCCTTTTCCTGCTGATTGTTGCCTTCGTTATCGTCGTTGATTTCTTCATCGTCGTTGGTTCCCTCGTCGTCGGATTCTTCGTTATCTTCATCGCTGTCGTCCTCCTCTTCGTATTCCAAGTGACACAAAAATGATAATATTCTTTTTCTTAAGATGTCTTCTGATGGATTGCATTTTATATTCAAGACGGGTGAAATTTTAATTAAATCTTGCCATGTTAAATTTTGTTTCATATATTCCAATTTATTTATAAATTCTTCTGAATCTTCCGAAAAATTGAATCCCTTGAAAGATAGAATATTTTTTCTATTCACTCTCGTTGATTTGTCGAAAATTACTGTGTTCAATATTTTAACAATTTTGAGTTTTTCTGTTTTAATTTTGTTGGCTACTTCGATCATTTCCCTTAAGGTACTCATTCTGAGTTAGAGAATTATTTTTGGCGCGTTATTATTTAAAATCCCAGCCACTTTGTGGATATTTAATTCAAATCCCGGACGAGCCCCCAATTTGTGGGATTTCTTGATTTAGGGGAAATGATCAGAGAGTCGTAGATTTAATATAAATTTATTAACGAAAGAGTTTTATAAAGATTTAATCAATTTAAAGGGAATTCAAGCAGAGTGACATTAAGATAATAATAAAGTCGGCTTACGTACTTTCTGGAGAGTCAGCAAATCACTTAACACTTTTGGCACTTGGAGTAAAATAGTAGTATCTACAATCGAATGTACTGGAGGCGCTGGATGAACTGGAGGCGCTGGATGAACTGGAGGCGCTGGATGAACTGCCTTTTGGAAGCTGATCGTCTGATATATAATTAGTCAATGTCTTAAAGTCACTCTTTACATTATCCGGGTTTATAATCTAATACAAAAATTATTGGCTATGTCTAAGGGTTTAATAACTAGGTAATTCAAGAGAGGACTTCATGATGCGTTGATTGACTGTTTTACTTATGTGTTCAGACACTTGGGTCGACCTCTTTATACCTGGGTAAAAGCCTTTACGCGGCGTCTTAAGTTTACAGGCCCCGCCCATTGAGTGTGACGTGGCTCGCCGCCATCTCGCTTGGTCTGGGGGGAAATATCAAACCCGCAATATATATATATATATTCAGCTTTGAGCTCCCCTGGATCCTCCATTTTAGTCATATTTTTTAACATTATTATTGTTGTATCTAATTCATTAACGGAATTGTTTCTTTTGATGTTTTTCCTTTATATTTTATTTTTGGATTCCCTTTTTTTATGATAATAAAAAAATGATTGAGATTAATTAAATTATTGTATGTTATATTTTCAAGTTTCATGGGATTAAATAAAAAAATGTTTTCAATTTCCAAACCATCTCCTCCCCAATGTCAACCCTTTATATAGTAAATACAATTATAAATTTTGATTTTCGTTTATCTGTTAAGTTTCATTAATATAATTAGTATTGGTTTTGTTTATTGGGCTGGAAATAGGTGGTTATGGTCAGGTGGAATAAAATTCTAACACACAATCACCGTAAATTATAAAAATTACTACATTTCAAAAATAATTATATCTTATTGTTTTATTTGTTAAAAAATTGTTTAGATTTATATTAATGGTAATCTGATTAGGGAAAAATATATATAGTGTAATGCTATCGTCTGCCCTTCTCCCTAAACTACCCCTTAATTATATAAATAAAATAATATTTGTCATTCATTGAACCATCTTCATCTAATCTAATATGCTACATATATCATTATAATCTCTTTTATTTGTTGAATGTTTTTGATTATTTTTCTTTCTCTTTCTTTTGATGAGTTACTTCTGAAACTAAAGTAAAACTCTCATTTCTTTCTCAGGATTTTTTTTTTTTTACAAATTACAATTATTATAAAAACTTAATATTTGAATTTATTATATTGAATTTAAAAGAAAAGTTATTTGTTACATAATAATAATAATAATAATAATAACTTTCCCTTAATATTCTATTTATTAAACTTTTTTTTGCAATTTCTCACCTGATATTAACGATTAATATCATTCATAATTTTAATTTATTGATACACTGACTCAATTAGCATTGAGAACAGGGTAATTATCAAAAGAAAAAAAAAGAAAAATAAAATAAAATTGTTTTTAGCTATTTTGAAAATTCACAATTTCAAGTTCTCTAATCTTTTCCATATTAGAGAGAATTTTAGTGAGTTAAATTAAAATCAATGAAATAGATTTTGAGAACACAATAGATTGGTACAAACTCAAAGAGATATATAGGTTTTTGTTTTATAAAAATATAATGAAAAAAGTAAACTTAAATCTTTTAGCAAAAGAGATTGATTAGTTAGTCCATATTACAAAATGTTATATTATATACACTAGTACAGTAGAACTCATTTCACAAGACAACTTACTCTAATTACACTCAGCAACTTTTCCAGTTCAATCTTTTAAGCACATACAGCACAAAAAGTTTGTCAAGTAGTCTGTCAGTCTGTCTCTCTGTGTCTGTCTATCTTTCCTAACTGATATTGAAGAGTTAAAATAAAATAAAATAAAAAAAAAGAGAACATCTTTAGCAATATTTAAGGCTGCCAAATGTTTTCTAATACAACGAAAAGGAGAAGTAAAAGCAAAATACTTTCTTCTTCTTTTTCTTAAACTTTAGTCGTCAGTTTTAGTTTAGATGAAATTGATCAAATGTTAAATAAGCTTATATACTTATATTCTATTTTTTCTAAATAATATAATAAATATTTTAAAGACATTTGTTTTTTATTATTTAATATTCTTTTTAATCTTAAAAATATAATGAATTTAAAAAATATCATAACATTTTAAATTTTAAAAATCAATTTGAGTTATTATATATATTAATTATTATTATTATATATATTAATTAATTACAATGTAAGCAGCATTTCGATATCGACTACCAGTAATGACAATGAGAGTTCAAAAATTTCAACTACAGATACAATATTATTGTTCATTTATCCCACAATAAAAGAACGAATGTAAGTACTACTATAACTTATAAAAATATAATTTATGCTTATTTTAAGATAAATGCAATTATAGATGTAACTTTAAGAAAGTTCATAAAATGTAATGTGTGTTATATATTCATTTTTTAATAATAATAATTATCTTAAATGTTCTATGTTGTCTTTTGAGCCGAGAAATAATTTTAATAATAATAATAATTTTCCAAAAAGAGACGCCATATTTATACTGAGAATGTCTCCTGTCATTAGATCGCTACTGGCATTATAGAAAGTAATAACTAGCGTCATTCCATTAAATTAATTAATTAATTTAATTAAAAAAATGTTTCTTGTTTTTACATTATTTTAATAATCAGATATTTTTTTAATTTTAGAAATAAAATAAATTACTTTTTAATAAATTAAAAATTATTTCTTTACTATATTTCTAGAATCTTGAAAATGAGTGGAAGGATTATTTCTAAATTTAGTATTAGTGGATTATAAGATGTAAAATTACTTTTTTCAAGTTTCATTTTTGGACAAATTTATTTTAATTATTTTTTTTCTAGATAAGTGATGATAAAGTAAATATTTAATATAATGTAACGTTAGAAAATATATTTAATTCAAAATATTATTATTATTCTTATTAATATATTATCCAATTTTACTTTTTTTTTAATTTTAACATTCTATTAATGAAAATTTTCTTTTATCATTAAATTTATAAAATTTAATTGAATCTGTTCAATAGGTTGTATTCTCATTTGCAAATTTTATTGCTAAAAAGTGAGAGAGACAGATAGTGTGAATAAATTTTAAAGAGGTAATTTTGAAAAGTCGTAGGTACAATATTGCTTATTAATTAAATTACATTTCACTATAAAAGATCGCTATCTTTATCAAGATACAAATTTTAACGATCATCCGGGTATCGTTTTAATGAAATTTAGAATAAAGAGAAAGAGAACTGTATTTTTTAGAGTGAATTCATTTCATCTAAAATGCCTATTAAGGGCTTTATTTGAAATTTTCACGAGATTAACCTAAAATGGAGGACATAGTGAGGTGGGAGAGAGTATTAGTGTTCATTTCATTTAAAGAGAATGAGAGAGAGAGAGAGATACTTTTTAAAATAAAAGATGTTTATCTCTCTTTGGGGGAAGTTGGTACAGGATAAGGACATTTTATTTTTATGCACATACATTTACGATTTTGAATTGCCCCTCTTTCATTGCAATGACCATAAATGCCAATTTTTTAAGACCCCATTATTAATACTAAAAATCTATTGGTTGTCAAATCCAATTTCTCATATATTATGGACATTTATTAAAATAATATTAAAAAAAAACAAAAAAGCAGTCACTAAATTATGATTACTTTTTATTTCCTGCACTCAAATTGTTTTTTGCTGTGAGTGCTTATGACAGGAAATAATGATGTCTTATAGAATATCCAAATTTCAAAATATAGATAATTACAAAAGTGAAATCAATAATTTTGAAACAAAAACAACAAATATTTCATTCAGACTGACAGGGATGAAAGTCTTACAGAAAAATTTGATCTTATTTATTAAATACCAATTTTATCGTTATAATTTCTTTTATTATATATATAATCAACCGGGCATGATCAATTTAATTTATTTTTTAATAATTTTGCGTGTCTTGTAGGAGTATTATATACTTAAATTTTTTAATTATTAATTAATCTAATTCAATTATACTTAATTTATAAATTATAATTAATTAAATTTTATTTAAATATAATAAAGGTTGATTAATCCAATTCCAATTTGCGAGATAGTTGAGTGGAGACACTCCAAATTTTTTACATTAGTAATAGTAAGTAGAGTAATATTATTTAGCAAAATTCAATAGTTTATAAATTAATAAGTTCATAAATAATTAATAAGAATTTCTAATTAAAAAAAAATTTATGTGACGATCGAAGCTGATATTTTTTTATAATGTTGTTGATATCAGGTTTAAATTTTGATTAATATAAAATTTCACAACTTTCGCGTATGATAATACAGCTAATAAATATTATCAAACATTTATTATATAATAATTATTGGAAAATATTAATTTACAAAAAAATACCTCAATTAAAAAAAAACTATTTAAGTTAAATGGTTCAATGTGATATTTATTAGAAAAATACCTTACTAAAGCTCCATAGACCCCCAAAGAGTCCACTTAGAGCCCGTTGGGAATCCATAATTTAATGTATGAGAATTAGTTAGTCTTCAAGAGATTATAAAAAACTTAAATACTTATCTATATATAATTATAATATATATAATATATATATATATATATATATATATATATATATATATATATACGAAGGTGGTCTGAAAAGTTTCCGGCCTGACCAAAAAAACGATGTTTTTCAATTTTTTTTTGTTTTATTTTTCAAAATTCAAGATAGCTGAGACCTGTACGATGTCAGCTGAACGTATGCGAAATATTTTGCAAAACCATTTGAATATGGAAAGCTGTGTGCAATGTGGGTGCCGCATTTCGTAACGTTAGACCAAAAATTGCTTCGAAAAACCATTTCTAATGACAATTTGGCGCTGTAGGCGTAATCCAAACGAATTTTTGCGTCGATTCATAACTGTTGATGAGACTTAAATTAAATTAAATCAAATTTAATTTATTAATTAATTTAATTAATTAGAACACCGTTATAAGAAATGTATCAGTGTTGATGGAGGTTATGTTAAAAAATATAGCAAAAATTTTTTTTAAAAACATCGATTTTCTTGGTCAGGTCGGAAACTTTTCATCACACCCTCGTATATATATATGCATTATTATTAAAATTAAGAATGTATTGGCATTTCAAGCAATTAACGATACACCCGACTTAAATATTATTTAAAAAATACAAAATAAATGCATATACATATTTCTCTATGAGGCTACAAAAATTTCAGCACCCAATTTCTTCAACTGTGCCTATTATAATCCTCTTAACTTTTGACTAACCTAATCTCTGTGTACCTTTATGATTTTAGTAGTTTGAAAATGAATAGGGATCCCCTTTGATATAATAAATAATAAATTGAATAGGTAAATAAATAATTTTGATGTACTATATTATTAGTTATATCTTATATTTTGGTTTAAATGATTATTTATTTGATAAGTTCTATGATAAAATAATTTAATTAATTTTATATTTAATTTTTAAATAATTGCTATTAATCAATTAAAAAAATAACTAATTTAATATATTATATATTTGAATATTTTCTATTTGTGAAACAATTTTTTTTTTCTTGAATATATTAAAATTAAAATAAATTATTTTTTTAGTTTAAAAAACTGATATATTTCTTTTTAAATGCATTTTAAAACACATGTGTCTAAAACTATTTTTTAAATAACTCATAAAATATATAAAAAAGGTTAATCTGATTTTTCCTTAGTCTTAAGATAATGTATTGGGGCTGTGCCTGCATTTGTGTGTGCGTGCGTGTAAAATCAAGTGCTGCCCTCTCAAATAGTTTAACCTTCCCCCGTAAATCACTACACTTTTTTTAGAAATAAAATATTGGCATTGGATTAAAAAAAAATGTCACATTTCAAAATAAATATCTTACTATCCCACAACACAAACACACACACACACACTCCATCAAATACCAACACCAAAGTTACCTTAATATTGTTAGAAAAAAATCTCGCTGGGAATATTGACATTTTTCGGTTTTTTTAAAATATATATATAAAAAATAAAGTATACACATCATTTTTTACATGGTACTTTATGCTATGATTGATTGTTAATCAATTATTTTTCAAATAAAAAGAAATAAATAAACTCTCCCACATTCAATTTATTTATTTCTTAATATGATATTATATAAAAAAATATTATGTATTTATTTTGGTTCTGGATAAAAGAAATGAAATGTCAACACGTTCTTTTCTTATAATATATTTAAGAAATTTAATAAGATTTATATAAAGAATCATCATTGGTTAAATGTAATTTAGTTTATACATATTTAATTTTTTAATATTTAAATTTCTTAATAATTTTAAAGAACACTTGTACTTTTGGCAAATATTGTAATAATAAATTTCCAGAAAAAAAACATGTTGGAAATTATATAAAAAAATTTATAACTTAACTTCTGGCTTTAGAATTCTATGAAAGAACACCGTTTGTTAAGTCGGTTGCCCAATAAACAAGATAGAGGTGTTATATGATCTGTACAACAAAACCTCTTTATCTTGATTTTCTTGATCGGAGGTCGCTAATTCTTATTTCAAGTAGTCTTTCAATCTTAATCTCGTTGGACCTCATCACTATATACCCAGCTTGAGATAAATTCTCTTGTCAGTCACGGGTCTTGAACCCAGATCCACGAACTGGAAAGGCAAGCGTGTGGCCCCCAGCCTGCGTGAAGTCTTATTTATATAAATAAGGGAGATATTAATAATATTTAATTTATGTTAAAATCGGTCGATGAAACCAATGAAATCAAAAATTTAAAATTACCATAGAAATAAATGAAGAGTCTTAATAGACCATATCGTTGATTATATTCACAAAAATCTGAATATTCTGAAAAAAACTCACCCATAAAAGGAGGGGAAATTTGTTTAATTTTGCGAAACGACTTCATTCGTTTGTTTTAATAATATATTCTAATATTAATAGTATATTCCTAATTTAAAATTCAATACATTTTCTAACTACCATCATTCATTGTGTGTGCCATTTCATATACCCTATATAAATTATAAAACCACCAGAATAACAAAAAGAAACCTTCAAAAACAAACAGTAAATTAATGCTATATTAAAGCCCTAACTACACTCATTTTACAATTTTTAGATACGTTAGGACCTTTTTATTAATTAAAAAAACAAAATAAAAATAAAGAAGACAAATAAAATAAAAATAAGGAACTAAATCTCATTAATTTTGTAAAATGAAAATATCTATATATAATTAATTTAATAATTTATTTTAATATGAAAATTAATATAAATCTTTCTTTTAAATTAGGGTCTTCATTATGATTAATGTAGAAGTAAAAATTTTAGAAATTTTCAATTTTCTTTTATTATACTTCTAAACTAAAAATATTTTTTTATCAAAATCAAAATTTAATTTTTAGTTTTATCTACTTTTTTTAGTTTAGTTTGATATTAACCAAAATAATCTCCGACCATTCGCGTGATATTCCTAAATTCACTTGTAAGTTTTGATAATAAGTTCATTAATAGTTTAAGCTTCTCGTGTTATCTCTTTCTCTCTTACGATTAAATCAAATCCTCTCTATTCATAGTCTTTACTATCATCATGTTCTCTTAGAAAATTTTTGTTTATTAACATTTATTTTAAAACATGATAATAATTAATGTTTTTAATAATTGATGAAATTTATATTCTCATTTTAAACATTTATCGAAAATTCTTCAATCACCCTCCCTTCCAGATATGTTTTTTTTCAGTATTATAACAAATATAAATTCTACCATCAATTATACCTACAAGTATATTAATTAAATAATGGTTATTCATTCTTTGTGTAGTAGATTATTTATTTAAATTCCCCTAATTTGAAAATTACATAAAATTTAATAAAATTTTGTATAGCTCAAGCAATAAACAAATAAATACCTACCTATTTGTATTTTTCAAGGAATATCATTTCAGAAATGCTTTTAATATTATACTATTTTATTATTAATTTTGTATTTGGACTTAATTTTTAAATTTAGGAGGTGGGAGGTGAGTGAACCCTCATCTACAAGTTACAATTTGACTTTCGATTGGATAATATATACCTATATTATTATTATTATTATCCCTAAATTTATTAAAATATGAAAATAAGAAATAAAAATACAAAATATAAATAAAATTTTAAATAATCATCTCTAAACTATTGGCAAATTTTATTTTATTATTTCAATTTTATATTATATATCTAAATAATAATTAGCAATATTCAATTTCAAAATTTAAATTTTTCAATTTTTAATTATTTTATATGATGGATTTTATTGAATTTTATATTTTTTATAATATTCAAATTCAAAATGACTGATAATGAGAAACTTTCAAATAAAAGTTAAATAGAAATGTGCTTGGTCTCTCTCTCAGGATTTAGGAAGATAGTCCTTTAACCTATTCTATTTATGATAACAATAAACATAGGGCTCTGACACAATCATAGAAGACCTTTCAATTTGAATATTATCGGCGGTCATTATGCTTTTGCTAAACCATTAACTGTCAGACAGTTTGTATCCTTCCTTACTAAAGGGCGTATAGAAGCTCAATAGGGATTGTCTTTGACCTCTTGACCAGCTTAATAGCATATATATATATATATATATATATATATGCTCCTATATCCTATATATTATTCATTGTTCAAATATAACACTGCCGGTTTTTCCTGTTGAATTTAATTCAATTTATGAACATTTACTATCGATTAGAATAGAATGCTAATTTTATTTTTTGTGGTATAAAAAAATAAATAGAGAAAGTAAAATATACACCAACCTGAAGTGAAATAATAAAATATCTCTTCATGAGAATTGACGCTTACCTGAAAAAAAAAATAAATAGAAAATTTTATTGTAAAATATTATTTGAAAAATTTATTTAATTTTTATTTATATTTTTATGTCATATTTTAAAATTTAAAAACTAATTATTATTTATAATAATTTAAAATATATAAAAATTGTGATTAAATGACTGTTAAGTATAGTTTTTAGTCATTTGTATATATTATATATATATATATTATTTCTAGTAAGAATTTAAATATAATATGGTATATAATCTTTAATTTTAAAAGATTCTTTATCCATATAAATAAATGCATACCTAATTAGGCAAAAGGCGCTACAAGCAATTTTGATTTTATTTAATAAAGTTTCGACTTGGCAAGTCAAATTGCTTGGTCGAATTTGTTATTATTTATAATTAATAACCAATTTAGTTGTCTTTCCAAATTTCAAAGGGGAAATTTGAAATAATACCCTTTTTAACATAACTTAAACTTATAAAAAATAAAAAAAAAAAAAATTTTATTTGGTTGATTTTATAGATGATGAAGTTTTCTTGAATGTGCAGAGTTTCCAATATTATTTTTGTAAGGGTTTTCATTGGTCTTGCTGCGGGCTCCATCCAAAATACAACCAACGCATCCTTTTTCATTTAATGTTTTTATTTTTATTAGAAAGTTAATTAAATTTTAACGATCTATAATATAAACTTACACAAAATTTAAATTAAAACAAACAATGAAATTTCCTTATTGGAAACATCTTTGAATTTTAAAACAAGTCGGTTTTTATCCTAATTGAATAATTTTTTTTCCCTAGTTAAATAACGTTATATTTTTTCATTAATTGTAAAGTGACGGATAAAAGTAAAGGCTAGGTTGATTGTCCGACAAGAGGGCCACCCTGGCGTTTACTTTTTTTCCCACTGTACATTCATCTGACAATTGCGATTATTTTCTTTTGTGAAATACACTCGTCTTCTATCTTTTGTTTAGATTGTAAAAGTAGTGGTATCAAAATATCGACAAAGTAATATATCAACTTAAAAAGACATTTAGTATGAATTTACACGAATTTGTTTCTGGTTGCCAATGCGACATTTTTTTCACAAATGCCAATCTTTATATTCTATAAGATTATGACGTTGATATGCCAATAGTATTTATTAGCCTGTAACGTGTTCAATCAATGATCATTTTAATTACATTTACATTACTTGAATTACGTTTTAAGGACACATTTATTAATTTTATATTGGCATTTCTTTTTTGAAATAATGTTTAAAGAAATCTAGGTCCAATGAAAGGGAAAAAGACAACGATATTAATTAGATTGAATTTATTCACTTTATTTTATTATTATTACATTTTACAATAATTTATATTTATTTATTTTCACCTTTATACTTTTTAATTTTTTTAAGTCTAAATAGGAATTTCGGATTTACACTTTCAGGTGACTAGTAGTAGTTTACAAATGATACACGATAATTGCTTTGAATTTTTTTTTTAATATAGATTAATTAATATATGAGTCTGTATTTTGTTCTTTTTTAAAAGGGAGAAAAAAAAATAATAAAAAAAATTAATTAAAAGATTAAATGTGGAAAATGATTAAAAATTGGCAATGAGACTTTTTTCTTTACTCTCAGGTAACTTTGCCAATATACGTGAGTGTAAATAGAGAAAGGTGTCAATAGAGTTGAAAGAAAAAGTGGGTGCGAGAGTGAGAGTGGGGGGAGGGGAGGAATAAAGGAGGGAGAAAGGGAGAGAGAGTAGTGATGTCCAAAAGGGTTAGACGAGGGAGCAACGCCAAATGAAAACGCAAGCGCCAATGTAAAAAAGCAGGTGGTCATGGTCACGCGCACACATCCCAGACAGAAGACCCACCCCTTTCCCCGCCATCACCTCTTCATCCCCCTTCTCCTCGTCCTCCCATCTCGCCTTATAAACGCAGGGATCACGTCTCGGATCTGCGAGTGCCAGCAAATAGCAAAGAGGCTCAATCAAACTAAACAACTAACCACAACTAGATGAAGGGTGGGCTAGTGTTACGTTTCTCTCTCTCTCTCTCTCTCTCTCACACACACACATACACACAGATATACACACACGCATATATATATATAATTCTATTACTTTTAAAGAAATCTTTCTTCAATCAAAAAATAAAGAAGATGAATTTAATCACACACTTTTCTTTCTAAAATAAATTAATAAGTAATAATAAATCGTCTGCGTAACCTAATACTTGAATTTTTTTGTTTAATTCGACTTCGTTTGACAATGAAAAAATAAATATAAAATAGTAATTTAATAAAAAATAAACACGAAAATAGATAAAAAAAACAACTTAAAATTAACTAATAAAAATTTATAAGAATTAACAAACGACAAATATAAAAAAATTCTTTTTTTTTGGAATATTTATCACCATTTTACTATTTTTGTTTTTATTTTTATTTTTAAATATCGATGCACTCGGCAAGCCTCTATCCCTCAAATTCTAGTCGTCAAAACAATCGTTCTATAACCCCGCGACTAATATATTTAGAGAATAAATACAACATATTTTACCATGTAAGCAAGACAATTACCAAGACGTATTTGTTTTTTGTTTTTTAGAGAGATTAATAAATAAATATTAAATAATATAAATATATTATTAAAATAAATATTTTTAATTTCGAAATTAAATAATAAATTTTAAAATATTTTAAATATAAAAAAAAATATTAATACAATATCAATTAAAGAAAAAAAGAGAAAAATTTCAATTTGGAGATCATTTGTGACGTCATCCATATATAAATTTAAATTAAGAAAAAATTAATGAAGATGATTTTTCTCCAGGTTGAAACCAATACAGATCGAATTGTATTTATAAATATTATCTATTGTGTGAATTTCAAAAATATCCTTCCAGCGGTTAATTAATAAATTACAATACAATATACATATATATATAATTTTTGCTAGTATAAGAGAAGATACGTCATCTATATTTGCCTTTTTGCCATTCTCTTTTAATTGAAAATGTATTAAATTTTTTTTTTATTTCAAATATTTTAAAATTTTTTATTTAATTTCGAAATAAAATTAAAAATATTTATTTTAATAATATTTTAGAATCAAATTACGAAATATATTTATTAATCTTTCACCAAAAAAAAAATCTAAAAGTTATCTTTTATCTTGCAAACATTGTAAGTTTATTTATGATATTTTAAAAACAATTTTTTAATCTGTTTACTCGTTTAATTTTTCGTTAAATAAATTTTTATTGGTTAATTTTATGTTTTTGTTTATTTATTTTCGCGTTTATTTTTTATTAAATTACTAATTCATATTTATTTATTCGTTGTTCTTTTATGAATTAATTTTTTGATTATATAATTTTTAATATTTTTTCACTAAAATATATTATTTATTATTTAGTATTATTGAAGACCTCAAGTTCCATTCATTTTAATAAGATTGATGCAATGATGTGACATTTAATAATTGTAATAAATAATTAAAGAATTGTAAATCACTATTTTTTAAAGGGTCGAGCCTAAGCTCGGTGTTTCAGGTACTTAATTTAAATATACTAAATTTTATATAATAATTTATATAATAACTAAATAATATACTTATTTTCTTTTTTTTTTATTTATCTAATTTTAAAAAAACATATTTTTTTAATTAAATAAAAAATTAAAATTATTTTTTTTAATAATTTATCCCACATTCAAAATGGAAATATTAAAAAGAGCATGTTTTAGGCAACTCATGTATACACGTATATTATTATAGAAAGAAATATTACTAAATTTTTAATATAATTATGTAAATTAAAATAAAATCTTTCAAAAATATTTTTTATTACATTAAAAGTATGGAAGGATGATAAATGTTCATTCACCAAAATGTTATTATAAATAAATCCTAACCGAAGTTATAAATACTCTCTCTAAAAGTTTAAATTAGCATTTTAAAATAGAATCGATTGAAATTTTAATTAAAATCTCATTTTCCTTAAATGATAATTTAGTATTCAATTTCTTCAATTTATTGGGATATATATATATATATATTTGTTTAAAATATAAGTTTTGTTTATTTTAGAAAGAAAGTAAAGTGGGTGGTTAGTTTGCAATAACTTCACTTAACAACCAATCCATTCAGGTAGTAAAATATAAAATTTTAAACCTCTATAAACAACAAAATTTAAATTAATGTTGGAAATTTGTTGAAAAATATATTGGATTAGGAAATAAAAATAATTTTAACATAGTTATAACAAGAAAAATATGAGCTGTAGCCAGGCACAGAACCGACCGACTATTTGAAATAAATTGATTTCCAAAAACATTATATATATATATATATATATATATATATTATAAAAAAAAAAAATATTTTTAAAACTTGAATTAAAATTACTAAATTATATTATCTTAGTTTTTATTTTTAGTTTAATTAATCAATTATTTATCAACTCTATTTAAAATGAAATATTTTCTGATAATGTATATAAAATTAATACTTTGTAAAATACCACTTCCAATTTCCGCATATACTACACCAAAAGTTCATGCTACTGATGCATTAAGTAAATATAGCAAGTTTTATCAAAATCCTTTGAGCCGTTCAAGCTATATACGTTTATACGTACACACAGACGGACGGACGGACGGACAGATGGATAAATGGACAGACGGACAGACATTATGCTAAAAATACTTTTTTCTGTGCATGATTCGTGGAGATATGTAAAAATCTCCACATGTGAAATTTGGTGTGAAAACAATACCTTCCCTTCCTATCGTCGGTCGGTAAAAATCATAGAATTATTCTTACCCTATTTTACTTAATTTTAAATTATCAAGGTGTTTACAAAATTACATGTATCGTATTGAAACTTTGGATTTAGGTTAACTTATACATACATAGATGTTAATTTTTAGTACTGGTATTCGAAGAGTGGCGTATTCTATGAGTCTATACACAAGTTTAAAAACAACTATTGTTTTAGTTTAAGAAGTTCATGATTAAATAGTGTGTGTTTATTGTTTGTTTCTTCTGAATTGACTTCACAGTGGACATAAAAGACAGAACATTCTGTAGCTCACATACAAAGTTAAAACACTAATCTTCTTAGTTTTCTATTTCCCCTATTATTTATTTCGGTGGGCTTATCATCTTGGACGAACACGCAATTAAGAATTTTCCAGTCCCTTATTGTTAGTTTTATATTTTAACTATTGTTAAGTATATAATATTTATTATTATTATGTCTTTATTTCCATATTATTTTTAATTTATGTTTTTTCGATACACTAGTAAAGTTTTTAAAATTAAACAGATCCTCGTGATTTACATAACATTGATAATTGTATCAAATGAAAAAGATATGTCATTTAGTTTAAATTTAATTTATTAAACATTTAATTATCAATATTTCTAAATTCTATAAATATTATAAATTCCATTGAAATAATATGTTACATTTTTCCATTAATAGTACCAATACCTTCTCCATTAATTCAAACCTAAATAAAAAAAAAATTCATACAAATTAAAATGTAAAAGGAAAAAGTATATTTTTTTTTTTAAAAAAAATTGTTTTTTATTAATATTTATTAATTTATCGTGTTAACATTATATTTTTGTTTAAATCTTTTATATACTATAGAAGTTCTAATGGAAAAAGTTTGAGAACCATTTTTATTAATTCTCTTGAAAATTTAGAACTAAAAATAGGCCAGGATTTTATTTCAAGATAAAGAATATAATTTCAAATAAAGAATAATCGTATATAATAGTAGACTTGCAAAACAAAATTTTATTATTTTTTATTTATTTATTAACATTTTTTAATTTTTTACATTTCTTACAATTTTATTTATATATATTTTATAATTTTTTATTCTTTTAATATATTATATATTCTGTATAGGTTCGTGCAGGTTAGTGGATGTAGTATATGGGAAGGATTTCAATATTGAATAGAGATAGGATTTTTAGGGCTTGGGACACGACTTCCTCAAGTGAAGGCGAGGAATTGTTGTGGCTTGTGTGAGCAGGATTGCATCCCTGAAGTGGGGTCATAAAGTGTCCACCCACTTTTCCTAACATTTTATAATTCATTAAATTATTATTTGTTTTTATTTGAAAATGTTATGAATATTCAGATGAATATTATTTATATACTAAGAGTATTTATTAGTTGACCTTTATTACTCTTTTTTTTCCTCATATCTCTCTCTAAATATAAATTCTAAATGGATAGGTAAGTTGGATGGGCAAAAAAAAACAATGTATCAAGCTTACTTTTCATTTAAACTGACATGGTTTAAAATCATTCTTATCTTACTTTCTTCACTCTTCTACAGCTATTCCAGCTTCCGCCCCTCCCGCCCCCTTCATAGTCCAGAGCCCTCTCTATTCTGTATTCTCATTTATCCAATTCTTTACAATCCTTTATTTCGTAGTATTAAAAAAAAATGTTTTTATTTGTGTGTGTTGTATTAAATTATATATATATAACGGGTTCTACCCAACACAACCTTGTCGATTTATCACCCTAACTATGTTTGGAGATGCATAGAGGTCATGCAATTCCACGTTATGCAATCTTTGACATTTCCCGATGTCCTCATCTTTGTTTTGTGCTGCATGAATCCTATTTTCAAAAACTCTAAATTTACTTTCGTCTTCTAAAGTCATAGACCACGCCTCACACCCATAACTGACTAAATAATTGTTTCATATATTTTAGTTTAATTCTCTTTGAAAATACTTTTAACGATAGCTTCTTTATTGCATGATAACAAGCGTTACACGATTGCAACCTCGATTTAAATTTTTCTCGAATATTGTTATCCTTTTTAATTATAGAACCTAAGTATTTCAATTTTTCAACATTTTAAAATTATATGCACATAATATAATACTACAAGATGAAAAACACAAAAAAATATAATCAATAAACATTAATTTTAATTAAAAAAATAATATTTTTCTTGTAACTAAAAAATTTTAAAATAACTAATTAAGAAAATATTAAGATAAATATCAAGCCTGAAAATGAAAGAGAGTTAATTTATTCTGCAGAAAAGAGGGAAAATGAGAAAGATAGAGAAAATGAATAAAAATAGAAAGAAACGTTTTATATATTAAGGATCACATTTCAAGTCGACAAATGAAATAAAGTATACTTGTTTGATTTTGGAGCCGCTATAGGGATATATAGAGGGAGAGGATAGGGGCAGGGTGTTTGGTGCAAGGGTGAACTTCGTAAAGTATCAAAAAAGAAAAAGTGAAGTTAGACGAGCAAAGTTGGCGCCCAACAGTACAAATAAAGTCACAACAAAGGGTTTCCAAGTACTAAAAGTAATAGATCTAATAGAAATGGTGAGATTAGATCATCCCTTTCCCTCATCCCTGCTTTTAGAAAACTTTTCTACTCTCCCCACCCTCTTTTCACAAATTTTGTTTACCTTTAAAGAACAAAACTTTCTGGAAAATCAACATATTTTATCAATAAAATATTAAGTCATTCATTTCTTCTTACATTGATACTAAATATATTTATATATATGTATAATAAAATCTGATTAATAAAAAAATTGGTGAAATCTTTTAAATAAACAAAAATAAAGAATAAATAGAAAGAAAATTGAGTGGAAATATATTGACATCAAATAAGGATAATTTTTAAAAGAAACAAATTTACAAAGAAAAAAGCTGATCCCATTCTCTATCTCTTTTTCATTCTATCATCTTTATTATCCGTATTGTCATCATAAGCAATAACAAGAAGAAAATACAATCTTACTAATGAGATCTTTCGTTGTATAATCGTTTTTTTATTCAGTTAATACGAATACAATTTCATACATCAATTTAAAACAAAAAAAAAAATACTTTTGTTTTTAAATAAAGGATTTATTTTCCAAATTTTTAGATTAGAAAAACAAGTAAAAAATTATTTATTTGACAATTGATTATAGTCATTTTTATAAATTTATAATTAATTTTAAATTTATATATTTAAAATTATGAAACTTAAAAGTTAATGGTCGCTCAAAAAAAAAAAAAAAAAAAAATTAATTTTATATATATTTTTCTTGGTAAATTTATTATCTTTGGAAAATTCACCACTAGATATTAATGTTAACCTTTCATTTTGTTAAAACTCTTAAAATAAGTTTTAATTTAAAGTATATATACATATATATGTCTATGAATTTGGATACAATTTTTATATGTGATTTATTATTACTGTTATTAATTTTGTCATGTTTTTCTCTCTCTTTCTTTCCGCTTAATTAATTCTAAAATATTAATTACTAAATCTTAATAATAATAATAATAATAATAATAGAGTTAATGATGGAGAAATTGATTTATTTGCATTGGTCTGTTTATCTATTAAGTGTGGTTGAAATGGAATTGATGAAGAGGAATACCCCCGAAAAGCACACAAACACAAAAGACAAGACAATAAGTATAATATATGGTATATATATATAAACATAAACAGTAGAAACTATTGACAAACTACTAAATAGAGAATTTCCTCTTTAATTTACGGGTAATGAGTATTGAATAATATTATTTAAGTTAACTTTCAAGAAAGGAAATGCTCCTAACTCGTGATAATTATTCATAATACCTGCCCTTATTTATGGTATACCAATAAAATAGAAACATGGTATGATTTATCTATACTATTCAAATTCTTTTTATTTCAACCGTCAAGTTTTAAATTATGAAATGCTTAGTAATAATTAATTTTTGAGGCAAAGACGCCTTAAAGTTAGGCAAACCTAGAAAGTAACTGTTTTCCAGATTAATGGTTTGCATAGCTTCAAGGCGAATTTGATTGAAGTGATCTTGAGAGCAGTATTTAAAATCAGAAAGACAAAGATACAAAGTTATATATATAAATATAAAGAGAGAGAAAATACAATTTTGCTTCTATGATAAGATTAGATATATAGATTTCCTTCGAAAATTTATAAACCAGTTTGTTTTTTGAAAAAAAATATTTTATAGATTATAGTTTATACATTCAAATGTCTTATATTTTTATTATATATATATATATAAAAGAAAGAAAAAATGTGTGGATTATATTGAATAAAAGAAAGGAGAGAAAAAAGAAGGAGAAAAAGAACATAATGTTAAAATAGTACTTACTTATCATTATTATAATTTAGTTATAAATAGAAAAAAAGTCATGATTCATTCAACTTGCAACCTCTGCATTTCTCTCTGCTCTCTCTTTTATTCATGTCAATTTGATCTCATTAAATATTTCTTTGTTCCATTTTCTGTAAATCCGATTTTCTATAATTATATAGTATATATATATATATATATATAAGTCTGTGTGTGTGTGTGCGTGTATGTTTGCTATCTATGAAAATTCCTTTTGGTCTGGATTTTACAGAATAGGGGAAAAAATAAAAAAAATCAGATAGTTTAATAAATACGAATAGAATCAATTTGAAATTGAAAAGATAAAGAAAAGTAGGTATATATAAAAAAATATTTTTACATTTTATTTGTTACCATTTAAATTAATCAATTTAGAATGTTTCACATATTTTGTTTAGTTTGTTTTTCTTTTTGGACAAATATAAATATTATTAATAGATAAATTTATTAAATTTAAGAAGAATTTGTGCTTTTTAACATTAATAAAATTGGAGTAAGTTGTAGATTTAGTTGTATTATTTATTTTATTATTTATCATTTATTTTATTATATTTATGTTAATTTATTTTTTTTTTAAATAAGATATCAAACTTTCAACTTTGAATAACCTTCTTCTAAAATAAATTGAAAAAAAAAAAAAACATTATAAAGTTCTTTAAATTAAAGAAAATTGTCCCATAAAGAAATAAATATAGAAATGAAGAGTAATTTCTGCATATAGAGACTGAGTCTATGTTATAAAATAAAATAAAATGAGAGTGAAAGAGTGTGGGGATGTAGGAGAAGAGTATAATTCAAAATGCTCTCTTAAAAGAGAGATAATTTGAAATTTTTATTGATGTCATATTAATTACCAGATATAAACAAGAGAGAAGGGACAGATTAAAGTTTATAATGAATATCCAGATGGTTTTTAGTAAGTCATAAAAACGTTTTCTTTGGATGTCGTTACGAAAATAATAGTCTACGAGTTAGATATAGATAGATAGAAAATTGAAGAGGTAGAATAAAAGAGAAAAGAAATAAATCTATTTAAACAAAAATATATTTTTAAAATTATAAAATTAAAAATACACAATATAAAAGTAACAGAAGTTACATAAAACAATATAAATGAATAATATTAATTAAATATTAAAATTCTTCCATATTAATTTAAAATGAATATCAAAAAATTGTGATTATAAATTATTATTTATTATAATTTAAAAAAAAAATAGATTTATTAAAGAAATAAAATTAAATATCATATTATAAATAAATTATATATTTAAACTTAAAATAAAAAAAATTGTGTTATGTTAAATTAACAGTTTAACAGTTTAATATGAAAAACTCTAAAATTTTAAACTTTGATAAGTATAACTGGTATATTCATTTATATCTAATTTTAAGAGATCAGTTTATATATATTTGAGACAGAGTGAGAGTAAGAGAAAGAAATTGGAATATTTACTCTGGCTGAGAGCTTTAAAGCATTTTAGCAAAACAACGTTCTTTGTCGAAGTGCCAGAGATTATGGCTTTCTCGAATTTAAACGAATTAAACCATACAAAGCATTAAATCAACTAGAATAGAACGGAAAAGGGGACTCATTCCTACCTTTTTACTTCCCTTTTCATCCCACCTCTTTTCCACTATGACCTTCTCATCCCTATGAAAAGGGTAGAATTAGAAGAGTAATTTATTAGAATTTTTGCATTAATGAATTCTCTTCTATAATATATTAGTGCCCTTATAAATATATATATATATTATAGAGTCTAGTCCTAATCGGGAAATCGTGGATAGACAGACATAGGGAGATGTGATAAGAGAAAAGGAGGAAGGAAGATGGTTTGAAAATTTATATTTAACGTAAAAATATATAAATTTCAACATTTATCCCAGTATATTTATTTAAAACATTATATCTATAAATCTATCTATCTATCTATCTATCTATCTATATATATATATATATATGTATTATAAATTATAAATCATTAAAATGAATGTATAATTTTCATTTTTATGACTGATTAATTAATACTATTAATAATAATATATAATAATATATATTTTGATTTTTAATTTTATATATATATATATATATGACACTTTGGCCTTACGAACGACACCGGTTTTAGTGTTAGTGTTATTGCCGAGGATTATTCAGAGCTTCAGAACCCATTAAATCAAGGAATATCCACCTAATCAACTCCAAATCGCAACATTACCTCTCTCTCTCTCTCATGGTCACACAGAATAAAACCTAGAATCCAAAAAAACTCCTTTCTGAAAAAAAATTCTCTTTAAAATGACGTCAAACTAAAGAGATTAAAATAAAACGCCCGTAAGTGTAGAAAAACAATTAATTTAATTGATTTTTCATTTAGTTTCTTGGAAGAAAATTATTGGTCAATAATACGAAGCATCGTATGCAAAGAATTTCTGCCCGGAAAATCATGTGCACAGTTTTTTGGGACAGAAAAGGAGTATTGTTTGTGGAATTTCTGCCTCGTAATGAGACAATCAATACAAAGTCAAAACAGCTGTGATACAATAGTTAACAAGTCAGGCGGCAGAATTTTATGAGGAGAGTATCCAAAAACTGCTGCCACGTTATGACAAGTGCCTCAATATTGACGGAAATTATGTAGAAAAGTAGATTAAGGTACAGGCTTACATCTAAAAATAAAATTATTGCGATATCTTTGCACGTCTTTTTTAATTTCAAAACTGACCTTACTTAAAAAACATGCCTCGTATCTACCCAATATTAGTCCTGTTTGACTTATTCCTGCTTCCAAGACGATAAAGATCCTTGAAATAATAGAGATATGCAACGATTGTAGAGATGAAGAGTTAAAAGTTATACAAAATCTGTTTTTCAAAAGCGCTTCGAGAATTGGAAAAATATCTAAGCAACATTTCAAAAAAAGGATCGTTCTTATTATCTTATTTCTTTATAAGGAGCTTACGTAGGTATGTAGGATATATTTATATATATATGAAAAGGGTATATATATATATATATATATATAAAAGGTGTTTTGGGTTTTCTGCAATCCCTTAGGGCAAAGTTTCAACGATATAAAATAAAGCTAACCATAATTTTTATGATAAAATATAAGGAATCTAGAGAATTTAAAAAAAAATATTTTGAATATATAAATAAAATGGTTCTGTGTGAGTATGGATGAATGAAAGAGGAGGGAAAGTGCATTCAGGAGGTGTTGATTAATAGATTGTTATTAGGTGAAGGTGACAAGTGAACTGTTCGAGTGAAAAACGACTTTCTGATTATCAAAGTAAAATTTATCAACATCCAAAAAAAATATATATATATATATGTATGTATATATATATATACATATACTGCAAATGGAGAAACACAAACACAAATGCGTAAATATATACATATATATTGTATAAATACAAATAAACTACAATTTTCAATTTGCTCTCTATGTCAAAATATGTCAAGCAAAAATAAATTTGTAAATATACCTACTTTTTATTGAATATGGGTGACATTTGAATGGGGGAAATAGAAAAATTTCACGAATCACAAATCATAATTTAAATTCTCTATAGTACATTTTTAATGAGAAAAACAAATAAATTTAAATTTTAAATTTTCTAAATAATATCTTCCATTACCCTGTTTAACTAGATTTGTTTCATTTAGCCAGTTTAATAGTAAACTATTCCAAAATCAAAATGTGGTTGTTTATTAGTTAACGGATTCATTTTTCTCTTAAGTTAGACTCTCAATTATATTAATTATAATAACACTGTTCATTACAATTTGACAATTTTTGATTAATGAAAATAAAAAATAATATATATAATCTCATATTAATCGTTTATTATTAGGTTCTGTAATCACGAAGGATAATAATATTCAAGAAAAATTTAAATCAAGGTTGCAATTGGGTAAGGCCTGTTATTATGCAGTAAAGGTTGCTTATCTCGTCAAAATTATTATCAAAGGGGATCAAAATTAAAATATATAAAACAATTACTTTGCCTGTTGTATTTTATGGATGTGATGTCTGGGAGATTTAGAGTATTTGAGAATAGATTCTTCGTAGCATTTATAGGCCAAAGAAAGATGAGGTCACCGGGGAATGGCGGAGACCTGAGAAAGTTGCAATGGGCAGTGCACGTGACTAGATTGGGAGAGGAAAGAATGGCGATGAGTATAATTGTGGGGAGACCGAATGGAAGACCAAGGACGCCGTGGTTGGACAATGTCGAATGTAATGTATGGTTGTGGCTCAGGATAGAGACACTTGGTGAAATGTGGTTACTGCGGCCAAGAACTATCGAGTTCCGTAGAGCTACAGAGATGGATTGATAGATTATTATTAAATCAATCATTTTAAATAACACTACAATACAAGTAAGAATAATATAATTATTTTTTGTAATTCAATTATTTTCAAAAATTGATTTAACACACTATGAGCGGGGCGGGTATTTGTACCCGTTGCGGGGACTGCAACTTATAAGCGGGGCGGGTATTTATACCCGTTGCCACTTATATGAGGGATATATATTAGTTATCGTTTAAAATAAGTAATTTTAAGTGACACAAGGGAAAATACTATGAGCGGCTAGCGTCCGCCCCGCTTATAAGTGGCAGTCCCCGCAACGGGTACAAATACCCGCCCCGCTCATAGTGTGTTAATAATCAATTAATTTGTCTCAATTTCAATTATAGTCACTCAGAACATATTTCAAAGTAAAAGAAACCTTTTCACTGAATCCTCAACTCTTTACTTTTGAAGCCATCAATAACAAATCTACAACGAAAATTACCATAATTATTTTTTTATTTAAATTTCTTATAAAATAAATCTAAATATTTGAAATTTGAATTCAATTTTTGTTTATCGTTTTAAAAGTATAATTGAAGGACAGAGAGGATTTCAAATTAATTAGATAAAGTACTCTGAACTGACTCTTTTTCTGTAAAAAAATCAATTCATATAAGAGAATCATACAGTTTTAGTTGCTGTGCTAATTAAATTTGAACTTAAGTCTCAAACTTATATTATTTTTATCATTGAGAAATCAAAATAAGTCCACAAATTAGAGTTTACACTTTGTAAAGCATAATAATATAGTTTTCTTAATTTATCTTTTAATAAAATTGTTTGGATTTAGTATAAAAGAAAATGTTATTAACTAGGCAAGCAATTTACCCATTCATCACCATCTCTCTCTCTCTCTCTCTTATTTCTTTAATCCTTCCTTAATTCTAAACAATCTATTCAAAAGCCTAATTATTTCTTTCTCATTTCAAACCAGAGGCCATTTTATCCCGTTACGAGAGATCATTTCCTTTTCGTCCATTTTCATTCAAACTTGAATTTTCTCTCTCTGTCTCTGCGTGTTTCTCTTTCTTCAAATCCTCACCGTCCTCAGTTCTTCTCGTCTTCGCCCCATACCCCCTTACTCTACCTTATACATATATTTGTATTTTAACTTCATTCACAACAACCAACGACAACCGACGAACCGAAACCATCTTCCATCATCGCCATTAATCAACCAGCCCAACCAACCAGCTTAGAATCCAAATATGATCTCACCTTCCTTTAATTACAAACAAACCAGTCTTCTCAACCCCTCCACCACACCCCGCATGAATGATAATGGTTTCTCACCAGTAACATTGAATTAACATCCTCACCTAATTTATAATTGACCAAGAGATGTATTCAAATTCCTTTACTACTAATAATACTACTCTCCATCATTCCAATTCCTATCACTCTCCCACCAACAATAACACATAAACAATTAACTCATCAAAAAATATTTTAAATTGTTCCATCAAAATTTCAATAACAAATTATTACATATTATTATATATATCAATAAGTTTTTAAAACTTCGATTGTATTATATTTTATATTATATTGAGATATAGAATAAGTTAATAAGTTTATATCTAGCAAATAAATTATTAATATAAACAAAGAAAAATGTTATTTATTTAAATTTGGTACTTTAAATATCACATATATACGGTGGCGGATTAAGTTGATTGGGGGCCCCGGGCGGTAAAATTGAAATGGGCCCTCTGTTATTTACAATTATAAAAAGACAAATTTGTTTATATTATAATTTAGGCTGTTTTATACTTACATATATAGTACTTATGTAAAAAATATATAATTTTGACTGTGGTCGCCGAGACCCAAAATTGATTATTTTTTCTTAAGTTAGTCGGCGTTCAAACACGACCGAATAAAGATCTGTATCAAGAATAACTTGTTTTATTTAAACTCCAATTATCCATAAACTCAACAGTTTTTTTAAATTTTTTTTAAGGAAATATTTTTATTTAGGTTTCGGTGGGCCCCTCGGGCTGGCGGGCCCCGGGCGGCCGCCCGGTCCGCCCAGCGTTTAATTCGCCTCTGCATATATATGGAACATATGAATTAGTAAATTATGAACCGAAGTGAAGTTAGTGTCAGAGCACTTATTTATGTTATAAAGTTCACTCATGTTTGTCATTTATTATTTTGATTCTGTTAAATTAGAAGAATTGTAAAAATAAAACGCAAATAATATATTTTTCAATTAATATTTGTAATTTATCTAATTCTAATAATATTCTATTATTTTACCAATCGATTACTAATCCATTTTATTTAATAAATTATATATATTTATAAACATAATTAAAATAAAAAGTGATTAATAATTTAAAATTGTTTAAAGCACAATTATTATTTTCAATAAATATACTATTTTTAATATTCATGTTTCTAAAATAATTAAAATGTTAAAAAGTAAAAAATCACCCCCACCACTTGATAAATAAATAAATATCTTATCAAAATTAGTAATCTTAAATATATATAAAGATATTAAATTAAATTGTTGAAGCTTTGGTGGTTGTTTTTATTTATAAAGGAATTTTCTAAATAAAACCACATTTTGATATTTATATTGAAAATTTAGTCAGCACTGGACGCTCGGATAGTGCAGTCGCTTGATAACGATTGCAGAAGCAGCAATCGAAACGTTGTGTATTTTTTGTGTTTTTGAATAAATTTACAATAAAATATCAAAATGTGGTTTTATTTACAAAATTTCCTTATAAATATTATTAAATTTTTTTGATTGTTTTTTTTATTAAGATTTTTAGTAAATTTTAGATTTTTAATATTTTTATATTAATGTGATTTCATTTGGAAATTAAATTAGATATTATTTTGAGATCATGTAAAAGGCCTTAATCTATCAGAACGGATAAAATTATGAGATAAAAATTAAATTCTATTTAAATAATAAAGTGAATGTAAATGTAAAGGGAAACGAAAAAATAAAACACATAAAAAGTATATTTAATGAAACAGACAATTTCGTTTAATCTCTGCGGATTGACAAATAGTTGAATGAATAAATAAATGATGAATAAGGATACGTTAAGGTAGTTTAGATTTTATGACATAATATATTAAAAAAAAAATCGGTATTGTGTGTGGGAGGGAAAGTTTCATAAACGAGAACGAGAGCACGAAAACTAACTGAATGAATGACAACATTTAATAGGGATCATCACCATCATCATCATCATCTTTTAGATTATTATTGATCCGAACACCTTTCCCATCCTTCCAAATCCAGACCTCCATCCTTCATTTATTTCACGTGACTTCAACTTATAATCTTGTAATTATTTTAAAGGCATCGTGTATTTTGAGATTAAGATGAGACTGATGAGTGCAAAATCCCACCAAGTTAACGATCCAAACGTATAGTCTGGATTATACATTGAAAAAAAAAATGAATGAATGAGAATGAATGAATATTCATTATGCGGATGAATATTACAATAACGAGTGAAAGAATATTTTTTTTTCTCATACACAAAATTACTTTCTTTACAACTATACTTATTATCATTATCATATATGAATGGTTCATTTTCAATTTTATACAAAAAATAAATAAATAAATACATTTGAAAATTTTAAATTACTTTTTTAATTTCTATTTCATTCTTTTTATTTTAATTAATAATTTAATAATATTTTATAATTTGATGGAATGTATTTATACGAGGGCAGATCAATAAGTCATTGACTTTCCGAATGAGATACAGGTTTTTGGATAAAAAATTATTTTATTTTTCTCAACGCGTAGTTGAGTAGTTCTCCAATTTTTTTATCCCTTCCAAAAAATAAGATTTGTCGAGGACTCTTTGGTAACGATTCACCCTGAGAAACCCACTGTTTTGATTGCTGTTTGGACTCTGATGTGTTGTGTTGGATCCACGTTTCATCCACGGTTATGAAACTGCGCAAAAACTTGGTTTTTGTGATGTTTTATTTCCCGCAAAAAATAATGCTTAATGAACACCCGAAATTCATTTTGTTCCATTTTCTTCTTAAATCATGAGGTAGTCTAGTATCTAGTATTAATGGATCTCAAACAAAAACTAAAAGACCCAGTTGGTACAATTTCAAGAGGAGACAGCTGATGGTTGCCTGCTGACAGCAACAGTGTTGCGATATCATTTAAGAAAATAAAAATTCAAAAGTCACGGATTTATTGACCAGCTCGTATTTTTATTACCGACCGACGGTAGTAAGGGAGGTATTGTTTTAACACCAAATTTCACATGTGGAGATTTTTACATATCTTCACAAATCATGCATTTTCTTAACAGAAAAAAGTATTTTTAGCATGATGTCTGTCTGTCCGTCCGTCCGCTTTGTGTCCGTATAGATGTGTACAGCTTGAACGGCTCAACGGATTTTGATGAAATTTGGTGTATTTACTTAATGCATCAGTTTGATGAATTGATCAACTTTTGGTGTATATCCGGATATCGTGGTAGTATTAGCGATATTCACATGAAGAAATATTTTCATATCTCCACGAATCATGGACTTTGTATTGGTTTTATCCTCGAGAAAAATCATCTTCATTAGTTTTTTTTAATTTAAAATTATATGACGTCACCCAGCCCTTCATGACGTCACAGCCAGCTCATACATATATATATTATAAATAAAATAAAATTTAAAATATTTATGTTATATCCATATCTGTTTTTATGCAGTAATAGATACATTTAAATTATTTGAAATTGATTCGGTAGCTGGAAATTAATTTATTTCGGTTCTGAGCCTGGTCAACTTATTTATTAATAGTAATAATCAAACATTAATTAATTAAAATAGATAGATTTTAACTATTTTTTTAAGGAAATTATAATCAAATTTTCAAATTAGTCAACTATTAAAAAAAAATATAAACATGTATTGTGGTGTTAGAATAATTAAATAAATTAAAATTGCCTATTTGAACTAATGAGAATTAACAAATTAATAAATATTATTATATTAATGCCATTTATAACAATAAAGTATTTATTAAACCCCCCTTTCCCTTTTACTTTTCCTATCTCATCCTCATCCAACTCTTTTGTAAATATTTTTATATTCTTAAAATAATCACGTCATGTCGAAATTTCCTCTTCACAATACTAGTAAGTAAATAATTAAATCTCAAAAAAAAAAAATGTAGGTTCAGGTTTAAGTAAGTTTCCTGAAAAATATTATTAAGTAAGTAAGGACTATAATTAAGTATACCAGTTAACTTGTTATAATTAATTTAAATTATTTACATTAATTATACCATTAAAATAAATTTAATATAAAAATACAATTAGATATTTTATTATTATTTAAAAAAAAAAACTTGTTCTAATTCAATGACAAATTCAATTCATAATTTTATTATTATTTATTGATATTTTAAATGGAAATCTTTTAAATATCTTTGATTTGATAAATAATTGATAACAAATGTTTTTGTTTGTTGTTGATGTTGATGTTGTTGTTGAAATGATTTAGAGGAAAGTTTGTTAATATTGTTAAGTACTTGAATTGAAAGTGATAGTAGCTAATAGCTAAGTGGAATCCCATTTTGTGAGAGACAGTCCACCTGAACGTTCCCTCCTCCCGTAAAAAAAAGAGTGAGAGGGGTCATTCATGTGTCGATTTAAATTTATTTCAAGCTAAAAATTGATGATATTGGTAAAAGGATTGTCTTCCTCTTCAAGTTTACTAAACAAACATTAAAAATCGTAAAAAAAAAAACTTAATTCTTTTCTTAGCTGTCTAGTATACTTACTACAATGTGTACAAATGAGATTATAAAAGAGCTAGTGAATTGTAATGGACCAAATACACTTGGAAATTAATTAATTATTAATTCATTGATATGTCAATGGATTGACTTTGTATTGGTGCCCCGAGAATCATTATAAGGAAAGTAAAAGTTGGTAATTGTAGTCTTTTTTCTATTCTACTTAACAATTCCAAAAAAAAGAAAATTTAATACAAAATTTTCATTATTAAGCATATTTTCAATTTTTTCAATCTTAATTTTAATAATTAATAGGATATCTAAATAATTATTTAAATTTAATTAATAAATACAATGAATAAATATATTTAATTAAAATTATGATAATTTATTTAATTAAAAGAAAATTCATTTTTAATTTTTGTTTTGCTTTATTATAACCATTATTGTAAATTTTGAATTCAATAATTTAATTTTTTATTTTATTTGTAATATAATAATATATTAATAATTAATTTAATTGATTCATTGTTCGAATAATTTTCTTTAATTTGAATTTCATATCAAATATCATTAAATTAAAAAATAATAAATAAATAATCAATTGCTGAAATAATTTTCTAAAATTTTATTATAGAGTTAGTAAGAATTAGAGTAGTTAAAATATTTTTTTGAGAAGTTATTTTATAAATTATTTGACCGTCTGTCAGAGGATATCTTGTTAAGGTAGTTACGCGGGGGAGGATGTGAGTTAGCTTTAAACTTCTACCTCCTTTTACGACAAGACAAGACAAGCTTGGGGACTATAGTACCACCCTCAACACTTACAAAGTGAATATTTAGCAATTTTTATTATTGTTGTATTTAAAAATAAAAAAAAGTAAACCCATTATCGCCATACTTGGTATTTATTTTTTTAAAAAATGAAAATAAAAAATAAATTTAAACATTTAAGAAAAGTTTTATAATCATCTTTATTATTTTTGTTTATTATATTTATATATTCTCTTATAATGAAACAAAATAACAAAACAAAAAGAATACTCAATTATTGAAAACTTCAACTTTAAAATGAGAAGAAAATCGCTTTAAGTACTTTATTTAAGATCTAAAGATATTTAAAATTTAGTTCATTAAAATCAAATAAATGTTAAATTTTTATTTTTGTTTTCAAAAATCATAATAAATATATTTTCTTAAGTAGACATAATCTCCTATATATTATTAGCCCTGGGCTGCCGTACGAACCAGACGTGATTTGGTCTAAAAGTTAGTGCCTAAGATTTTTCAGAGCTTCAGTACGTAAGTCCAAAGTAACCCACTCATTTCAACCCAAAATACCAAAATTAACTCGGACAATGGTCAGGCTCAGAATTCCAAAAATTCCATCCTAAAAACCTCACTTGAAAATGGTCTCAAAATGGGCGCCGAAACATACAAAGACTCAAATCTCACAATAAAAGATGAAAATAACCCCGAAAAATTTTCTCACAATGAAAGATTTATTTAAACATCATATATTATATAATAAAAAAATAATTTTATTAATACCTTTGAAATAATCGCCAATCATACATTAAAAAAATATTAAATCCCTTTAGTAATAGTTGTGACAATAATTTAAATTTATTAATTGAATTCAAAAAATATGTATAATAATATAAAAATTGAATTCAATAAAAATTGTATAATAATATAAAAATGATTTTTTGTTCCTTTTTATTACTATCTCGCCAGAGGTAGTATTGCGATCACGAAAATTTTCGATGTCGAGATTTTGATGTTTTTATACGTTTTGAAGGTTCCTGAATCATTTTCACTAAGGTTAAGAAAAATGTTTGTGTGTATGTGGGGGGGGGGGTATGTAGACAAGAGTACGCAAAAACGGTTTGAGCTAGAATGATGAAATTTGGTACATGGACATTATTCAAAATTCATAGTATTCTATCAACTTTTGAGAAATGTAGCTCAACCGGAAGAGGGTCATTACCTACAACGTTTTGATTTTTTTTCCTCTAAAGTGACCGTAAAAATAAAGATATATGTTTGATAATTTTTCACATGATTAATAATTGTATAAAACTGCTATATATAGAATTTCAGCTAGATTGAATCGCTGAAAGTACCAGAATTAATTTTTTAACACTGCAAATCTCACGCGCCAACACGTGCCATGGCGCCATCAATAAAAAGTCAAACATGCGCTGGTTTAATATTTATTATTTATAATTTATAATTAATTAAATTTAATTTAAATATAATATATTATGTTATTTAATCCAATTCAAATTGCGAGATAGTCGAGTGGAGACCGTCAGCTTATTAAAAGTGATTAAAGTGTTAAATTTGTTATAAATCTCAATAGTTTTATTATTAAAAGACTTTTATAATATAATGAACGATTTAAAAATTGATTGAAGTATTAAAAAAAGTAAAGAAAATTTATATATTTAAATAAAAATTAAAAAAAAAAAAATTATTCGAAAATAATTCATTTAGATTAATTGGTTAAATTAGAACAAATAATATTTTAGATATTATAGATTTTGTTAAAAATTTAAGTATGCATTAATTCATTTTAATTGATTATTAATTTTTAAAAATTTAGGAGTAATAATTAATATAGAAGGAATGATGGTATATTGACGATTTTTGTAATATTCCTTTGAGAAAGAAGAAATTGAGTCGGATATTGATTTTGACATCTTTAAAATATATCTTTGAGATTTGAAGAGAATAGAGATAGTATATTCTTTTTTCTTTTTTGGTGGCTAAAAAAACAGTTCACCTTATCTTAAAATTACCTATTTGATAAGAAAAAAGAAAAAGAAAAAATAGAATGGAAAAAAAATAAATAAAATTTTATAAGCTATAATTTTTGTTATTTGGCTTAAAAAAAATAAAAGTTATAACAAAATGGTAGCTATTTCTACTTGATCCTTTTTATTTTTATGATAATAGACACACATTTCACAAAATTTCATTTTATTAAATATATAATATATATTCAAAAAAATATAATATAATTATATTACTTTCACACAAATTAATAAAAATGAATATTGAATAAAAGATTTATAAAAAAAAATATTTATCTCAAATTGTGGCATGATAAGTGTAAGAAATTAATGATCAATCTTTATTTTTTAATTAATTAAAAAAATAATTTCCCAAAAAAATGTTTATAAAAAAACTTCAGACGTCCTACGCAAGGATCCTATCAATTCGTTAGTCACCTAAATGAGGTGTTAAGTGATCAGCACAACGGACCTACTCAACTTTGATCTTGATAAAAAAATGTATCTATTTTTAATTTTATTACTCTATTTCTGGAGATGCATAGAGGTCATGCAATTCCTCGTAATTCAGTCTACGCCATTCTTTCTTTGGCCCATATATCCTATTCTCAAATGCTCTAATAACAAAATGTTAATATTTTAAATAATTAAATTAAAATTAATAAATTACTTTTTGATTAATAAAAATATATGTTTAAATGTAAATTATAAATAAAAAATAAAATTCAATAGACAATTTATTGAATAAAATTTAATATAAAAAAAGATTTATAAATATGAGATTCAAATAAGAATTTCGTTTTAATAGTATAACTAATATTAAAAAATACTAGTAGAAGGTGGAGTTATTTTTTTTTTTTTTGGGGGGGGGGTCTCATCGTTTTAAATATATAACTATTTATAAAAAAAAACTAAAAAGAATTGTCAGTTGGTACAAATAAACTGTATCTATATAATTCAACGACTACGCAATCCTAAACTCCTTCTAAACGTCTTCATAGATCTTAATGGTTAGGGTATCATTAGAACTGTCATGACCCAAGGATAGGGTTGAAAATTTCAAAAAAAATGATCCGTTCCAAAGTTATGAACAAAATATAAATATAAAAAATTTTTATAAAATAACATTTTTCCAATGGACTAAAAAGAATAAAATAATTTTTCTTTATGCCTGACAAAGTTTATGGATGAAGTGCTTCATATTCAACGAAAAACGTTGGGCGCATTTAGTTTTATTTATTCATATGAAAAATCAAGTCAAATTTTTGTAATAAAAATTTTATTAAACCAATAAACTGACAAATTTTTTTTATAATGTAATAAATGGTTTAAGAGCTAAGAAATTAATCTTTTATTATTTTTCACTATAATATACTTGTATGTATCAAAATTTAAAAGAATTTTTATTAAATTACATATTATCAATCAAATAAAAAATGGTTGATTATATTAGAAGAAATAGTGTTACTTGTTAAGATTTTTATTGATTATAATAATATAATTAAAGTTTTCTAAAAAGGAATTTTTAATGTTTATTTTTAATGAAGTGTCTTAGTGTGGTATGTATGTATATATATGAATTATAGTTCTATGAAGGAAGTTAATTGCATAGAAATCAAATGAAAACTAAAAGCGCCCCACGTTTTTAGTTGAATATGAAGCAATTCATCCATAAACTTTGTCATGCTTATAGAAAAATTATATTATTCTTTTTAGTCCATTGGAAAAAAGTTATTTTATAATTTTTTTTTATATTTATATTCTTTTATTCTTTTTAGTGCAATTTTAATAAATAGAAAATTTACAAATTGAATAAAACAAAAAAATATATTAATCTTCTAAAATTGATGGTTCCGCATGGAACCTGAATTCAAATAAATTTGAATTCCCGCCCTCTGACTATGATTAAATAGTAATTAAGTTAATATTTATAAATATTAGTGTTAATTAATTATATAATGTAATTTAATATTTTTAAGTTAATTTCATTTATAGTTTTAAATATTTGATTTTATTGTCATAAATTCATGAGGTTGACCACTATCTACATATAAAAAGACAGGCCGAGCTCTCTGAGACCCCCCGTTGTCCTGTCGCCCTTCTGCTTGTGTTTGTGTTCGGCTTGCCTACGTTTGTTACCTGCCGCCTGTTTTTGTGGAGTCAATACGCCGCCATTGCCTGCCGATTCGTATATTTTCTTCGAGGCCTGGTCTACCTAGGGAAGCTCAACGAGAGGCTATTATCGTTAGCGATCCAGCTCAGTAATTGGCTCAACTGTTCGATTGCCCCGTCGGGCGTTTATTCTGCTGATCTACTTGGATCCGTGGTGGTCCGTTTAACCAGTTGGAGACTCGAGGAGTGTCCAAAGTCAATTGATAGTTAGATCAATTGCACAATCAGGCATCGGCAGAGAAGACATCCAGGCAGCGAACGACAGTGAACCCCCCTTCATTTTCAATTCCCGTGGTCAGATAAGTGCACTTATGAACACTGAACTATATTTATTTTAGTCTTAAATTTTAGATTTAAGTTGATATATACATATTTAGGTGAACCTAAATATAATTAATTCAGGTTCATTGAACCAAATAGATTTAATTAAAGATTATAAAAGTTGATTATAGTTTCAGCGATCTTTTTTCAATCCCAAATCCCTAATATATTAAGCATACGACCTTTAATACAGTCCGCTTAATTTTCAAGGTGCGATAGAAGTGAAGAGGTAACTATCGCAATATTATTAATTCCTCTTTTTAGCCTTTGAGCAAAATTAATATATATTAAGGATTCATCCCATTCCATTTCCTCCCACTTTCGATTTCAGGAACAATAGCTTTCTATTATTTTTTTAGGCCTTACAAGCCTCTAGTCGAAGTATCAAGCGGATACAATTGATTTTATGCATTTATGTTAAGCAAATGTTATTTAATAATTATTATATTATATTTATAAATAAATAATTTTTATTAATATGAGATTTTACAAATGGATATAGGATATTATTTGTAATCATATCACAGACCATCCGTATCAGACCTAGACACTCAATGTTATTTTTTGAAACAATGTTTTTAGTGCCAAATTGAGGCTTGTGTGTGTGTGTAAAAACACTGTTTCAGAAGACTCATAACACTGTCCCCCACCTGACTCATATTGTCATCAAAAAAAAGATCAATGCTTTGTTTAATTTTCTCTCTGGGACATATATAAAAAAAAGGTTACTTCCTCTTTGCCATTTGAGGGGAAATCTATCCCTCTTGGCAACAAACCTGATTAATAAGAATTCATCATTAATTTCAATACTATAAAATATTCTTAATTACTTTCAAAATGAAAATCTATTCTGAAATCAATATTTATGCTTCAGAATCCGTTGAAAAAAAAATTAATCGGAGCAATACAAAAGGAGTTAATTACTAAAAGTAATTAATCGCTAATTAATTACAATTAATTAATTTTAATTCAATTATATTTCTTCTATACCTTCTATAGATTGATTGAAAAAATATATAAAATTTTTCAAAAGTCTATCTCAATATTAAGATGATGAAGAATTGATTTCAATTTGTGAAAAGAGCGAACAGACAGACAGACAGAGAGACAGGTGAAGTTGAGAAAAACGTTATAAAAAACTGACCAAAATAAACAACGCTCCATGTGGCGCCTCTGGTGGCTCATTTAAGAAGTTGACAATTATAATATTCTATAATATTAAAAGTAAAATTAAATTAAATTGAATACCACTCCTAATTGATTAATATTTTCTAATACAAAGTAAGTAATATTTTTTATATTTAAATTTATATTTTGAAAAATAATGCAATTTGCATATTTGAGTGAAAACGAAGATCCAAATGAGAGAAAAAATATATGAATTAAAATGAAAACCTTTCGCATACAGACCTTCAACAAATTACTATCTATTACATCGGGGGGACCCCTGTCTAGCATCTTAGAGCGCCTTTACAAATAAATTAATTAAAAATTATTTTAAAAAATTTTTAATGTTTATTTTTAAATTTTTGTACCTATATTTTTAAGATTGTATTTTATACATATCTACATATAATTAATTACTTTTATATAGATTGATAAATGGAGTCTTTTTCAGTAAATTCTAGTCTTGAAGTTAATATACAATATTTTTCAGAGAAGTTTAGATTTCTCTGAATTTAAGTGTCCTTGTCAATGCAAATTTTTTACTTGTGTTGTTGTTTCAATGGTTTTCCATATGATTGTGTTGGTATGGGTGTACATTCCAATGCTTTCTGGTCATTTGGAAGAAAGTGAGAATTTTTCGGCTAGGCATGGGAGAGAGAGTGAGGCAGAGACAGTTTGTGTGTGTGTGTGAGAGAGAGAAAGAGCGAGAGATGAGATGAGATGCATCGGTGGTCCGGGATCCTCGGTCCGGGGGATGCAATGCGTAATCGGTGCCGGCGCTGGGGTGCGATCGGCGCAGACTCCCTCAGCCACGCCTCCGCCGAGCGTCGCGACGCCCAACGAACGCTTCGCGGACCGACAGAGACGTCGTGGCTTCCCTCTCGGACACATCTCTCTCTCTCCCTTTCTCTCTATCTCTTTCTCTTTTACACTTAGAAATATATATATATGTATATGTATATACATATATATATAGATACACACACACACACATACATATATATATATATTTATATATATATATATATTTAATCTCTCTTTCTCTTTCACTCGTTCCGTCACTCTATATTTAGCAATCAAGTGAAAAACATGGCATCGACAAGTGATCCATACAAGATTAAAAATAGCCATCGGTGGTATTTCGGTGTTCGAGTTTCCATTTCAAACAACAAACAACAACCCTTGATTTTTTCATCTCTCTCTCTTATAAATACACCCTCTTTCTTTCTATCTTTCTTTCTTTCGTTCATCATTTTATTTTTTTTTATTTTTTTTTGTTACACCCATCAATTTTTCCACCTTAAACCAATCATCTCTCACTAATTCCACACACCCTCTTCAACCCTCCCCTCACCCTCACACTTCTTATTAACCAACCATGCATCCATTCATCCATCCATGAACAATAGAAATATACATTCTTTTTTTTTTTTTCTTTTCTTTAATTAAATTTTTTTTTAATTATTTACTCTCTTTTTGGCAAAAACCGCAGTGCCAGGCTTGAGCTGGTTGAATCCGGGCCAAATTGTATTAAACCAAAAAAACATTTGGTCCCCTTCAACCAGCTGTAGTCGGCATTCAAAACGACCCCAAGATGAAGAAAATTCCAAGTGTTTTTTTTTTTTTAATTTTTGTTTTCAATTTCATCGTGTGTTATAGAAATATCAATGTACAAGTGTCTTTGTGTTTAATTTTTATTTTTTGATCCTTTAATGTTTACACAACCAAAACCTTATAAGGAAAGTGCATGGTGTCAGTGTCAACGGAATGATGACTATTACAGTGTTTAGTGCTACGCCACGTGTTATTTTTTTTAGTCTTTTTGTTTCTCTCTATCACTCACACATCTTTAACTCTTTTTCTAACTTACTAGAAAGGATGTGAATAATAAATAAAAAAAAAATGGTGTTTTGCAGATTATTTATTATTATGTGATGGTGCCTTTTAGTGAATTTATTGCCGTTTTTTTTTTTTTTTAATTTATTTTTTTTTTGCTTGTGTTAGATTGGCTGCTGTAAGCTTTTGCAAGGCAGGCAGGCAGGAGCCTCGCTGCTCGATCAATACCTCAGCTCATCCCCCGGCGCCGGCAACTTCTCCCTGCGCAACAACCCTCACACTCCCCACCCCACACCCGATTCCTCCCACGCCCGCATTCAGCCCCTTACAGACACCCACTCCTGCTCGCTAATAGTTTAGGCTCACCTGCGGAATTTGCATGCCCTTCTCCTCCTCTTTCTCCTCGTCTCTGTTCCCCTCAGCCAGAGGGAGGAGATCCCGCGCAGCAATTAACATTCATCCTCACTCTGATATTTGATCTCCGTTGTGTGCAACCAACCAACCCTCCATTCAACTATTCTACTATCCCCCCATCCATCCGTTTTCACTTTTGATAGTAAATTTGTATCATGTTCTCTCACTACACTTTAAAATAGATATGATCAGCAATAAATATTTATCAATCCATTCCGTGTATTATTAAATACACTGCAATTATTATACAAAAATTACTATATAAAAAAAACTAACCAACATATCTTAATTTTTTTCAAAAAAAAAAATAAAAATAAAAAAACACAAAAAATACTTTCAAAACAATAAACTGTAATAAAAATAATAAAAAAAGCTACAATAATAAAAATATTACTACTAAAAATCACGAAATATTTCATGTTTCTTTTTATTTTTAAAAATAAAAAAAAATGTTCATGTTAAGCAATGTTCATTGTTTCAATTAAATAATATATATATTAATATAAATACCCACAATAAACAATTTAAAAAGAGAAAAATACTTTTAGTATTTATTTTCCTTTAAAATATCATTTAAAAATAAAAATAATTATTAACTCTCTTCCATTAATATAATTATAATATTTTATAAACTATATATGTACATATAATAATAATAAAATTAATTATAAACAAAAATATAAAATAAAAATAAAAATTTATCAAATAAATAAAATGTATTTTTATGTGTATTTTCTAAATCAAAAAATACCAATTTAAACAATAATTAAAATAGTGAATAGTAACAGTAAACTGTGATATATTGTTTATATAAAACAAAATTATATTTATTATGTGTTAAATTATTAAATTGTTAAAAATAAAATTATAAATTAAAATTTATTAAATAATAAAACTAAAATTATTTTATACATTCATCCATCAAATTATTTTTTTATAATATTTATTGTTAATAGATGTTAATTGCCGGTTTTTCGGAAAAAAAACATATTTTCTCCTATCGAGTGAGCCAATAATAATAAATGTATTTGTATATTTCTAAGGAGTGAGGAGGGGGGGGGGGAGGTTGACACAATGAAATGAGTTATGATGAGGGTTACTGTTTATCTGGCCGTACCCCGGTGAAGATGGCTCGATGTTTTTTAGTGAAAAATGAAAATAAATATTTTTAATGACATAAAAACAATAAATAATAATAATTATAATAATAATAAAGAAAAATAATATTTATAGTTTTAGTATTACAATAATAATACATTATCACTGTATGTGTGTGTCTTCTTTTATTTTTTCATCTATTTTTCCATTTTGATTAAATTTCACACATTTTATTTAAAAATAAGTAAAATTTAAGAGATATAATTGATTTTTTTATTTACTTTTGGATTTTGGACAGTAAGTTTAGTACTTATGCAAAAGTAAGTATATATCTGTTTAAATGTTTCTATCTATAAAATTAATTTTTAAATTTAATTTGCAGTGTCCTGTAATTTATCTGATTATTTTTACATTTTGATTTACTTATTTATTTCTAGATATGTCTTCTCCAACAATTCCGATTTTGGTGCAAGTATTTCACATTCCTAATTCTAGTATTTTCAGGTTTTGGTACATGTAATTCCTCCATTTAATGTTATTTATCCAGATGCGTTCCCCTCCATGCCTTCATCTCTTACTCAGCATTTGACCCAGCCTAAGAATTCTTTTAGAGTTAATGAGATGGGGGAAGTCCAGTTCTTCTTATGTCTACTATATGAGCATATTAGTACTTTACTTGAATACACTGTCATTTACATCTATTCACTTTACAAAAACTCAAATTTATCCATTCTTTATTTATATAATCCTTTCAAGGATAAATCTTATATTTTTAAAACTCTATTTAAGTTTTATTATTGATAAAATTAAAAAAACAAAATATTCTTATAGAAATGAAAATTTTAGGTGGTATGTTAAGCACGTGTTTTGTGTATGGGCGCTTTTTTGGATTGTGTTGAAAGTTCTCAATGATTGCTAATTTATTTAATATATAAGAGTTTATTAAATATTTTATTAATTTTAAGGTAGCCATTCATCTAAGATTAAATCAAAATGTGAATTATTAAATAATAAATATGTCTCTTAAACTTTCCCACATTAGATAATTTATCATATGATGAAAATAGTGAACAATGATTCTATTTTGGAGGCAATACTTATTCTATTACAGGGCACAAAAAAAAAATACTAATATAGAGCTTTCATTCAACATATCACATATTTACACAATTTTAATATATATATATATAATTGAATAAAATGGAAAATAAAAACTTAAACAAATTAATTATTAAATAATCGGGTTGTCGAACTGTTATTTTATAACGTAATTGTATTCACTTAATATAATAAATTTGTCTTTTTGTAATCGTTTAATTTTTTTTTTGTTTTTCAATAAATTTGAGGAGGGGAGGATTGTACGAGAAAATAATTCTATTTTTATGGCGACTCGAAAGTTCTTGTCTGCACCAATTATCCTTCTCAAATCTTTCCTTATTCTGAATCATCTCTCAAATAACACATTTATTTTATTTTTTAATTTAAATCGCACTGTTGATTTTCTAATCATATTCTACCTTATATAATCTTTTCAATATCTTTTCTTCCTCTTGCAAAATAAATGTTCCGTCTATCCATCTTAAGCTTTTCTGTTTTATAATTGTTTATATACATAATATATATTATTATTCATATTATGAAAAAGCTTGAGGTGAAAATAATAATAATTGTAACATAATTTGTATAATTTGAATAAATTTGATTGTCATCTGAATTTTTACAAACATATTAAGGTGTATGTTTGTGTTTATAGGTGAACACTTTGGGGAAGAAGAGAGAAGATTTTTCATTTGAGAATTTTTCCATGTAATCTTTTAGGTATTTTATATGTTTATTAGTTGTATTATTTGCCGGAAAGATTATAAAAGCATTTTAAATAATTACAATGTGTTGATTAATTACTTTATTAATATAAAATTGTAAGAAAACTTTCAAGATATCAAAAACTCTTTGAATTTCATAAAAATTCTTAAATGTTCTTCCAAGGTTATAAGAAATAGCATATTTTTGATTTCACCATGGTAAATTTTTAAGTATTTATAATTATAATTTCTTATAGAATATATAAATAGTGTAATTTAATCTTAAAATTTTTTTTTTCTTAGTGTGAACATAGGAGTATCTTTTATATTGACTTTTTTTGTTTCAAAAGTCGCATGCTAACAACATGATTCCAAGGAAAGCAACTGGGGCAATTGATCCAGTTCTCTTTTAGAAGTACAAGTCGATCAGAGTTTGTAAATACCCTTTTTGACCACTTCCTATTTCCTATGATGAGTCTTTCATCATGATTTCATCAAGAATCATAGTCTTCCTTATCCTAACAAGCAGTTTTATAACTCTCTGTTCCGTATGTTCAATTTCATTTTGGTAGTCCCAAATGTTGAATGTCTATTAAATGCTTTATTTTTCCCTTTAGTCAAGAAATTGTCTCTTCTCATTCTATAGCACTACCTGATATTAGAGGTCATCATTTTTTTTATTTAGTCATATCCTAAGCCCTAAGTTAACTGAACGACACATTTTATCAATTAGCTAAGAAAGTGCAATTTTCAATGTAGTGTAGTCGAAAATGCACCTTAGCTGGCTTTAGAAATGACTTCCAATTAAATTATGAAAAAATATTTATATTAACAACATTAGAAACTATGTAGGTGAAGAGATTCTAAACATTGAAAACACCTCTATCAAACTTAAAAAGTCGATTCGGAATGATTAAATAAACACCCGAAATTTGTGAACTTCCACCTAAAACAATATCTAATAAAAAATATAAATAAAAATCTATGTCTTATCTTATCTTATTAATCTAGCAAAAATTGTATATATATATATATATATATATATATATTTGAATATTTTTAAGATTTTTTTTAAATTCACACAATAGATAATATTTATAAAGAAAAATCGATCTGTATTGGTTTCAGACTCGGGAAAAATCAACTTTGTTAGTTTTTTTTTAATTTAAAATGGTAATTTTAATAATAAAAAAATGGCAACGCCTGACAACTCTTCTTTAAATACAAAATATTATAAATAAAATAAAATTAAAAATATTTATTTTAATAATAATATTTTGTAATCAAATTATATACGAAATATTTATGTTATATCCACAGGCCATACTTTTCTGTCTTCCAGTGCATCAGTGCCGCCCTAACCACAGGGCTAAATGGGCTATAGCCCCAGGGCGCAAGCCTTTTGAGGCGGCAATTTTTTATTTGCGATATAGTATTTTCTTAGGAAGAAGGGCGCATTATTTTTAGTAGCCCATGGGCGCCGAATTCCTTAAGACGGCCCTGCAGTGCATTAATACGTACCTTTAAGGGTTGTATGTTTTATGACTATTTTTTTTTTTTAATTTATGTTCTTTTAAATTATTTGAAATTGTTTCAGATATTTTGTCGTTTATTTATTTTAAATAATAATCTTAATCTTAGTTCATAAGAAATATTTTTTTTAAAGTACCGACCTGGGGCTCAGTGAACCAGGTATTAATATTACAACCAAACCCGATAATAAGGAATAATTTTCTTTATTGGCCGATTGGTGGCTCGCTGAACCGAGTACTGAATAAATATATGAATAAATATTACAATCATGAAGAGAACATTTTATATTTACATCCAATATATGTATAAATTCCTAATCTCATCCGCCTATTTCTTAAAAATATGAAATAACACAATGTTATATTTCCAGGGAATGAGAAATAATGAATACTACAAAGTTAAAACTATATTTAACTAAAATTTCGCAAATTATGCAATAATATTCTTTTTAAATTAAAAAATAAACAACCCCAATTTATTTTAATAATTTTTTTTCAAAATATGTGTAACTTACTTATTAAATAATTTATATGAATATACAAGTGTTATAAAATTAACATTTTATTTCTAATTATGGCAATAATTTCAGTCACGATTAATTTCAATTTACTAAGCAATATGCAAGAAAAATGAATAATCGGATTAATGCAAATTTATTAAATAATAAATTTGAATGATCGAATGGATTTTTTTCGTTTTACGGTTTGATTGTAATTGAGATAAATAAAATGGTTCCGCCTATAAAAAAAAAAAGGTGGAAGCTGAAATGTAATAGATGAGAGGGAATGATGGGAAGGGAAATGAAAGAGAAAGGAGGGCTTGAAATGAATTTCATTTAGAAGGTGGAGTTTACAATTCCATGTAAACGATGGCTGGATGTGAAGGTGAGGCAAGTGGTGGGGGAAGAGAGGTGAGGGGATGTTAGATTTACTGACCTACAAAACACATTAAATCTCGGACTAATAACAATTTTAATTATTATTATTTAATAAAAAAAAAAAAATTAAATAATTTTCTTTTGAATAATAATATAATTTAATTAGAGGACACACACACATACAATTAATTGGGCGCATTATTTTCAAATTTAAATTAAATTTATTAATTAACTAGCTGCTCAGAGCTCCTTCGTCGCTCTTCACATCTAGACGGGGGCTCCGCCCCCTGTACCCCCGAGTGGTACATAGTATTTGGTTGAAAGTAGTAAAAGGTTTTCATCCATTTTGTTTCAAACAATGTATAACATAAAACATTCATTTCTTATTTAAAATATATTTTAATTTATTTAGTAAATTAATTATATATATTATTATTGAATATGTTATATCTATCTACTCGAAAGTTCTTGGCAGCTACAACCACATTTCTCCAAGTGTCCCCGGTGACCTCATCTTTCTTTGGCCAATAAATGCTGGAAAGAAAAATCTGAATCTACTCTCATCTCCCAAGGTCATAGACCATGCGTGGCTCAACGATTCTCGAAAGTTCTTAGCAGCTACAACCACATTTCTCCAAGTGTCCTTATCCTGAGCCTCTGTTCCATATCTCGTACGTCATTCCCTGATGTACTCATCTTTCTTTGGCCCATAAATGCTGGGGAGAATCCTATTCTCAAATACTCTGAATCCACTCTCATCTCCTAAGATCATAGACCATGTCTCACACTCATATAATACAACAGACAAAATAATTGTTTTATATATTTTAATTTTCATTCCCTTTTATAATAATTTTGATGAGATAAGCCTCTTTACTGCATGATAACAGGCGTTTCCCGATTGCAACTTCGATTTAAATTCTTCTCAAATATTATTATCCTTCGTGATTACATTCAATTTTTCTACATATTCAAATTCTACATTTTGTATGTTAATACTGCCCCTGTTTGTTTCTAAATATATTTATTTATCATTATTAATTTCAAACCTCATCTCTTTTCCTACCTCGATTAATTTTTCCTCGCTATCTGTAATTGCGATTGCCGAATCTCCTATTATATTTAAGTCGTCTGGGTCACCTAATATTTTACAATTGATTTCCGCATCTTACTCTTTCTTTACTACCTTCAAGATAAATTTTAAGATCAAAATTTGAAAAAGTTTATCCGGATCTATTGAGTCATGCGTAGGTTTTACTAAAGTCTACAAATAATTAGTGAACAGAGTTATTGAATTCGCGGTTTTTTTAATATCTGTCATAATGAAAATATCTTAATTAATGTTGATCGATTTGGCATGAACCCGCAATGATATCGTCTAATATTTCCTCCGCCTATAGTTTATAAGTATTGTATATGTTATAATAGAGTATAATATTTCTTGATCATTTCATTTCGATATTTTAATTTCATTGCTTGATTTTTATTGAATATTTTTAATTATAATAAAATTTGAGAAAATGCAAAGTTAGAGACTTGAGACAATTTATAAAAATTAATTTATAAAAATTAACGGTATAAAAATATTGATTAAAACTAAAGATAAATTAATAATATATACATTCATTAATAGTATTAATTTAAATTAATGGATTTATTTGATTTTTTATTATTAAGTTCATTTATTACAGAGGTATATAAGAATATTGTGATGTAATTTCATAGAAATCGTTTCTTATTTTTTGATGTTTATAATTCAAAATTACCGGTAAAGTGTCGGTTAAGTAGGAAATTTCTTTTTTGTTTGTTTCTATGACAGCAAAAAAGTAAACAAATTACATACATACATACATACATACATACATACATACAAACACTCTCCTTTATATATATAGATTGGTCATATTTGTGGTTGAATTAAAAATAATTGATAACTTTTTTTTTATAAGAACATTAAAATGATATACTATCTATTTAATTACATAGGAATAAAAATATAAAAATCAATTGTTTTACCTTTCGCGACAAAATTTATTTTTTAATAAATATTCAAAAATTACATAATAAATAATTAAATAAAAATAATGAAAATAGAATCTGGCAAAAAAAATTGACTTTGTACGTCTTGACAACGCCTATTGCAAGTCGGTTATATCAATTAATTGTTCTATGATCAGTATAAAGGGTCCTTTCAACCTTTACCTTGATTTTCTTGATCGGAGGCGCTATACTTGATAGCTTTCCCAATTTTGATCCCGGAGGCTGGGTTGACTCCGTCCTATAGACCCCAGCTAGAGGAGTTCCCTTCCCAGGACAACGAGAATGTGAGCCAGCTAAGCTAACCTCTCACCCTGTGGCGCCTTATACAATTTTGTATTTATATTAAAATGTAAAAAAAAACGAAAAAAATACTATAATTTAAAGACTAAAGATACTTATGTTCGTTTAAAAGTGCATAAAACAAGAAACCAGGTTTCAGTGTGTGATTCGTCTATTATAGAAATGTTCATAAAGTGTTTATATTTATTTCCAATTTTCTTAAATTTCTAATGTAATAAAAAGAAAAATTATCAATATTAATTAATCAAATTTTGGATATAAATAATATTGATTTGTATAATATATTAATAATTAGATTAAAACTGATGTAGATATATTTATATCATGTATCATTCAAATATAAAAGAAAAACTATCATCCTTTCAATTTTAATCCTAATATTTTTTTTATCTTAGGCAAAACAAAAAGTGTAAAGATATTTAATAGAATACTTATATATATATATATATATATATATATACCTATACTTAGGTGTGCTTTTTATTGCAGTATTTTTGCATATAGATTTTTTTCTGGGTATCAATCTATTGAAAGAGCAGCCCTTATAGATAGTTGATAGCTGACATAAAAATAAATAAATAAATAAATAAACGTCAAACGGAAGTTATAAGAAATTTTTCAAAAGCTTTTTACATTTTTTTTTATTTCACATGTAAAAATCCAATATCATGATATTGATTTTTTTCTTGATAGGGATGAGAGAAGCGGGAATGGGAGAAGAAATCATTTTTATAAAATAAGCTAGTTGGTCAGCCCGCTTACTCCTGGACCTCCCTGGAATGGAAATACTTATGCTAATCATTTCTCAACTTCAATAAAAAAAATCATAAATTTGAATTAATTAAGTTTTTTATAATTAAAATTTTATAAACAAAAAAATAAAAAACTAATTTATTATATAAATTATAAATAAAAAATCTATATGAATTAAGTGGCCATTAACAAATTCTTAACATTACTTCATGTGAGTTTTAAGTAACTAGGGAAATTACTATTATTTAGCTATAAATGAAATATATATATAAATATAAATATATATATAAATTTTTAATTTATTTTAATGGTTAAATAAATAAAATTGTTTACGATTTATGATTGCTATTGAATTTATAATAGTTAAAAGAGAATACATGAGAGAGAAAGGGGGAGAGAGATGTTTATTTAATGAATATGAATATTTAATAATTAGACTTTAGCCTGGCTGTATCTATTATACAAATGAGATTATATAAAATATAACACTATTATAAATACAATTTATTAGTTACAAATTTTATTCATTTATTCCAATCATATATTCTAATATAATAATGAATAACAATAGTAATAATAATAATAATAATAATGTAGTTTCATTAATAAATGTTATTTTTATTTATATGAGAATTAGTCATAAACAGGCTAAAGTTTCTCTATAAGTTAGATTTGATATTTGGAATTTTAAATCAAATATATATTGTAAGTATATATATTTTAATATATAAGCATAAAAATGCCTTTTAATAAGGAAATATCATTAAGATGCTATAAATATACATTTAAAACAGATATTGACATCCTCACGTATTCTCACATTTTAGGATCTAAAATGCGAACAATATAAATTAAATATTCTCGATTGATGAATAGTATAGAATTGTCATTAATTCGACTTTTTCAAGGTTCTTAAATTACATGACATATGTTTCTTTAGCGAGAATTAACTATTGAACAGGTGTGTGCAAGATAGGGGTGTGAATTATTGACAAGGTAGCCAAGGGCTACTAGGAAGGAATAAAAGTTATCCTGCTGGATAGAAACAAGAAAATTAATTCATTCTTCCGCATAAAGCGGACAGAGAGTCATCATCCCTAAGTGATACGATAGTACCAGGATCAAACATCACAGCCAACTCAGTAGTTGCATGCCCAGCGAAGATGTATCAATGAATGTCTGGAAGAAACAGCTCGGAGAATCATCTTTTGTCTCACCTTCTCCTCAACTCTATACTAGTAAATATAAGAGCTAAGTGATCGACCCTTTACAATTTGCAATTGCTAATTAAATACATAATTTGATATATCAATAATATTAAAATAAATGATGTTTAATTTATAGTTAATTTCTAAGTTATAATTACTCATGATACTTATTATAATTTTTTAATTTCTTTCATATTTATATATTAATTTTATTATAATTTAATATTTTGTTTTGATCTGAATGATTTCAGATTTATCTTTTCTCTTATCAACCTTCGATTGGATTCACTTAGCTATTTTCTATTAATAATAAATGGAGTGCTACCAATTAAATAAAAGATCAATTTTATTAATTTTAAATCGATTTCTTTTAAAAACCCAACCAATACTAAGTCTCCTATATACGACAATATATTTATCTATGTGTTAATTTGTAACTTTGAAAAACTAATTTAATAAATAGTTAAAGTTGTTAAATACTTTTTCTAAATTGAATTCCTCTACAATCCAATTTATTCTTGATATTTATTGGTTTGTGTTTTAAGATCTCCTGATAACGTATGCGCAAGAAGAGGTATTTCAAATAGGAAATAAGAAATAGTATGCAATCGTCCAAATGTTTTACGTTTACCTTGCACACTATTCCTGCAGAATATTTAGATGTATTATAAATATAGATTATAATATACATTTATATTGGTTTCGATATAATAATAATAAAAATAAGCATAATAATGATAATAAATAATAATTTTAGCATAGCATGTTTTACTTAATACACTCTGGAACTGGGGTAAATTATTTCAAATGAGTAACAATGAAAAAATTGGTTGTAACAATGATATTTTTCAAATTTCCTTTTTATCAATTAATATATTTTAATATAATGGGTTAACATGATTCAAAAACATAAAATTAATAAAATTCATATACTTTTAATATGTATGAGTAATAATGACCTATATAAAAATATTTTTGCGATAATGACTAAAATAGTTCTCCGACAGATGACCTAAAGATTATATTATAATTGTTTATATTTCCTAAAGTTTGATAAAAAAAAGAACCACAGGAATTTATTGCAAAATTTTGAATTTAATTCTCCTTAATATTTAATAAAACATTGATTTATAACTATAATTATTTAAAAAAATAATTAAAACAATTTTAGAAGAAAATGAGTCTCTGATTTTTTAACTCAAACTCATCTAACATGAAAATTTCATAGAAATCCTTCAAGCCTTTCCCAACAATAGAAATATATATCCTATATCCCCAGATAAATACCTCTATATTGTACCTATATTATGGCTATATAATAAGATTAAGTAGATAAAATAATAAAAATAAAAATTGGTTATGTTTCGTTTTTGTTGAATGATGTTATCATGTGTTAATTAAAATAGATTAGATTTATTTTATCTAATAAAAACAAAAAGTATGTGATTTTATTTTCAAGTGGTTGATAGTGTGTATATATGTAATGTATATAGAGATATATCGAGGTATAAGAAGAAAGGAGAGAGTGGGTGTTTGGAAATGCATGCGTGACTTTTAACGTATCAAAGGTTGGTTGTTTTATGTTTGAGAGTGAAGTAAAAGTGTTGCGTGTCAAGAAAAACACGTTTGTAGGAAAGAGGCAGGAAAAAGGAAACAGTTTTTTTTTAAAAAAAGAGAGATCGAATAAGAAGGAAACATCAAAATGCAAAATAATAATAATAATAATAATAATAATAATAATAATATAGAGGTTAGGGTGAAAAGAAAATGTAGTAAGAAAGTCACACGCATCCTTTATATATATATATATGTTATTTCTCTTTTGCCTGCCTTGTTATATTATATATCTAATCACAATTGAATATCTTCATATCTTTATATCCATAAAAATGTGTGTGAGTATAATTCAAATAAAAATCTTCACGAACCATTGGATTGAAATAGAATGTGGCACCTGAATACACTTGAAGAAGAGCACTCAAATTTCTATTGCTAATGGAACCCCCCCCCCCAAAAAAAAAAACAAACAAAACAATAAATTTATATAAAAATTCAAACTTAAACATTTAATTGATAGCCTCATAATATAAATTTTATTAAAATTAATTAATATCTCTCTCTATTTATTTTTCATTCATAAAAAAATTAAATAATTTATTAATAAAAATAAGTATTCTTTTTGGAAATTTCACCAGAAGGAATTGAAAAATTAAATAATAAAATATCAATATGTTAAAAGTAAGTTATTCAAACTGGGAATAATACAAGCTTCTGATGATGACTTTAGTGTCTAAATTCTAAATAATCATAAAGTTTAATAAAATTTATATTGAAACTTATAACCTAGTGTTTTTAATTCATTAGCTCTACTCCAGTGGTTATCCAAACTAAAAAAAATATTACTAAGCGCCGCCTGGAAGTTATTTTATTTTTTAAATATTAATGGTAATTAAAAATATAATTAAGATATAATTATATATTCATGTTATTATTTTTTTATCGTAATATGTAGCAAATAAAGATTGCACTTTAGAAACTATACTATGTTTCATCTATGTAGAGCTTTCAGTCTAATCGGTTTTTTAGGTTTTTTAATTTAAAATCACTTATATAAAATTACATAAATTTAAGTATTATTTAAGTATTCTAATTCAAATGAATTAAATATAAAATTTTATTTTATATGTATGAATATATGAATATATATATATATTGGAATGAAACATTTGGTCATATTTTGTTAGAATATTTTTTCTATTCTATATCTAATTGAATTAAACATCTCCATAGAACTGTATTGTAGTATGTATATCATAAATATTTATTTATTATAGTACATACATAAAAAAAACACGATAGATATGAGAAATGTTTTTTACCTGACAAAGATTTCAATGTAATTACGTGAGGAAATTACCTTAATTTATATTATTTGAATTTAACGTGTTTTGAATATATAAAATGGCCTACGCAAAACGACAAGGGAGAAAATGGGAATGAGAAAGAGTGAGTTGGTTGATTAATTAAATAAAAAAATATCACTGTCTCTTTTCTCTCGTTTTAATATTAATAGAACCAAAATATTATATATAGAAAAAATTTCATTTAGATTTAAACATTTAATTACAATTTTAATTTTAATTTTTATTCAACACACCGACCTCCCCCTGATCCTCTTTATACATACATTTATATGAAGGTGATTATTTTATATTTAATTAACGTATATATATATATTTATTACCTGACATATTGTATAATGTATATATAATAATTTTTGAAAATTATATTTATTATGTACCAATGTCCAAGGAGATAATTACAATTTATTATGTCATAGTAAATATATGCAATTTAAATTGATCAAGAATTTTTTTTTTTGTTAATCTTTAGTAAATTTAATAATTATGGATTATAAAATAAACCAAATTAAATATCAGTCTTTTTATGTTAAAGTGAAGAGGAAAATTTAACAACTTATTAGAACATATCGGTATTTTGAACTTTGCAAAATATTTTCATCTTAAATAAATATTTATGTTTCTACATTAATCTAGCATATAAATATTTAAACAAAAGTTAATAAAAAATCAACAAATATATATATCAATAATTGGATTACTAATCATAAACAACAACAAAAAAGTAGAAAAAATTAAAAATGTAATAATTGATTTAGTTATTTTGTTTTGTGTTTATGAAAGAACTTTGTTTGAAAATACCCTTAAATTTTTATGATCACAAATTTTAATTTATTTGTTTGTTGTAAAACTAGATATAATTCATTTATATTCTCTAGTAAATGCAAGAACCTCGTTATCCAATAAACAAACCTTCCCTATGGACAAGAGCAATTAATTTGCGGTTTCCCCAACACTCAAGAGAATCAATTCATTAAAATAATAAATGTTTCGAATATGATAATGAAGAACATTTTCTTCAAGTTTGACAATAACTTAAAGTTATATGTAAATATAGCAATAATAATAATTATACATTAATAATCTTTGGTAGAAAAACGATATATAGGAAGCATTTTGTATTTATTTATTTTATCGAAAATGCAATAAAAATTTTTTTTTTCTATTTTAAATATTTTAATTATATATATTTATTACAAAAGAATTATCGTATATTCCCAAAATATAAAATTAATTAGTTTTGTATGTTTTTTACTAATTTCAACTAAAATACCTAATATTTTTTTAGTTTTCAGTCTTTAAATTAAATTAAATAACTATTTATGAAGCAGAAGTTCTGGGCCGCACAACCACATTTCTCCAAGTGTCCCTATCCTGAGCCACACCTATCCAATTCCTACCCTCTCCTATCTCTCTCACGTCACTTCCTGCATTGTTTTGGGATTTTATATATATAATTATACAATTTACTTATATCTTTATAAATACAGAATGATATTGAAAATATGAATAATATGAATAAATAATAATAAATATTTATATATATTTTGATATTTTTTTTTAAATTAGCTGGAGTGTCTCCACTCGACTATCTCGCAATTTGAATTGGATTAAATAACATAATATATTATATTTAAATTAAATTTAATTAATTATAAATTATAAATAATAAATAATAAATATTAAACCAGCGCATGTTTGGCTTTTTGTTGATGGCACCACGTCACGTGTTGACGCGTGAGATTTTCAGTGTTAAAAAATTAATTCTGGTAATTTCAGCGAATCAATCAAGCTGAAATTCTATATATAGCAGTTTTATATAATTATTAATCATGTGAAAAATTATCAAACATATATCTTTATTTTTACGGTCACTTTAGAGGAAAAAAAATCAAAACGTTGTAGGTAATGACCCTCTTCCGGTTGAGCTACATTTCTCAAAAGTTGATAGAAAACTATGAATTTTGAATAATGTCCATGTACCAAATTTCATCATTCTAGCTCAAACCGTTTTTGCGTAATCTTGCCTACATACATACACACACACATACACACATACACACATACACACACACATACACACACACATACACACACACACACAGACATTTTTCTCAACCTTAGTGAAAATGATTCAGGAACCTTCAAAACGTATAAAAACATCAAAATCTCAACATCGAAAATTTTCATGATCGCAATACTATCTCTGGCGAGATAGTAAAAAGACAACCAATAAAGTGTTTAAATAATGAACTATATTAAATAAGAAATAAAACCGTTTATCTCTTCCTTATATTGCCATCGTCGAAATAATATAAATATGAAATATGATAGATAGGGAAAAATTTATTTAGAAAAATTTCATAAGAAATAATGAGAATACTTACGGTATCATTGAATATTTATTTTTGATCGGATTAGTATAACGGTATATCATTATTACACCAAATATTATAATAGGAATAATACTATCATCAATAATCTCTTTTTTAAAAATAATTACTTTTGAGATATTTTGTTTGAAAAAATAAAATCAAATATTTGTGTTGATATTTCAAATATGACATTAATAGAAAAATAAAAGGCAAAATAAATTAAAAATATTTAAAAAAAATGAATATAAGTTACATATATGATTGAAATATTTTATTTTTTGCAAAGAGAATTTAAATATTATAATAAATTAAAATATAAAATTAACTGATCCAGCGAAGAAAATGTATCAACATTCAACATTTCAATTCAAAATTCTTTCACATTGAAGTAAAGAGATGAATCTCAAACACATAACCTTTTAAAGAATTGTGTGTTTTAACTAAAATATCTTCATACAAACCGACGAAATTTATTGTAAGTTTAAAAAAATAATTGTTTATTATTATTAAATATATAAATATGTATATAATATTTTGTATAGAAGAATTTTTAAAAACACTCTGCGCATAGTTTGGAAACCGTTGATTTATATAATTTTTTTTAAAAAATAGTTCATTTTAATATATAATTTAACTAATATCTATTTTTATATTTAATATATTAACATTTCGTGAAAAAAATAAATAAACACAATTTTTAATCATTTTATTCTTCTTTATCGAGGATCGTAATGTCTTATGAGATATCCTGTTTTTTTTTTCATTCTCCCTGAACGGAATTAGGGTCTTAATAAGAAGACAAAGTGAGGGAGAGAAAAAATTCAAATTAATATATATCTATATATATATACATAGAATATTTAAGTAACTAAGTAATGTAATACTCAAAAAGTTCTTTTTGAATTTTCTTTCTTTACTAGTTAAAAAAAAGAAAGGGTTTCTACTTTTTAATTAAAAGCTCAATAAATTACCTAAAAAGTCAGTTACGAAAAAGGAACAAAAAATAAAAATTAAATTATTCCTTTCTTAAAAGGAAAAAAATATTAAATTATAATATTTAAATATTAATATATATTAAATGTTTAAAAAGGTGTATTTATATTATATTGACATTTATTTGGATAAATTTTTGTTAATTAGGAGGAAGGGAGAGTGAAAGACGAGACGAAGAAAAGAGAAGCACCCTCTTGCTACTTATGTAATTTTTCTGTTTTATCTCGACTGTCTTTTTCGTTAAAAGGGAGGAACAGTAGACGGATAACCGTAATACTCATGTCTGACTACTCTTATCAATTTGTTGCATAATTCATCCTTTGACATAGATCTTTATTTGTGATAATAATTTTAGAAATACATGTAGTAATAAAAATAATAATAAAAATACTTACGATTCGCCAATTGAACCAAATTGAAGTTTCTTACCTGAAAAAAATAAAATACAAAAATTAAAAAAACAAAACAAACTTTAAATATTTATTTATTATATTAATAATTAATTACCTTGAATATTATTGTTAAAAATTAAGGTTTAAATATATAATTGTTAATTAATTCAGTATGTAATTAATTTCAATTAAAATAAAATTAATAATTATTTATTATTATCAAAATACATTCCAATTCACAATGCATTTGTAGAATAAAAAAAAGTGTTCAATAATTTATACTCTGTATATAAAGTATAATAAAAAATTATGCATCTAAAATGGTCAATTTTTTTTTATTTTTATAAATAAAATCAAATTACAAATTTAGTGGATTTCCTTTTTTATTTAGGAAATTTTTTTTTATTACAATCATGATGTCAAATATTTTATGATTTTAATTTGTTTTTGTTTATTTATTTTTTCCCGTTATATACAGTACATTCTTTTTATTGGAATATATATATATATATACATATACATATACATACAATAGAATGTATTTGAATATTTTTAGTGAGAGAGAGAGAGAAATACCTTTTTAATTAAATCAAAACAGAGTGTCATGTTGATGTTATTTTATTTTAGAGAAAAGAAAAGTAAAATAAGTATAAAAAAGAAATTTTTTTTTTAATTAAATTTATTTTAAAAAAAATAATTAGCACAATTTAAATTAATTAAATTAAACATTTTTTTTTTATAATAACATTTAATTTAAATTTTTTAAAAATCAACAAGAACAATTAATCTCCAATCAGAGTTTTTCTTATTAATTTCAAAATTTATAATTACAAAAGTTTATCAAATTACTTTAATATGTTTGTCCTATTTAAAAAAATAATATTAAATTATAATAAAATGATTTTTCTTTATATTACAAATTAATTAAATGAAAATTTATTATGCAATTCTATTATAAAAAAAGTGTCTCTATTCTAAAGCTATTTTTTTTTTGTTAAAAAAAATTATTAATTAATAAATCAATTTATTAATTATGCTACTAAATGCAACTCAAGTGTTAACTTAATTCAAGGCTGATCCTCACCCTTCCGCTTCGATAAATTACCAATGCTTAACTGATGCACCGTCAGATTATGTTTCGTTAACCAGTCATCGTTTTCATTCCAAATCAATTCAAATGGCCATAATGAATGACTCTAATTACATACATGATTAAATAAAATCAACACTGAAGAGTAATCAAGAAGTAAACGAAAGTTCTTCACGAAAGTTATTTTATATTTTAGAATTACGGTCGGTATCTTTTTCTTTTAAATTGAAAAAAATATCTTATTTTAAAAATAATTATCACAACAAATCTATTTATTTATTTTTGTATACCTATTTCTAAAAATATTTTATTTTATTTTTTATTTTATTTATTATTATTTTATTTACAATCAGTTTTAGAGCTATAAGTAAATTTGGTAATAATTTATTTACATACTCTCTTACACTCACACACTCATACATATACTCATTCATTCTCACAATCCCACATCACTTGAAGAGAAAGTCGGCCATCGAAGACATCCCTATTTTAGTTTCACCCTCCAGTTTTTACTTTCCCGCACACTTCGTATAAGGGAAGAATTGGTATCGTCAAAAATTTCGGCTTCGAGATTTCGATAGATCTTGACGTTTTAGACCTCCCTGAGTCGGAAAATACCATTTTTCGAATTATGTCTGTGTGTGTGTATGTATGGATGTATGTAATGTTTGTCTGTGAGCAAATTTACTCAGAAACTAATCAAGCTAGGACTTCGAAATTTGGTACACCGATATTATTCACAGTTTGTAGATTTCTATCAAAATTTCGTCCAAATCGGTTAACCGGAAGTGGTACTTTACCTACACTGGTTGCGTTTACCTTTCAAGTAAAGTACCAGTTTGCTTCGAGATATTTGCTTCATATTTTGTATATAGATTTAAAATTATGAAAAAAATTCAGATACCAAATTTTATCATGATCTGACTACCGGAAGTGCCATTTTACTTATACAAGTAGCGTTAGGTGTAAATTATAAATATATATAATAGTGTTAAACCATTTTACTTTATAATTTAAATTAATTAGTTTGTTTATTTTTATTGTTGTTAAAACATAATAATAATAACCTAATTACCTATTTATATGCGGGAAAGTCTAGGGGAGGACACTCCCGATTTTTTGATATAGCACGCTCCTCAATATCGAGAACATGGGTCTTCTTAAGTCTCCTGTACACTTCACTGTTGTCCAGGAGAACAGTCGCTGATACATTTGGATGATTTTCAAGATTTTTAATATGTTTGATGAATGACTGGTGGATCACTTCTCTGACTGGCGGGACGAGAAGGTCATTGTGCAAGCTTGTATTTTTGAAGTACCAAGGTGCATTTGCTATGCATCTAAGTATTTTGGATTGCACTCGTTGTATTTTATTTATATTGGACTCGCGTACAGTTCCCCAGATTTGACATGAGTATTGCCAGATTGGCTTAAACATTGACTTGTAAAGCAGTACTTTTGTTTTGAGTGTAAGTTGTGAGTTTTTCCCAACAGTAAATACATTTTTTTATATTTGATGTTTAATTAATTCTTCTTTTTGTCTATGTGAATTTTCCAGTTTATTTTCGAATCAAGATACAGTCCAAGATACTTCACAGAGTTACTTTGGGGAATGATTTGGGAATTTAGGTAAACGGATGGGATCTCTCAAATAAAACTATTGCATTTGATTTTTAATTTTGTCACCATTTTTAAATTAAATGCAAGCGTTTTATTTGAGAGAACCCTAGAAAATTAATTAACTAATTCATTTTAATTAGGGTCTTTATTCGAAGAATTTAGACCATTGTTGTTGAAGTGCTAAGTAGGCGGGCCCTTGTAGAACCTCATCATGAAGAAATATATACTTATTGAGGCTAAGAGAAAAATTATTTTCTAGTTTTTAGTGCATTTATAAATAAAACACTGTAACATAATTTTTTTTAATTATTTATTTTATTTAATTTTTAAAAAAGTATATTACGATTTAATTTTATGCTATATATACATATTATTTATTATATAAACTAATAATTAACTATTTATTTGATTTTTTTGTTTGAAAATGAATAAAAAGACTTAAATTAAGTTTTTATTTTTTCTAATCTTAAAGATCCAAAGTCTATCTTTGTCAGGAAGACTAAATTGAAGAAAATGAAGAAGAATAATGTTATTGGTAAGTGAGAAAGAAAATATTGCAAGTTCTTGTTTTTTTTTAATATAAGATAGAATGTGTTTCATTAGCATATTTAGGTATTTCCAGTATATAAATTGTACTCCTCTATTTCTACTTCTAGTATATTTTCCCTTTCCATTAAAATAAATCCCTTTCCATTCACTTACACGTACATTTTGAAAAAAGAGAGAGTGAAAGAGAGAGAGCAGTGACGAATTTAGTTTTAGTAAAGAGAGTTTAAGGGAACAGGAAAACCCCTTCGCTCTTTTCATGGGTTGAAATAGAATAATGATTGCGTAGACGATGAGAGAGGATGGTGGACTCTTTACGAAAGATTTTTGGTTTAGAATAATAAGTAGAGAGCTTAGAGAGATGATAATTGGTAGGTTCTCGTATAGAATTACGAATGGAGGAGCCATTGAAAGACATTTTCAAGTGAATGTAATGAATTAAGGTTTTAATCAATGAAGAAGAAAGAGAGAGAGAGAGAGAAGAGTAAAAAAAAGAGTTAGAAATTGCAATTTCCTTAAATTCATAGAGAAATAGAAATATAGTAAATGGGATATGTGGTTTGAACATATAACTTTCTTGCAATGACTAAATAATATCTCTATTCATCTTAATGACGATTGAATGTAAAAAAAAAATGGGTTTTTGAAAATGGTTCTTAGAAAAGAGTGAACCATTTAAAGCACAATAAGAATGCTAGAAAAATAAAATTTTATATTTAATTATTGTATTTCTCTTCGATGTTTTAGTTTAATTTTACTGAAAATGTGTAATTAATAAAATTAGTATACTACGAGGGTATCAGTGACATTTTGAATAAAATATATTTGTTTTTTTGGTAAATAAGGATTTTATTTTTCTAAATAGTCTACTTTTATTTTACATTTAAACCACCGTTGTCCAATATTTTTAATTCCTTTCAAATAATAAGTTTTCTTAAGACCTTCAAAATTTGCTTTTATTTCCACTTCTTTGGATCAAAATGCCTTAATATTTCTTCATATAGCCAAGGGGCTAATTCTGGTGAAAAAATGGGGTATCAGTTTGCAGCACAAATTATGGATTTTTGCTATCGAATAAAAAATTCGTTCAAATTGTGGCTTAACTCGCCAAACACTCCTTAATGGTCACACTGTTTCGTGTTAGTAATCGTGGCTCGCGAGGATAGCTTTTCCATATCGAAAGATTTATGTAAAATGTGATGTAACACTCCATGGAGATGCCTTTTCATACGTTAAATGTTATGTATTATCTCTTTTTGACCCACTGAATTTAAGTTACTCGTAATTTTTAATAAGTATATCTATATTTCTTGTAAATGATTTAACTACAAATATACAATAACAAAAAATATCTAATTGAAATTTTTTAAATATGTCGTATATAAAATGTTAAACTTTATTAATTTATTTTAGAATTAACAATAATTTTTTGATGGTATTCATAATTGCTAATAAATGAATATGAAAAAGAGAAAGAGAAAAGATGCAAGACAGGAGGGTAGAATGATGAACAGCTTTAGTCTTAAGTTTAAGACATGCTCCCCGAGGGACTGTTGTTGTTGAACAATGTTGTATGTCTCTGGTATCTCTCAATTTTCCAAGTGTAAGCGCATAACGGAGAAACTTCTTATCCGAATCAAAAAATAAATAAATAAATAATAATAAGAAAAGAAATTTATAACTCCCTTGTTCTCATTTATTTATATATTTTTACATATATTTATACATATGAAACATATTATAGAGATAAGAATTGTATTATAATAGCATTAAAACAGCATCCACTCGACTATCTCGCAATTTGAATTGAATTAAATAACATATATTATATTTAAAAATTGAATTTAATTAATTAATTAAATTAAAATCAATAAATAATATTTATTAGACCTGACTCTTCTTTGATGGCACAACGTCACGTGCTGGCGCGTGATTTGCAGCGTTAAAAAATTAATTCCAATACTTTCAGCGATTCAATCAAACTGAAATTCTAAATATAGCAGTTTTCTACAATTTTTAATCATGTGAATAATTATCAAACATATATCTTTATTTTTACGGTCACTTTAGAGGAAAAAAATCAAAACGTTGTAGGTAATGACCCTCTTCCGGTTGAACTACATAGATTCTAGCTCCAAACATTTTTGAGTAATCTTGTCTACACACACACACACACACACACACACACACACACACACACACACACACACACACACACACACACACACACACACACACACACACATACACACATAATACATACAAAAAATTTCGATTATGTTGTATAAAGGGTTGTGATCAAATTTCATATGACTATAAACAGTATAACCTTGGACTGAAGGCAAAAAGGAATCATTTTCGTTAATATCGGTTCATTCCTTATATATTTATTTTAAGTTTTCGATCAGCCGGTCATAAACAATTAATTTTAATTAAATCACTTAATAAAATTTATAGACTATTCAATTCTACTTGTTCTATATATTTTTGTAAAATTTGTGATAGAGAAGATTTTTATATTTTCAATTTAACACTAAACCTACCAGCATTGCATGTATAACTATTCCTACCATCACCGGTCAAATGACGGGTTTTGAAATTACTTATATCTCTTAATTTAAAATGAAGAAAACAATTATTTAATAATTAAAAATATAGTTTCTCTTTGATTTAAAAATAAATCTTTTGCATTTTATACCTATTTTACAACATTTTTTACAAATTATAGGCTTCTCAATCGCACATGCCGCAGACGTACTTTTTACATTTTAGACAATTGCTGGTCCCCATTTTTTGTTCCATAGGAGTGAAATATCTAAATTTCTTGCCTCATATGCACCACGTGCATACAATAATCCGATAAATACATATAATTTTGCAGTAGATAGATCCCATTTAGTTCCCAACACACGAAATGCCTCGGCTTCCGTGCAGTTTCTTATATGTTCGATTGTATTATGATCAACAATAAGAGAAAATGTTGTCATAAATTTATCTTTCATAATATTTCGTTTAGTATGCCCGGATGGTCCTGATGTTTCCCCAAAAATATTATGCATCTCTGTTCTTCCAGGATTAGACCCTTCATTTATTTCTTGCATTCAGTTCCGTCTATAGCAGTTTCGGTCAGCTCTTCTTCATTCTCACTTTCGGAACTAATTGCAAATAGTCTTCTCTTTTGTCTTCTAAGTATATTCAAAATGTTTTCTTGGTCACTAACGGTGTCTGAGTCGTTGCCAATTAAATCATAATCATTTTCCTCTTTGTCATCTTCAATATCAGAAAATTCCCGGTCATCTTCCGAACACTCTTCGTCAATATTATTTCTCTAATAATTTGATATTTATCTAATGCCTTGACATTTTTAGGCTGATATAGGCACACAAATAATGAAATAAAAACTAAAAAAATGTGGTTCGTTGAAAGAGTAGTTTATAACACTAAATTTATAAAATATAATAGGCCTCAACTGCTTGTTCAAGTTACAAAATTGTACTGAAGTCGGCTCTGCGATCATTTCTAGATACGTCATAGAAGGTAATCCGATAAAAGAGACCGAAATAAATACATTTTAATTTTTCTTTTGTATTATCTTTTATTTGTAACGATTTTTTAATTTCAGAGTTGAGTTTTCGAGCGTATTCTATGACAAAAACATATAAATCGTTTAGCCGGTCAAATGACCGGTCGTGGTAGTTAAAGCAGACTACATACTTTTCTCAAAAATCAAATAATCGGAAAAGTAGTAAAGGTTAAAAAAACAATTGTATGCATATTTTAAGAAAAGTCATGAAGTTTAATGGCGGTATAATAACATAGTGTTTAGAAAATTTTAAACAAAATTTGAAAACGGTCATTTGACCGGTCGTGGTAGGTTTAGTGTTAAAAAAATAAAATTGTAAAATTGATAAAAAAAAATGGAGATTCATGATCCCAGTCGTACTCAACAATACTTATCCGAACCATTAACAATGATTCCTAGCAGAAGACTACGCTTTATATTTCATAAATAGAAACATCTGGGAATGCTAGGATCCATTACTATCAACGAACTTTTATTCATATTTATCACAAAATTGCATAAATAATTCCAATTTATATGATCTTAATATATTGTGAGAATTAGATAAATAATGTATTGAAAATATATTCAGAACACTAATAAAATAACGTATAAATTAATATTTATTATAATTTATAATAAATAATAATTATAATATAATTTATAATTATAATTATAATTATAATGATACGATCGAAGATGCGCTGAAAACATCGCTTATATATAATTATGCGCTGAAAATATGGGAAATTTTCAACTTTGACCGCCGATTTTCCCAACCGAATTTTAAAAAACCAAGACTACTTTACAATTACACTTTTTTAATTCTGTATTTGAATCCAAAATCAAAATTTAAAAAATCGAAAATTTTTGGCGACAGACACACACACACAAACATATTGATTTTATAAACGAAAAGTTGGTTGAAAATAAAGATTGTCAAATTAGGTAGCCGTTTGTCAGAAACTTTTTAATAAATCTTTCGAAAATTTTATTTTAAAACATTAAATAATGTTGTTTTTTTTTTTTTGTATAAAATTTGATTTTTATTAATTTTAGATTCTAAACTTTTTTATGAATGAAAAATATATGCTGACCTATTCACACAAATTTGTAAATTATTTATATATTTACTTATATATATTGCTTTATTTATTCCTACCGTATTTTTTACGTATAATTGCGTTTAACTTTGATTACTTTATTTTTTGTTATTTAATTGAAAAATCATTAACTAAACATAATATTTTGAAATACATTATTACAAACTAAAAAAATATATAAAATTTATTATCAAAATAGTAATAAAATAATTTATGATTTAAAATTTGTATTATTTTACCAATTTGTATTGTAAAATAAATCGAAAATCATTTAGATGAGTCAATAAACATAACGCAAAATAAATTTTTTATTTATATTTATTTAATTTTTATTTATTCTAGAGTTAGAATAATTAGATATATTAGATATATTTCTTTATATAGTTTAGTTATTTATGTAATTTCAAAAAAGAAAGATTTATAAGTATTACTTTTAATGCATATAGAAAGATAGCACATATCTATGTCAGTCATTTATGTATATATATATATATATATATATATATCTTTGGCAAATATCCACTGAGAATTGTTTGATTTGAAATGTTCAATGAATCGAATAAATTACAAAAAATAAAATAGTTAATATATTGAAAGAGGACGACAAAAAAGGAGGTTAACTACATATGTATTTTTTTTGTATTATATTTTCGAATTTTAATTTTAAAATATTTATGGAGAAAAATAGCCATTTAAATTCATTACCTATTTATCTAAATATTAATATATTTTTGTTATTATATTGTAAGAGCCCATAGTGTTTTGTAATTATTTTTAATGAAATAAAATACACAAATATTATAATTTTATTGACATTCTAATCTTTCTGTAAAAAATAATTTTATACCCCAATTAAAAACATATCTCAATTGTTTTCTTCATATTTTAACCATGATTGGTGTCCATGGGAATATTATTTATTATTTAGAATAATGATTTCAATTCATTTTATTTTTTAGTTAATTCATTTATTTTAGATTTATAATAAAGAAAATAGAAGTTGAAATAAATAAAAAAAATATTATATTATTAGTTGAGTCTCTATGATTATTTGACTTGTGTATATGGGGAAAAAATTTTTGAATTCGAGTGAAATGAAGTAAACATCCATCATATATTAACAGAAATATTAAAGAAAATTGTATTTCTCAATCAAGAAACCCCGACAGGGGACTTTGAGACATCTTTGCCGGGGTACAGACAGTTTAACAAAGCGATTTGATTGTATTCGGCCCTCCCCTCGCCATGCATATCATAGAAGAAAAAAAAATATTTTTTTCTAATCATTTTCATCAACAAATAATAAATAAATTAAATATTAAATAAATATATTATATTACAGATATAATGTTGGCCTGTTAAATATGGTATAAATGGCAAATAAATAAATAAATATATAATAATGAATAACTTGCCTAATAAAGGACAATAAAGAGTTGCGAACATGACTAGAATAAATAAATAAATAACGAAGAATAAAATATTAAATAAATTATTTTAATCAAAACATATCCATCTATCTAAATAAATAAATAATTTTATTGGAAAACGTCCCCAGTTGATGAATATAGCGAATGATATATAAAATCAGATATACTAAAATAGAAATAGAGATGGTTAGCATCTCCCCTCTCTTGTTTCCCAGTAATTGTTAAAAATATATTATAAATATATTATTGTAAAATAGAATTTGAGAGAAAAAATTGATATATATCTTAAGTCTTTGAACTCCTTTGTATATTTAAGATCTTATATATATATAAATATATTATTAGAAATTATTTCCAGGTTATTTTCACGTTTATTGTAAGATTTGGTCCCGACGTTTCGAATTCAATTTTGCTGCTATTTTCAAGAGAATTTATTTAGGAGGGAATTGTTTTCCTTGTGATTCTGCGTCTTAGTCTGTGTGACCAACAGTCGATATTAGGATTTTGGATTGAATGGGTGGGAGAAATAACCAATAAATTTTTTCTCATAATAATAAAAATTTTCACAAATATCTAAATATCTAAACTAGCAAATATAAATATATAAAATAAAAATAACATACATTGTATTTAAAACAGATATAAATTATTTTAAAATCTAAATTTAAGAAAAAAAAAATTTCAAAAATTTTAATTAATTATATAATAGATGAGTGAACATTTAAATTATTTTTTAATTCATGACGGATCTTAATTGACGAATAACACCAAATTTTAAATGCAATTAATAATCATACATTATTTCTTTCTGTAAGTTTTTCCTTTTCTTTCTTTTTTTTTAAGTAGAGGGGAGTTTTAACACATTATGATAAAACTTGATAGCTCTATTTTGTGGATATGTTTTTTAATTTACGTATAAATGAGAATGGCAGAAAGACAGACACATTGAAGAAGTTTTAAAGATTGGAGTAAAGAGATTTCTTGAAGAGTTGTGGTGGGGGGAGTGGTTTTGTTTCCATTTGGGTGCATTTTGGGCAAGTCTCTCTCTCTCTCTCTCTCTGCACTCTCCCAAAACTTGTCTCTCTATATATATGTATATATATCCCGAAAAGGGCCCTTGAGAGAGACCCCGGGAAAATGTTTCCCTCAGGAACAACTAAAATGACTAAGAGTGAGTGAGGAAGAGAAGAGGAGAGAGAGAAAGGACATGTTATCTACTCTCTGACTTTTTGTCTGGATGGATAGACCTTAAGTCCAACATTATTACATCAAGTCAACTTCAAAGAATACATTTTTGTGAATTTTTGAAATATTAATTTTATTTTTTTTTATTTAAAGAATGATGATTTCAAAATTTACAATTTTAAAACAATTTTTAATATATATATATATATATACCTAAATTATAAATTTTGATTTAAAAAATTACTAAAATTATTTTGATAACTAAGATCTAACAATGAGATAAGAGAAAGATACTATTAGAAGGAGCGAGGAAAACTCAATAATACTTTTAGTAATTCCTACAAAATATACATTACCTAATCGAATTCCCTAAAAAATTTTTGACAAAACAATAAAAATTTGAATTTAAGTAATAAAATTATTAATTTTTAAATAATAATATTAGTAAACACTTTACAAAAAACGAAGTTTTAGTAAAAGTTATTTTTTTATTTATCTAATTCATATATTTTTTTAAAACGTTAAAGTAAATGAATAATCGATTAGATTAAAACCCGAATTAAATAATATAATTTTTCTCTCTCCCATCTCTCTCACGTCCCTTCCTACACTGTCCACTCATCCCGTCCTTGGTCTTCCAAGTGGACGTTTCCCAATCGATCTCCCCACCAATATATTTTTAGCCATTCTTTCCTCTCCCATTCTAGCCACATGTCCTACCCATTGCAGGCATCTTGATTTTATAACCCTAACTATGTCTGGAGATGCATAAAAGTTATGCAATTCCTCGTTATGCAGTCTCCGTCAAAACACAAGGCTTTCGATAATTTTTACCGACCGACGATAGTAAGGGAGGTATTGTTTTCACACCAAATTTCACATGTGGAGATTTTTACATATCTCCACGAATCATGCATTTTCTAAACAGAAAAAAGTATTTTTAGCATGATGTCTGTCCGTCCGTCCGTCCGTCTGTCCGTATAGATGTGTACAGCCTGAACGGCTCAACCGATTTTGATGAAATTTGGTATATTTACTTAATGCATCAGTGGGATGAATTGATCAACTTTTGGTGCAAATCCGGAAACCGGAAGTGGTAGTATTAGCGATCGACGATAGGAAGGAAAGGGTTATTTTCACACCAAATTTTTTACATGAGGAGATTTTTTACATATTATCACGAATCATTCACTTTGTATTTGTTTTATCTTCGAGAAAAATCATCTTTATCAGTTTTTTTTCTTAATTTAAAATTATATGACGTCATCCAGCCATTCATGACGTCACAGCCTGTTCTTACATATATATTATAAATAAAATAAAATTAACCGTTTTAGTGCTAAGCAATTTTTGTGAATCTATATGAAAATTGCTATACATTTTTTGATTATTTTAAAGGAAAAATATGGTGTCAAATAAAACACTCTAATTCAGACAAATATAAATCAATTACTATAATTCTTTTTTTAATATAATGTACAAATGTTTTGTGATACTTATATAAAAAATAAACATAAAATATTATGTAGTATTTACTTTTTTTTCTGTTTTGAGATGAAAATTATAAAAAAATATATCTCAACAAGAATGCTTTGCCGCACAAACAGCATGTAGGCCTTTCCTACACCGGGCGCAAATAAGTCAAGATCGTTTTACACTCCCTTTTTTGCTACATACTGTGCACTGGCGCAAGTTACGTCCCGGTAATTTTTCCAGAGCAAATTTTTTGGTTGATGAAGATGGTTGTGTCGACTCGCCATTTTTATAGTTCGTCCACTCCATTTTGATATCATCGATAATTTTCGATGTAAATTGTAGCCGGGTAATTTTTTTTTTTGAGTAGTGTTGGATTCATACAAAATATAAGAGTTCAGCACCATTCTTCCAAATATATTGAAAACTACTTTCTTCCAATATTTTAGGGTTCTTCGCTCGTCCAAATACACGTATAACATTTTGTCTGACTCGTCCACACCTCCCATGTATTTGTTATAGTCATCAATCAGTCAAGACCATATTTTTCTACTAAATCTCTGTCATCTGTGTTTTTAGCTCCTTTGTAGCAAAAAAAAACCCAAACAATATTTAGAAATCGAGTCACACAGCATCCAAAATTTGATCCCCCATTTATGATGTTTTTTGCTCGGTATGTATTGCTTCATGACAGAGTGGCAGTGAGTACCAACTAATGACTCATCGATGGATAACTGTTGGTTCGGTATATAATGTCGCTGAAATACGGTGTTTGCGTGTTTGATAAGAATATCAAACCTGCCACATGGGTTATAATTTGGATGGCCTGGTTCAAATAATGACCCATTGTCAACTAAGTGAAAGAACTTCAAAATCAATTGAAACCTATCCCTTGAAAACATTTTTCTAAACCATGGTATACCTCGGGAAGTGTTTATCCAATAACTACTAATTGTTGGCCTTCTCGTAATCCCCATTTCGAGAATGACTGCAATAAGGGCTTTTATTTCGTGTACTGTAGTCGGCGTCCACTTTTTGCTCGAGAATTTTCTGAAATAACGTGTGAGGCCAAAAACTGGGAAGCATATCGATTCGTTTCCTTTACGATGATTTCAAGCAGTGATGTGGTAAAAAATAAATTGAAATAGGTTATAGGTGTGGCATCAGGAGAAGGCGCCCATCTAGGTCCAGGAGTCTCGAAAAAATTATTTGTTGCTTTAGAAAACACTTTTGAAGGGGGAACATTGGCAAAAGTTGGTGTTTCGTCTATTTCTGAAGATGATGATGAAATAAAAGACTCACTTTCAATTCTCAATCTTTTTTTTTTTGATGCATTATAACACTGCTATTATTACTGCTTATATACGTTGTTTCACTGTCCGTATAATCATTAGAGATCGAATCATCGTCCGAAGTAATAGCAAGTGACATGGCCATTTTTGCTAAATAATATATAAAGACTGTAAAAAATTGTTTTTAAATGTATAAATATGAACTCTCGTAACAAATTATGCGCGGGATTATAATATATCAACAACAATGAAGCGCCAAAAAAACACTGTTGCGCGCGTCAGTTTTGCGCTGCGGCGCAATTTTCAATTGAAACTATCGAATCACTTTTGCGCCGCTTAGCACTCAAACGGTTAAAAATATTTATGTTATATCCATATCTGTTTTTTATTACATTAATAGATATATTAAAATTATTTGAAATTGTTTCTGTAGCTGGAAATTAATTTACTTCAAACTGTCGGTCTGTTCAGACCTGGCCACAGGTCAACTTATTTTATTTCGTTTTGGTAAATACTATTCTTTATCAAATATAATAATTAAGATTAATAACTAATAAAAATCACTCCCTAATTTTAAAGGAAATTTAAATGCTCTATCCTTTTGTTTAAAAATTCGCTGGATGGAGTAGATGTGAAGGATTTTAATATTGAATAGATAGGATTTGATTAGAGTTTGGGACACGACTTCTTCAATTGAAAGCTAGGAAAAGTCTTGGCTTGCGGGAGCAGGGTTGCTTCTCTGAAGTGGTCCTATCTCTATCGGGATCATAGAGAGTGTCCACCTGCTACTCCTGGGCCTGGGGAATAATATTTCTTTTAACACTTTGCAATCCGCCGTCGCTGCTGATGCGAAATTGTATGATAAGATTCTACTTCGTTGTCACCGCTTCGACTTATAAAAGCAACAGGGTTTTTTTTACAAACATATGAATTAAAATATTCTTTGGTTCTTCTTCCAGTTATATACTCGTAGTTTTTATAAATAATTGTGTAAAAATTATTTTATCTCTGTTATGTATGTTTTTGTAATTATAAAATATAATTCTTAATTCTCAAATGGAATTTCTTGTTTTTAATAAGTATTTATTTTCCGAGGAGTCCTAACTATTAGTCCAATCTTACTTAATATATTTATTTTCGACTGGCCTTTGAAAATAGTTGGAGTAGCTGATAGTCCATAGAATAAATTGTTTGATAGGTCATATTAAAAGTTGTTTGCAGTTCAAATTTATTCAAAATTTCGCTCTTGATTGGTTTCGAGCTGAACTATTAGTCAAGCTATTCTGCTCCCTATATTCTCCATAATCGTTAAATATTACCATTTTTATTAACGATTTTATTTTTTTGTAAAAAAAAACTTCTGTTATACATCTAACAAGTACAGTACCTATTAAGTGTCCTATGATAAGTAGGACGGGTACTATCAACCTTTACCTTGATTTTCTTGACTTTGCTCTACTTTTTTATCAAGTAGCATCACAATTTTGATCCTGGAAGCTGGGTTGACTCCGTCCCACGCCCGGGACTTGAACCCAGGAAAACGAGGATGTGGGTTAACAACATTAACCACCACCCTACTTGGCACCAATCTATTTCGTAATTATTAATTATTTTAACAGAAAAAATATAATAACCAAAATGATAGTACACTGCTCACAATTTGAAGTGGACCACTCGCAAAAATTCGAATATTTTAATTTTAATTAATAGTTCGACCTTAAAACCTTATTTATTCAATAGTAATAGGTTTTGTACATGAACGAATATTAAATGCAACAATTTATTATTTAATATTAAAGAAAAAATAAATTAAATTAATTAAATAAATTTAAATTTAAAGACAATGTTTTTCTTTTTTGACTCCAATTTCATTTTATTGATATTGGAAACCATTAGCACATTAGTTTTTATTTAACCAAAGTACTAGACAGCTTGTTAAAATGCCTTTAAGAAGACTTTCTGCTGAAGAATTAGGTAGGGCTTTGGCTCTTTTAGAGTTAGGTCATTCTCAACGTGAAGTTGGCCATAGGCTTGGTTGCTCTCTCACAGTAATCGGCAGAGCATAGACACGATACCAGAAAACCGGTACACCCATGGAGGAGGCCGAGTTCGGAAAACTACCTTCAACAAGACCGATATTTAAAAATTCAGATCACTAGACAACCAGGTTCAACAGCTCGACAACTGCAAAGTTCTTTACAGCACGCAACAGGGGTTCGTATTTCAACTCAAACAGTTAGAAATCGTCTCCACGAAATCGGCTTGAGGGCAAGAAGGCCAGCGCCAAAGGTTGTTTTAACGAGGAAAAATAAAGCTGCGCGTCTCCAATGGGCTTGTGAACATGTTAGTTAGACTGATGAATATTGGGACCGCTGTTTATTTACTGATGAATCGAAATTTGTTCTCCAACATCATGATCGTCGTTCAAGAGTGTGGAGAGAGAAAAACCAGCGATTTAACGATGATATGACTGCGCCAGTACGAGCTTTTGGAGGAGGTTCATTAATGGTCTGGGCAGGGATATCGAGTAATCGAAAAACCCAGCTGATATTGTTCCGGAATGAACATGTGAACGCACAAACGTACCTGGACAAAGTCCTCAGGCCTGTTATTGTTCCTTTGGCTCAAGAAATTGGGGAAAACTTCATTCTTGTTGATGATAATGCTCGTCCTCATAGAGCCAAGGTGGTTAATCTTTATTTACAGGAGCGAGGAATCACGCGCATGAACTGGCCCGCTTGTTCACCCGATATGAATCCTATCGAGCATGTTTGGGATAAACTCCAACGTCAGTTACACATGCGTGTATCTTGTCCAGATAACTTGGAGCAACTTGCAGAGGCATTAACTGAGGAATGGGCTTTCCTGCCTCAACATTTCATATTGAGCCTTATAAGGAGTATGAAACGTCGGTGTGAATCTTTAATTCTCGGAGCAGCGCTGGCCCAACATCCTATTAAGTGGTCAAATTTAATTTAATTGACTTCCAATTTCATTAAAATGATTTTCTAGACAAAATTTATTTTTTCTTTAATATTAAATAATAAATTGTTGTATTTAATATTCATTCATGTGTCTTTATTTTTAGCACAAAACCTATTACTATTGAATAAATAAGGTTTTAAGGTCGAACTATTAATTAAAATTAAAATATTCGAATTTTTGCGAGTGGTCCACTTCAAATTGTGAGCAGTGTATAAGACTCAAAATTGTTTTTAATTATATAAAAAAAAAAGATAAAAGAATTAGACAATCGTTGTCAGAAAGTCGTAGATGCCAATGAAAGTTATTCCGATTGAATATAATGAGCTTTTTAAATTTATTCAACACCCGTTTTATAGTTTTCAATCCATTATTAGTGCTTATTATTAGATGTATGTTCCAAATTTCAATGCAGCAGTTATAATTCTTATAGATTTGTATTTTACATATATGATATAAATTTATTTGTATATCAAGTGAAATTAAAAATTTATAAAAAATATATTTTATATATTATAATTACAATAATTAATGAGATAAAGATAAATTGTAAGTAATAAAAGGAAGAAAGGCAGATAGGGGAACAAGGAACAAGGCATAACAATCAACTCCAACAACGCCTTTAGTAGAACCTAATAATGATATTCGTTATGATATTCTAGACACTGGAACAATTAAGAATGAAGATAAATGGCCCCCATTTACTTTCCGAAAATAGTAAAAGTGGAAGTCAAGATAGAAGCCGGATAAATCATCTTTATAGCTTTAAGCTTCCATCCATCCTTCATTCATCTATCTATCTATTATTGTCCTTTTATCAATTCAACTCTACCAAACAGCTATTTATCAATTGATATGTTTTATTTGAAAAATATACCAACTCCCACCATTCTCCCCTCCCCTCCTCCCCGCACCTTGCTTTTTTTTCCTCTTCCAATGTGATCCCGTCAACAAAAACAACAGCATTCTCTCATCTCTGTAACTTCGATGAATCGATATTCGAATTTAATTTACTATTGATTTATTTTCAAATCTGATCATGAATAAACAGCATTGATATTCTCAAAGCATCTTTGCAAAAATATCGATCCTTTCATCCACCCACGCACACACACTATAGATGAGCTTATTTAGCAAATAAATTAGCAGTCACTCGGGAAGCTAGAGTTAAGTCAATACAAAATTTGTTTAATTTATAATATGAAATTATACATAAATACAATTTATAGACCTAGTGATAGATGCTAATAGGATCTACACCCTTATTATTTTTTTAATACCAATTCATTTTTATATATGCATTTGATGTAGCTACACCTAGATTGAATTTTTCAAAAATTATTAAGCATTTTCATAATGGAGATGAAAAGAAAAAAAAACATTTTTATAAAACATGTATATAATTTCGAGAAAACTAAATATTGAAAATATCAAATTTATTAAATTTTAACTATACTGAAATTGGGAAATGTAAAATAAAATTAATTAATTTATTTAAATATTATATTATATTTTTAGTTTCCTTTCTAATAAATCAATAGGATTTAATATAACATATTAGAGTTATATTATTTAAAACTTCATAAAAAATCTGGTATTAACATAACAACACCAGGAGCTTAGCCGCGAGATTATAGTGACCGGTCTGCCGACTCGAGTTCGAGGGATCAAACCTCGCCGAGTGCATCGATATATAAATATAAATATAAATATTAATAATAAATAAATCGGCGAAAGCTGGCTAAATGGAGATATATTCCGAAAAAGTCAAAAAAAAAAACATTACATAACTTTCCCCTATCACCCTACTATATTATTTCAATAAGAATAGATGTTAATTGTGTTGCATAACTTATATTTAACAGGCACTCCCATAAAAATTATAATAAAGATATTTTTTGATATATATATACATATTTGAGCTTTTTCTTTTAAAATTAATTAATCAACTTTTTATTTTAATTTGAACATGAAACATAAAGTGACCTCAAAAAAACTCTTTGTTACATCAATTCAGATAAATCATTTTCTAATTCATAAATAATATAATATAAACCTTCTAGTATGAATATATACACACAATTTTACGCGTATAATAAAATTAGATTACACTTACATTTACAATAAATGTAAAGAGATTCTTTTATTATAAATTTAGAATATTTTTTGTTTTTTAAATTATATAATACATATTTAAAAGGTAAAGTATATAATATAAATTGTATGTGAGTGTAGCCAATATACATTGATTTTTTAAATCATTCTGTGTGTACCACTTAGTGATTTATATAATTTATACCTTTTTTCTCCACCCTTTATAAGTATAGTATATAAAATAAATTCCTTTTATTCTTTTTGTCATTTCATATATGTGTGTATGATCCTTTTCATAAATATATTAAATTCATTGATATTAAATTCAATAAATTTTTCTATGGATTTAAACAGACAATAATTTTTATTTTTTTTCCCTTTCACTATTTCTCTCCCCAATTTTAAAAAGTCTCATTGGGGGAAAAGAATATTACTTTAGTAAAATTTATAATCCATTTTTTTATTATCATTATTTTAATATTTGAGGCTCATCATCCATTTTGTTTTATGCTTTTAATTAATTTTAATGAAATCTCCAGGTGTGACACGCCAATTTCAATTTAACTTTTCAATAAATTAAATTACATAAAAAATATTTGATATATATATATATATATATATATATATATATAAAAGTTATTTACAATAATTCAAATTTTTTTATAGGTAATATTTATAATATGATTTTTTTATTTGTTTTTAGGAATTTTTATATTATCATAAATAAATTAATTTTTTTTGTTTTTTTTTTTAGTATATTTAAATAACAATTAAATTATTGGTTTATTTTATATATTAAAATATTTCTATCTAAAATTTGAATTCGATAACGATAATAAATAATTATAAAAATGAGCTGTGGCCAGGCATTGAACCGAAATAAATTAATTTCCATTTATAATAAAAAAAAAATTTTTTTTAAAACTTGAATTAAAATGACTAAATTATATTATCTTGTTTTTATTTTTAGTTTGATTACTCAATTATTAATTACTACTATATTTCAAGTGAAATATTTTCCGACAATAAATAAAAAATTGTAAACTTCCGGTTTCCGGACAGACGGACAGACATCATGCTAAAAATCCTTTTTTCTGTTAACAAAATGCATGATTATTTGTAAAAATCTTCACATATGAAATTTAGTGTGAAAACAATCACTTACCTTCCTATCGTCGGTCGGTAAAAATTATAATTATCTCATTCTTACAACCAATCCTAACCTGACTCATCCATCTATAATAAATTCTAGTACTTACATAAATTATTTTGATTATTTTCCCCTCCAAATAGTCACTCACCCACTCAAGTCTTTCTCTAATTGCTCTAATTTGTCATAAATAAACTACCTTCATTGGATTTTAACTAACAAAAAAATTATAATAAATTAATTATAATTTTACCGACCGACGATAGTAAGGGAGGTATTGTTTTCACACCAAATTTCACACGTGGAGATTTTTACACATCTCCACGAATCATGCATTTTATTAACAGAAAAAAGTATTTTTAGCATGATGTCTGTCCGTCTGTCCGTCCGTCCGTATAGATGTGTACAGCCTGAACGGCTCAACGGATTTTGATAAAATTTGGTATATTTACTTAATGCATCACTGGGGTGAATTGATCAACTTTTGGTGCAAATCCGGAAACCGGAAGTGGTAGTATTAGCGATCGACGAAAGGAAGGGAAGGGTTATTTTCGCACCAAATTTCACATAAGGAGATTTTTTACATATCACCACGAATCATGCACTTTGTATTGATTTTATCTTCTAGAAAATTCATCTTTATTAGTTTTTTCTTAATTTAAAATTATATGACGTCATCCAGCCATTCATGACGTTGTGCTATATCCATATCTGTTTTTTATTACATTAATAGATATATTAAAATTATTTGAAATTGTTTCTGTAGCTGGAAATTAATTTACTTCAAACCGTCGGTCGGTTCGGACCTGGCCACAGGTCAACTTATTTACCTTATTCTAAATATATTTGATAAGTATAAAAATTGTCTTGTAATATTCCACTTTTTTATTCATAAATAATCATTTTGAGGAATATTTTATTTTCAAAAAACAATTAAGTCTAATTACATCTTTTTTCACACAATTCAACTAATTAAATAATTGTTATAATAATAATTGTACTTTGAATAATTCTAGACAATTATTTTGATGGGAAAGGGTTTTTTTAAATAGATAAAAAAATATAAATGTCTCGTGGAATATTATGTTATTAATATAAGAAGAAATAATGATTTGTTGTGTTAAATGATTGGATGAAATATATATTTATATATAAATAATGGTGATATCAATAGAAAGAAATAAGTTGAGACACTCACAGATAGTGAAAGAGATAAAGAAGAGTGTAGATTAGATTTTCTTCAAGCTAGAAGAGGTAAATGTGAGTGTGAAGGAGGTGTGCGTGTGTGTGCCTGGATTAGGGTGCAAGGAAAGAGGACGATGAGAGGAATATCACTGTGATTTGGTTTTACTTTTTTTTTTTTTTTTTTTTTTTTTTGACAATCAGAAAAAGTGATGGGTTTGCTAGAAATACGGAAAAGTTTCGCTTTGGGGAGAGAGTGGGAGACGTGAAAGAGAAAGAGGTAATAAATCTTAACAGATTCCTTTGGTTTTTGTTTGATTTATTGTATTTAACTTTTTTTGTTTGTCCCTTTATGTCCATTGGCTTGTGTGTTGCTGTCCATTTAGTCTATCACGTTGTCAATCTCTACATCCTTCTCTCCCCTCCCTCCCACCCACCCTAACCCCACTATTCCCATTTTACATTACATTGTGTTATTCATTCCTACTTCAATTGAAATGTTTTATAGTGCACAATTATTGAGAGTGTTTGTAGATTAGATTCTGTGGATTTTGGAATGTTCAATTTGGCATGATTCAATAATTAATGAGATAATTCCTTTATAATAATTTTACATGTTTTTATTCAAATACAATAAAATTTTAGTAATTATTCATTATTATTTTTCAAATCACTTCACATTAATCAAAAACAAATACAATTATTGAATTAAAAATAAATCATCAATCAATGAAATTTATAAATAAATAAATTATATTATATAATTTATTCATTGAGTAATGGAGAAAGCATTTTATAAAAAGAATAATATTTTTACTTCTTTGTAAATTATATATATAGCTAACCTATATATATATATATATATATATAGGTTTTAACTAATAGCATCTGTTAATGGTGTTGAAGTATAATTGAGAGCTATCGATATATTATCAATAGTAATATCTTATTGCATCCATTCACCCACTAAATACTGCTTTCCCTTAATGCAATGACATCTCCAATGAATAATTAGAGATATCAATCAGACATACTCTGCATCTATTAAACCAATATTAATATAATACATATATATATATATATATATATGCCACTCAATTTCACTGAAATATTTATATAACTACACTTAACGTTGAAATTGATTAAATTACCCGATTTTTTTTCCGTTTTGTTTAAATATTTAAAAATCTACATTTTTCCTTTATTACTGGAAGTTTTCTCTTAGATAAAATATTTTAATAGTTTCAGTATAAAAGTGTAATAAAAATAACATAGGTAGTAATTACTCTTTTTTAAAAATTTATTTCTAATAGATTATTCTAAAGTATTATTAGTGTTTGGAATCCGATTAATTAATTAATTTTAATAAATTTAAATTTTAATGTATCTTACATAATTTGAGAATATACCAGGTGTGTTCGAAAAGTAAGGGGACTTTGTATTTTTAAGAAAAAATATTTATTTATTTATTAATATTTACGTTGTCCCTGTTTTTCCAATCCTCAAAGCACTTTTCGGTATAGCCTTGAGCTCTTCCAGCGATGCAGTCTTTATCTCCTCAATCGTTGCAAATCTCCGTCCTTTCATAGGTCTCTCTAGTTTTGTGAACAAGAAAAAGTCACATGGGGCCAAATCCGGTGAATATGGTGGCTGAGGCATGATTGTGGTGTTGTTTTTGGCCAAAAAATCTCTCACAAGCAAAGATGAGTGAGCAGGGGCATTATCGTGATGCAAAAGCAATGAATTGTTTATCCACAATTCTGGACGTTTTCTACGTATTGCTTCTCGCAAACGGCGCATAACTTCAAGATAATACTGTTTATTGACCGTACGACCATATGGTAAGAACTCCTGATGTACCACGCCATGATAATCGAAGAAAACAGTGATCAAAACTTTGATATTTGATCGAACTTGGCGTGCTTTTTTTGGTCTTGGCTCACCTGAGCTCTTCCATTGGGACGTTTGGGCTTTGGTTTCGATATCATAACCATATACCTATGATTCGTCACCAGTTATGACCTTTTTGAGTAAATCTGGGTCGTCGTTGACGTCATTCAACAGCTTTTGAGCGATGCTCATGCGACGGTTCTTTTAGTCAAAATTTAGCAATTTTGGAACAAACTTCGCTGACACACGTCTCATGCCCAAAACGTTAGAAAAAATTTCATGCCACGAGCCAAGCGATATACCGACATCCTCAGCAACTTCTCTGATAGTGATTCGACGATTTTCAATAACAATTTTCTTCACTGCTTGAACGTTTTCATCAGTTCTGGGCGTCCAGAGCGAGGCTCATCATTGGCATCTTCCCGGTCATCTTGGAAGAGTGGTACATCACTTGTAAACATTTTTTTTACTCAGAACAGTTTCACCGTATGTCAATGTCAACATTTCAAGTGTTTCGGAGCACTTAATTTTATTTTTTACACAAAATTTGATGCAAATCCTTTGATCCATATTTTTCGATAGCAAAAAATCGCCGAGTACACTAAACACTTATAACCTTTACACCTCTTACAACCAAAAAAAAAATGTTATACACTTCAAACTTGGTACAGATGTTCGGGAAGAGTGTACCAACATAAAAAAACAAAAAAAAATCGATAATCGAAAGTACGTTGCCCGTGAAATTTGAAAAGTCACCTTACTTTTCGAACACACCTCGTATTTATCTGAAATGTGATCTCAAATTCGATAACAAATAAAAGTTAAATTTTTTTTTTCAATTTTTCATAAGTCAATTTCAATTATAATAAGATTCAATTACTATTCATATTTATAATATTATTTTATTATTAAATTAAATTGTGATCAAATTTTTAATTATAAAAATTCTTACCTGAAACAGTTCTATTTTTAGTTAATTTATTTTTCATATTTATTATTATAATTATTATAAAAAATAAAATAAAATAATAAAAGATTTGTATATATGAATATTATATAATAAAATAAAAGAATATAGTAAATAATAATCATAATATATTTAATAACTAAAAAGCAATAACAACAATATATTTGTTGTAATAGATGTAAGTGAGCTATTTTAGTTCTTTAAATATAAATAATTTGTTATAAATAGTTATTAAATCAATTATTTTTGTCATATTTATATTATATTGTATTCAAAGACATGTATGATAAATAGATTGTCGAATTTTTCAATTAGATTTAACATTATAGTAGTAGTAGTATCTTTTAGTAAGAATTTAAGAATTAGGAAAACATTTTTTTTCTTTGTTTTAATTATTTTTTAAAATTTCTTAAATGAAAAAAATAACATGTATACATTTATTGAGTGTAGTATATATATTTAAATGAATTCTAAATTGTTCCCTCATTTGTTTTTTCATTTTGTTTTCCCTTTAACTTCATTTCAATCTATAGAATTTTCTTGTTTTTTTTTTTAACAAATAAAATATTTTATGTTTGTGATGAACTAAAGCCTTGGTATAAATTCTAGAGATGATTTCAAATGGAAAAAGAGACGATGTTGGAGGTGGGGGAAGTTGGATGGATGGGAAGGGGTTGAATGAATTTAAGCCTCCGGGGTGGAATCTCCTCCATTTTTAATATATATATATATATATATATATATATATATATATATATATTCTCCTTTTATTTTTATTTCCATTGAAAATCAACCAATGCAAAACGTCCACTATTTACTTTAATCATGCTAATTTATTTTCTACGCTCTAAATACTATATTTTCTTTCACAATTTCTCTTTTTATATTTCTATTGTATTGTCATACAAAAAAAAATGTAAAAAGAGTTTTCAATTAATTCAATATCATATTTAAGCTTCAATTGGAGCGAAGATGACCAGGATTCATTTTGAATGAAATTGATTAATATATATATATATATATATATAAATCAATAAAAAGATGATTTGTTCAAGGGTAGTAAGAAATTCTTACAAACATGAGGTGAGCCCATACTCAGGACGGTGTGCAATTTTCTTCCAATAAAAAAATATCCTTTTTCTCAATGGCTTTTATCCTTCCTACGGGAGCAACTTTTGTTATTTCTTCAAAGGAGCCTTAGCCTAGGCTATTGTTTGCTTCAAACTCATTCATCAGTCGGCGGATCTTTTCCTCTTAATTCCTTTCTTCGTTTCTTCTTAATTCTTAAATATTTATTAGCTTCCTTTGAATCACGTGACTTGTCTAGGAACCGTGAAAAATAAAAGGGTGTTAAACCCTTATGGCTTCATAATAGGCACTCGGTAAGCCTACTGTACCTTATTTGAACCTTATTGCCATTTCTCGGGGATTCTATTTCAATCTTCTTTCATAATAGTACCACTATTCCCCTATTGATACTTTCTTGTGATCTTAAATAATGATATTTCCAACCAAATCGTTCTGAACGAATACAAGATTCTCAGCCGATCCAGCCAATTTAAATGATTTAAATTCCAATTGTAAAGGGTGGGCCACGTTGGGTGCCAATTTGTAAGGGGGGTAGGCCCACAGTGGATGCCAACAGGCCCCTTACAAGGAGGAGGGAAGAAGGGGGAGAGAAGGGAGGGAAAATGTGATAGAAGAGAGAAGAGGGGAAATGGGAGAGGGAAAAAAATGGATCTTATGTGGAGAGGGAAAAAAAAGGAGTTTAAGGTCTCCACAGGTAAACAGGTGGATATCTTCTTGAAGGGGGAAAATATTACCCGCAGCTGCAGAGAACAAACTACCTTTCCTCCAATGGTCCAGCAGAGATGAAGGTTAAATGGGCGCCATGCTATACTCAGAGGTAAAGCAGATTTTAATGAGACTGGTCAATAAGGATGTAGTTTAAGTTAAATTGAAAAACGGTTGTTTAAAAGAAAATGTATAATTATAAGAAATATTATATTACTTCTCCACCATGGGAGTCAAAGAAAATGTATAATTATAAGAAATATTATATTACTTCTCCACCATGGGAGTCAAAGAAAATGTATAATTATAAGAAATATTATATTACTTCTCCACCATGGGAGTCACAAAGGATCCATCCAACATGGAGGATCATCAAAACACGTCTTTACACAAAGAACGTGGAGATCATACTGGCTATATAATGCCAAGTCACCAACCGTCGTCGGAATCCCCTAGACGTTGCCATTCAGTCATGCAACAGCGCCTGGGGTGACTTTGTCATATATATATAATAAATATACATCCGTTACATCCTCCCCCTCTGACTCCTGAAGAAGTCCCAACGAAGGAGTCAGAAAAAGAGAAAAGCGAAAAACAATATTTAATAATACAAAAAAAAAAAATAATTCATAAAGATTAAAGAAAAGGATATAATAATTCTTAATACTTAACTAAACAATTAATAATATAAAAAAAAAAGTTCACAAAAATCAAAGAAAAATATACAATAATCTTAATAATTAATTAAACAATTAATAATATAAAAAAGTTCACAAAAATCAAAGAAAAATATACAATAATCTTAATAATTAATTAGAGTCACCCTTTCGAGGTCGACCTCTCTTTTTAATTGTTCTAATTGGGTTTATATTATCTAAACGACATGGGGTCAACATAGAAGTATGATAGGTACCTAAAGGGGTATTAGGATCATCTAGTGCTGCCACAGTGTATGATACGGGAGAAACAATTTTTATTATTTTATAGGGCCCATCTCTCTTAGGAGCAAATTTGGCAGTGATGCCTTTTTTCTTATCACTCAAATAATGAGTATTAACCCATACTTTGTCATTTAATTTATAAATAGGACCTTGTTGGTGTTTTTTATCATTGTAATTCTTATTTTTTAATTGCTTAGATTCGATTCTTTCATTTATAACTTTCAAATTATTTGCGAATCTCTTTAGATAAGGGGTGATTTCTGGGACGAAGTTGTCATTGTAAATCACCTGTCCATTTATGTGCTCACCAAAAGGTGTAGGCTCTCCCCCTGCAGTAAAGATATTATTGGATTCCTTCAATAAGGGATTCGATTTCTGCTTTTGGGAGACGTTTAACATTTTGTTAGTAATTAAAATATTCGATAAATAATGAATTTTAAGAGGTTCAGAGGTGAAAAGGGGTTCCTCTTTCTCAAAGGGGTATTTTAATTTCATTCTATTATTAAAATACCATTGGTTTGAACAAAGATCAATAATTAATCTTGCTTGTTTTAAAAAATCATTTCCCAATAAGGTTCTGGGGATTTTTTGATTTTGAAAAAACATCAGCCTGGTGGGCACTATTTTATTTTTAATATTTATAGGTAATTCAATTAAATCTACTTGATGCTCTTGACTAGAGCCATCAGCTAAACTAATAGTTACTGATTTATTATAAAATGTAACATTTTTATTTTTTAAAATATTATATAATTTTTCACTCCCTATGGAATGAGAGGCACCAGAGTCAGCACATGCCGTACCCGTGGCATCGCCTATTTGAATGGGGAGGAGAGGGAGAAATCCTTTTTGTTCATTTGAAGATATTTTGATAGTATTATTAAAATTAAAAGTAGGATCTACTTTATTAGTTTTTAATTGGGGATTGCAATCAGTGCATTTGGGCTTAATAGTACCTATTTTGCCACATCCATAACATTTTTTTACATTTTTAAAAGGTTTCTCCATAGAAACGGTATCAGTGCCACGGGGGGCTACTTTATTTACAATTTTGCCATCCGTATTTCGGAGGTTGTCATAATTTTCAAGTTTTTTTATTAATTCAAGAGGCTTATTTAATGTTTCCCATTCATCTAAAAAGTGCTCACGACATTGTGATGACACGTGAGTTTTTAATTGATTTGTAATAATTAAATCCTTTAATGCCTCGAAGTTATTGATATTCAATTCCTTTATCCATGATTCAAAATGAACCAATAAGCTATGATAGAAATCAGTCCACGTGTGAGTGGGACATTTTTTACTGTTGTAAAATAATTGACGCATCTTTTCTTTAGTGATTTTAAATCTTTGCATCAAAAGGGTTTTAATATAATTAAAATCCATTAAATTTTTATCCGATTCTCTATATAACAACCTTACTAGGTCTAAAGGGAGGGTTGTAGATAAATAAGATACCCAATTTTCTTGAGGTATTTTAAAAAAATTCATCTGTCTTTCAAAGACCATCAAGTATGAATTAATATCATCATTTTTATTAAGTTTTGGGAGGCGATTGGCTAAATCTATTTGGGGAAAGGGGGCTCCTACAGGTGGAGGGTTGTGATGAGGTGAGTTAAGTCTAATTTTTTCTAACTCTAACCTTTCAACTCTCTGTTCTATAATAGAATTGAGGATACCCTGAGCTATCTCATCATCAAAATCATCATGTGCTAATATAGCATCTTTAATTTGAATGACTTTCATTGAACTATTAATTTCAATGCCCAATTCATCAGCCAAAACTATTAAATCCTCCTTACGTGCTCTAGTGAGGAAAGCCATTTCTTAACAATAAATTATATACCACAATATACTACTAATTATAATAATTAATTAATTGTATGTAAAAACTATAATATAAAAATAAAAATATATAAATTGAATATTAAATTAAATAAATCCTAATAACTAAATAATAAATAAATACAATGAAAGTAAAAATAAAAAATAATAATAATAATACAATATTAATGTAACTGAGAAAGAGAGAAAAAAAAATTTAATTCTCAAACAAAGTATAAATAATAGAAAGAAAAAAAAGTTTTTTTTTGAAAATAAAAAAAAATCATAGGTTTTAAAACCAAAAGAAAAAAAAAAAAAATATATATAAATGTACTTAAGTGTGGTTGTTCCTTAGGGCGAGTGTCACCATATGGTTGATTAATATTCACAAATTATTTGCACTAATATCACTTATTGCCTTCACAGGGGTGGGGAAAACAGGCCTCGACGTTGGGCGTCAATTTGTAAAGGGTGGGCCACGTTGGGTGCCAATTTGTAAGGGGGGTAGGCCCACAGTGGATGCCAACAGGCCCCTTACAAGGAGGAGGGAAGAAGGGGGAGAGAAGGGAGGGAAAATGTGATAGAAGAGAGAAGAGGGGAAATGGGAGAGGGAAAAAAATGGATCTTATGTGGAGAGGGAAAAAAAAGGAGTTTAAGGTCTCCACAGGTAAACAGGTGGATATCTTCTTGAAGGGGGAAAATATTACCCGCAGCTGCAGAGAACAAACTACCTTTCCTCCAATGGTCCAGCAGAGATGAAGGTTAAATGGGCGCCATGCTATACTCAGAGGTAAAGCAGATTTTAATGAGACTGGTCAATAAGGATGTAGTTTAAGTTAAATTGAAAAACGGTTGTTTAAAAGAAAATGTATAATTATAAGAAATATTATATTACTTCTCCACCATGGGAGTCAAAGAAAATGTATAATTATAAGAAATATTATATTACTTCTCCACCATGGGAGTCAAAGAAAATGTATAATTATAAGAAATATTATATTACTTCTCCACCATGGGAGTCACAAAGGATCCATCCAACATGGAGGATCATCAAAACACGTCTTTACACAAAGAACGTGGAGATCATACTGGCTATATAATGCCAAGTCACCAACCGTCGTCGGAATCCCCTAGACGTTGCCATTCAGTCATGCAACAGCGCCTGGGGTGACTTTGTCATATATATATAACAAATATACATCCGTTACACAATTAATTTTCCTAAATACGTAAACAACTATAGAATAACTGTCAAGAACACTCTTCTCGGGGACAGTTAAATTGACATTAATCTCCTAAGAAGTCATCATTGGGTTGTCACATAAGTTCGTTCGGTTTCGGTTAATTCGGTTGCCTACTTTACAGGAGAAATATTTTTTGATTTTATTTAAACATGTTAGTTCTATAAAAGTTATCAATTAAATAGTCATTGTATTTTTAATAAAATAAATTGTAGTGTCAAGTGTGGATTTTCGTCAACGACAGACAATATTGAGGCCCTGTCAGTTGTTACAGGCCCTCCGGAGCGCTCGCAATCTTAAAGGCTTAATTCTCCAATTCTGATTCTGGCAAACCACTTTTGTACGACGCGAACGGTAACTGTAGATTCCCCACAGACATTGTATATTTTTTTGGGTCCTGTTTTTCCCTTTTCGAAAATAATACAACATAATATGGCGAAAATGCTCATTTTGCTCTGCCATTGTACTAAAAAGGAGGTGACAAACGAAGTAGCAAAATTTAATAAATTTTACACTCAGATGTAGCTAAAAGTGTGCAATATAATTGACGTTGCGAAAATATCCCTCTCCAACTTATTTTCCGTCCAATAGGCGTCAATATCCGAGCGCCAAAATACGAACGAACTTAAGTGACAACCCATTATTTCAATATTTTTTTGTTGTGAATTAAATCCACTTTGAAACAATCTATTTTCTTATATTCCTACTTGATTAAAGAATTTTTCGGACTGACGAAAAAAAGTGGACTATTAAATAAATGCGAGGGTCATTCAATAAATAAGGAGACAAATGGAGATAGCTCAAAAACGGTTTATTCGAATTTTACAAAATTCAGGTTATTTTTCAACATTATCACCCCTCCCTCCAACACACAGTTATGCACTTGTCCCATTTTTCTTGCAGCAAAATTCAGAGTACTTTTCAACATAATTACCCCCCCCCCCTCCACAGCCATGCAAATATTCCAACTATCTCGCAGCTTCCTAAGCTGACCTGTGATAAGCTTCAAAAATTGGGTTGGGAAATCTTACCTCATCCTGCCTACAGTCCCGACCACGCTCCATCTGATTTTACCTGTTTGGACCACACACGACCTACATGGAAAAATATTTGCTAACAATGAGAAAGTTAAGGGAACGGTGCAAAAGTGGCTTCGGGGTAAATCGAAAGAATTCTTCCCTATGAGAATTAGGAAGCTGCAATATGTTGAAAAATATTCAATATTAATTATAAATAAATAAACCATTTGTGAGCTATAGTCATTTGTTTCTTTGCTTATTGAATGACCCTTGTAATTAATTAAAATTTGCTTTTAATTATAAATTATAATATCAATTATTGTTATTTAATTAATTATAGTACATATTTTGTATATATTCTATATTAAAAAATAATTAAGTAATTGGAATAAATTAATTAAATATAATGATTTTTTTATTTGTATCATAGATAACTTGTTGAAACGTTATTCAAGTATTTAATAAATTTAATAATTATATTAAAAAAAATTTAAATTATTGTAAACTGTTTCTTGTATATTTTTTGTTCACGTTTCAAAAGATAATAAGAGTTAATTGCTACAAATCAAATTTAGTTTAATTATTTATGCAACTTTTTTTTTTAAATAAAAAAAGCAAATCAACATTTATTCCAATTAATTTGGTTCTTTTAATTGCAATCGCCCTCATATTAATTAAATCCCACGAATTTCATTTGCCTCTTGAGAATTAAATCAAGTGAGAGTGAGAGAAAACGACAAGCGCAGACGAGTTGATTCGTTTTTAGCGTGAATTGAACTAAAATAGGTAAATGTTAGTCTGAAAATGTCAAACTAAAAATCATTTCCTTTAGAGAGTTTCTAAATGCTAAATTTTTTTTTATCTCTGTCACTTTCGCACTTTAAAGATCTATTTAAATTAAATAAATGAAAAATTTTGAAATTTAATAAAAAAATTAAATTTGATAAAAAAATATATAGATTTTATAACAATAAATAGTGAAATAAATATTTTATTTTCTAGGTCTAGGAAAATACAATATATTTCTATTTTATAAAAATTTGCTAAATTTTATATTTTTATAAACTATAAAAAAATAGAATTTAGCAAATTTCAATATATATTTATATAAAAATAAGAGTTTAAATATTATTATTTTACTCTTCAATGTTATATATGAAATAGATATAAATATAAGAGGTTAAGACAATTAAGTAAATTAAAATTATTAAGTAAATTAAAATTATTCTACAACTCTGCCATCCCCTTCAAAGTAGTCCCCTTGGGCAGCTAAACAACGATTCCAGGGCGTTTTCCATGCTTCGTAACATTTCTGGAACGCTTCTACTGGGATGTCCGCGATTACCCTCGTCACGGCCGCCTGGATGTCCTCAATGAACACAAAATGGGTTCCTTTGACCACCGATTTTGTTCTAGGGAACAAAAAAAGTCACAGGGTGACATATTGGGCGAATAAGGCGGTTGTTGCAACATGGCGATCCCTTTAGAGGCCAAATACTGGGACACGCTGAGGGCGGTGTGGCACGGCGCGTTGTCGTGATGAAGGATCCAGTTACGAGCGATGTCTAAGCGCACCCTGTTGACTCGTTTTCGCTATCTTTCGAGTACTGGGTGGTGGGGAGGTCAATTAGGAAATGTCCGCTTGAAAGACCAAGGACGCGGTGGGTGGAAAATGTTGGAAGGGACATGAGAGAGATGGGAGAGGGTAGGGTTTGGATGGTTGTGAACTTTAAAGTTCCATAGAGCCACAGAGATAGATAGATAGATTGTTAAGAAATTTACAAATTAATGTATGTTATCAATATTTTATTTTGTATTTAAATGAGGTGGACTTCAATTGTGTAAAATCTTAGGATAGGACTTAACTAAATCATTATTTTCTTATGAGCTTAAATTTAATAATATATATACATTGTTGTAAGGATTGTAAAATCTGTTCTATCACTTCCCCGAGAAAATACTGTTGGTTGTGCTGGTGTATGTTTTGGGAGGTCAAAAAATTTTTCAATAAAATGTGAAATCATGAAACATCATTAAACTTTTTCATAAATATAATATAATATAATAATCTGATTCTGTGGTGCTACTCACACGAAAGTTCTTGTGCTTTAAAACCACATTTCTTCAATCTTCTTATCTCCATCCAATTCAACTTTAATTGCTTTTAATACGTTAACATCCCATCGTATTAAAAACAAAAAAAAAAAAAAGTCATTATAGCATTTATTTATTTATTTATTTTTAATTAATTGTTTCATATTAAAAAGATATATAAGTATTGGAAATCCTCTCCTATAGGCTAACGAGTGTTTAAAAATGACAAGAAGAAAGAGGATAAATTTCCTTTTCTTTTCATTCGAGATGATCGGTTGTCAAGAGACAATTAGGACTTTGATTTTGGGTATGGCATTTAATCGATGACTCGTTTAGAAAAAGGATGTTTGTTGTCTCTCCTTTTTTCCTAGGGAAAAATAAATTGTCGGAAGTAAAATGGACCCAAAAGAAAAGGATTTCCTTTTTTTTAATGGATTTATATAATTCAATTTATAAGTTTATTTTAAAATGAAATATGTATCAATAGAATAGACTATAGAAAAAGAAAAAGTTTTATTGATTGGATATAAAAAAACTTAAAATAATAATTAAATGAATTTACCGAAATTGTATAATATAAAATAATGATTCGCTTAGAACTGTCTTAGAATATTATTATTATTATTATTATTATTAATTCTTGAGATTTAAAAGAAGTTACAATTCTTCAAAAAAAAAAAAAAAAAACAAAAAAAAAACAAAAAAAAAAAAAAAAACATATATGAAATTTAGAAATATTCTATCAATTACTGATTGATTTTCTAAAATGACTCTTTTGACACCTCTTTGTCTAAGTGTATGAAAATGAGTGAACACTATAGTGATTTAGACTCTCGCTGTGGGCAATTAGCAATACTCTACCATTATAATTATCGACCTAGATAATAGGTTCCCAAACTTTTATGTGTCGTAGATCCCTTGCCATGTTTTTCGGTTTTGGGTAGACCCTCTACTTAACCTGAAATTGTTTTTTAGAACCATATTGAATTGAATTATTAGTATAATGTAAGTAAATAGGCTTGAGATCCACTAGGGTAGACCCCCATTTTCATTTCATGGGCCCCCAAATTTTTTATTCGCTTGCAGGTTGCCATAGACCACTTCAAGAATCAGTGATGATTCCACATTTTATAAGCGATTAAGATTTAATTTAAAAATTCAAAAAAAAAATAATGTTATTGGTTTTTGAAGTAAAATAGGACTACAATAACATGAAATTCATAAAAAATACTATATATTAATATTACTAGGGGCAGCATGGCTGAGTGGGTAGAGTACTAGATTTCTAGACAGGAAGCCTGAGTTCGAATCCCAGCATAGAACTCAAATTATATATTTATTTAATTAATAAATAATAAATAAATATAAAAAATTAATTAATTCAATTTAACATCGGCTGCCCCACCGAAGAAGGCAAGGGGAAACCACTTCGGTCAAATTTTCCCATGAACACCCTATGACTCCTGTGGAGTTATTAGGGCCACGACACTTCCGCTAGGAAGTTATCGACAACGAAGAGAATTAATATTACTAGATAAAAATGATTGTTATTAATAAGAATTGATTTTATTAAAGAGACAAAATTTTTGTTTTTGTTTTAATAATGTTTTTAATGAAAACTCAAGCTCAAAGTTAATGAATATAGATGAGTGAGATGAAGAAGTGATAAATAATAGAAATGAAGTTGATATTGAATCAATTTGAAGATATAAGAAAAAGGAAGTGAATGGAAGCAAGGCATATAATAATAACGCAAAGGAGGCAAGGAATCTCTCTCCCTTTATCACCGGTGTTGGGTGGGGCAGGGGGTCTTTATCTGAACGATTGTAATTTCATTGAAATCTAAACGCAAGCGAAGAGAAGAATGAGAAGAAGAAGAAGAAGAAGAAGAAGATTGGCTGCGGAGAAGGTGCACGTGACTTGGGAGACAAACAGAAGCCAAAAGGCCAACTTCCCCACGTCCCGGACACAACCACCCTACCCACTCCTAACTCACCATTTGCCAACACGCTTATTTACTTACTTTTTCAAATACACATACGATTCTTCCAATTGCCATTTTGGAATCTCACGACTTTTTTTCTTTCTTTTTTTTTTTTTTTGGCTAGCTTAGAGAAAAACGAATCAAATAAAAAAATCGAAAAGTAGACAAAGAAAGCATTTACATAAGTATTATTTAATTGAAAAGTAAAAGAAATATAGAGAAAAAGAGAAAAAAATGAAAAGCAGAAAAAAGTAAAAGAAGATAGAAAAGTGATGGTTAAAAAATTAAAGACAAAAATGATGATTAAAACATTTGCCAGATGTTTTATATGCCCATTTCTTTCCATATAAATGAAAAAAAAAAAATAATAATTCTTATTTTTGTGAAATATATAAATTAAAATAATATATATATAAAACTTGGAAATCTTTTTCTATTTTTATATAATAAAATTAATTAATTTTAGAAATTAAAAATGAATAATGAACTTATGCAAATATATGTGTGCGCAATACAGTTTTTAAATACTATTTAAAATTTATTTAAATTTTCAATAAAATGTTATCGATCTAGCTAATTTTAATATACAAATAATAACCAGGGCTTTGGACCATATCGAAATTAACCTGGTATGGTTCCGGTTAAATTAAATTAAGATATAATTAAATCCGGATCCGTAGCCGGAGTCAGAGCATAACAATTTTGATCTGGCTCTACAGCCCTCTGAACCGATTCTGAGTAAATCTTCTTCATAATAAAATAATGTTAATAATTTACATTATCTGCATGTATAATATAAACATAATAATAATTTATGGAGTCAATAAAATGTATTGTGAAATATAACTGGGCTAAATGAATTAATTAGATTTAGAATAGTGAGTGAACGCTATAGCGTTTCAAATTAATTTGAAGAAATGATTCGGATATATCTATTTTATCTACCTGATCTTACTAAACTAAAATTAATTTTAAATAAATATATAATATATAAGTAATATAAATAATAATGTATATAATTCCAAATATCATGTAAGTTGTTCAAAAATTATTCTATTCTATCATCGGTAAATTTAATTTTAATTATTTATTTTTCTAGTAATTAATCAAGCAAGTTTTTACTAATATCAAAGAATTTCAAGTTATGATTTTTTGAGTTTCAATGATAAATCATTTAAAAAATTTGATTCTTTACTAGCTGCTCAGAGCGCCTCCGCCCCCTGTACCCCCGAGTGGTACATAGTTTTTGATTGAAAGTAGTAAAAGGTTTTCATCCATTTTGTTTCAATCAGTATATTACATAAAACATTCATTTCTTTTTGTGTTCTTATTTAAAATATATTTTAATTTAATCAGTAAATTAATTATATATATTATTATTATATGATCCGATAATTCGATTTTTATAACATTGTGAGCAAGTGATTAAAAATTCATTTTTATAAATACATAAGTGAGAGGGAGAAATTTATTAAAATATTTATAATATTTTAAATTCAATATGGATTCATGTATTAATAAAAGAGAGGAGAATATATAATTAGAGAGAGAGAGAGATGTTTTCAGCTAAAAAGAAAATACTATTTTAATTCATTGATTTTAAGAAAGAAAGAAAGAGAAAGGGAGAGAGAGAGAGAGAGAGAGAGAGAGAGAGAGATGAAGGGGATTTATTTATCTTCTTTCACTCTCTCCCTCTCTCTTTTATTTTCTTCTTTTATTTGAGAGATCAACTGTAACGATTTTATTTTAAACTCGTCGTATCCTCTTTAAAATTAACTGTTCTTTAATTTATATTCCAGTGTTATTCCAATGGAAATTGTCTCTGAATGGGAGCATTTAGGGATGATTTCTCCCTTTCCCAAATCCCATCACCCATTTCCAAAATGGCTTCCTTTTATAATGATTTTATCTTTGATTTTCAATAAAGAAATTTTCCTATAAAATTATCATTTTATCAATCAGAAAGTGAAATAAAGATATTACTAATTAATATAAGCCCTTCCTCCCTCCATTTATTTATTTCCTCATCAACACTTAATTTGAAGTATTAATTTATAGGTATATCTTTATTGGATTTATAAATAGAATATTTAAATAATTTAATTAAACGTTTTTTTTTAATTAATTAAAAAGAAATAGCAATATTGATATTAATGAAAAATTGAAAATATTTTTACTTCGAAATAAATAAAAACATACAATAGTTAACAAATTTTTACTATCAACTTTTGAGAAATGTAGCTGTTTCAGAAGAGGACCACATTACCTACAACATTTTCATTTTTTTTTCCTCTAAACTGACTGTAAAAATATATTTGATAGTTTTTCACATGATTAAAAATTATATAAAACTGCTATATATAGAATTTCAGCTTGATTGAATTGCTGAAAGTACCAGAATTAATTTTTTAAATTTTTTAACACGTTTACTGCCAATCACGCGCCAGTAAGTGACGTGGTTTCAGCTGGCGCGCGTGTATACGATTAAAATAATATACCTGTTTAATATATATTAAAATCGCACTACTCATAAATATATGTAATAGTATACACATTGAATTCCATTATAAGAGATGTAATGAGTACATAAATTGCTACGTCCCCATCGAGTACCTAGTAATGTATTTTTTTTTTTTAATTTTTATCAAAACTATGATAAAATTAAAATGCAGCTAAAAGCAGTTGAAAACAAATACTATGATCGGATAGAATAAAATTTTAATTAATTTTTAAAAATAGGAAAAAGTTTGATTATACAATTCAAATTTGCGAGATACTCCAGATTTTTTTATAAATTACATTATTAATTCAATATATATATATATATATATATCTAGATTATTAATTACTGTCATTAGAGCGTAGATAGAAATGGCCTTTTAATGCAAATATATTATTATTATTATTATTATCATAAATTTAAATTATATATATATATATATATATATATGTGCAACATCAGATAATATTATTACAGCTCCTTTTATACATATTATTAAATATACAGTTGTTTATCGATTTATTAAGTATGAATTTAGAAAAAAAAAATATTTTGACAATTTTATATTTAAAATTAAAAATTTATTGTATTTTTATATTTATATAAAAATTATATGGTGTTAAAATTTAGTATTAACTAGCTGCTCAGAGCTCCTTCGTCGCTCTTCACATCTAGACGGGGGCTCCGCCCCCTGTACCCCCGAGTGGTACATAGTATTTGGTTGAAAGTAGTAAAAGGTTTTCATCCATTTTGTTTCAATCAATGTATAACATAAACATTCATTTCTTTTTGTGTGATTATTTAAAATATATTTTAATTTAATCAGTAAATTAATTATATATATTTTTATTGAATATGTTATAACTATCTACTCGAAAGTTCTTGGCAGCTACAACCACATTTCTCCAAGTGTTCTTATCCTGAGCCTCTGTTCCATCTTTCTTACGTCATTCCCTGGTGTCCTCATCTTTGGCCCATAAATGCTGGGAAGAATCCTATTCTCAAATACTCTGAATCCACTCTCATCTCCTAAGATCATAGACCATGTCTCACACTCATATAATACAACAGACAAAATAATTGTTTTATATATTTTAATTTTCATTCCCTTTTATAATAATTTTGATGAGATAAGCCTCTTTACTGAATGATAACAGGCGTTTCCCGATTGCAACTTCGATTTAAATTCTTCTCAAATATTATTATTCTTCGTGATTACATTCAATTTTTCTACATATTCAAATTCTACATTTTGTATGTTAATACTGCTCCTGTTTGTTTCTAAATATATTTATTTATCATTATTAATTTCAAACCTCATCTCTTTTCCTACCTCGATTAATTTTTCCTCGCTATCTGTAATTGCAATTGCCGAATCTCCTATTATATTTAAGTCGTCTGGGTCACCTAATATTTTACAATTGATTTCCGCATCTTACTCTTTCTTTACTACCTTCAAGATATATTTTAAGATCAAAATTTGAAAAAGTTTATCCGGATCTATTGAGTCATGCGTAGGTTTTACTAAAGTCTACAAATAATTAGTGAACAGAGATATTGAATTCGCGGTTTTTTTAATATCTGTCATAATGAAAATATCTTAATTAATGTTGATCGATTTGGCATGAACCCGCAATGATATCGTCTAATATTTCCTCCGCCTATAGTTATAAGTATTGTATATGTTATAATAGAGTATAATATTTCTTGATCATTTCATTTTGATATTTTAATTTCATTGCTAGATTTTTATTGAATATTTTTAATTATAATAAAATTTTAGAAAATGCAAAGTTAGAGACTTGAGACAATTTATAAAAATTAACGGTATAAAAGTATTGATAAAACTAAAGATAAATTAACATTCATTAATAGTATTAATTTAAATTAATGGATTTATTTGATTTTTTATTATTAAGTTCATTTATTAATTTTTTTAGATCATAGTTAATTCCCTCCCTTAAAATAAAAGAAGTATTCAAATATAGAAAGAATAAATACAAAATAATTTAAGTTAAATATGATTTAAATATTTTATTATATTAATTAAAATGAGAACTTTTAGAATAAATTATTTAATTGAAATGATATTTGAATATTAGAATTTAAAATACAAAGTTAAATATTATATTAATTCTTTGATTGCTAGTTATATACATTGTGTAAAATGAGTCCGCCAGTCAGTGGGCCACGCCTGGCTCTTGAATGAACAACACGGATAACTATATAAACTTTAAAAAATTAAATTCTGCGGTTATTGATTAGAATTAGATATTAATAAAATCTATAGCCTATGTTACCATAGAGATATATAAGAATATTGTGATGTAATTTCATAGAAATCGTTTCTTATTTTTTGATGTTCATAATTCTAAATTACCGGTAAAGTGTCGGTTAAGTAGGAAATTTCTTTTTTGTTTGTTTCTATGACAGCAAAAAAGTAAACAAATTACATACATACATACATACATACATACATACATACATACATACATACAAACACTCTCCTTTATATATATAGATGAACAATTAGATATTATTTAGCTAAGTTTTTAATTTTACTTTTTCGTAAAAAAAAAAAAAAGATAAAATTATTTGATTCTTCACATCTTGCTCATCTTTAAGCCATCTCAAAAAAAACTCGTTGTTCTCTGAGCAAAAACATTCATCTTCGAAATTGGCGAATTACTGATGTGAAAGTGAGCCACTCGGTGATGCGAAAAGAGGATAGGGTCGGAAGGGGCAAGGTCTGGAGAGAACAGCGGGTGGAATAATATGTCCCATTCAAGTGCTTTCACAGCTTCTTTACTGGTTTTGATGTATGAGCCGGAGCATTATCGAGTAATAGACGATAGAAAAAAAAACTAGTAACAAAAACTTTCCGTTACAAATGATATATCAGTATTAAAAATAGTGAATGTGTTACATATTGATATTTGGAAATGCCTGTTTAGTTATTATTCAATTATATTATACTTTTGACAAAAATTAGTGTATTTGATTAAATTTTATAAAAATCTTTAGAATATAATTAATTTAGAACAATTTCGCAGTAAGTAAGCAAAATGATGACTAGGTATGATAAAACTGAATATTTAAAAAAAATAATAATTCGGTTGATTAGCCCCCTCATTGATAATAAAAATATTAATGTTTTATAATATAGTTATTATAGTTATAAATGATATTTATGGGTAATTATTATTTTTTAGATTTTATCTGTGATTCTCTTACATTCTTTTTTTTTCTCTTAGTTTAAGACAAATCCAATATTATATATAATTCGACAATTAAAAGAGTGGGGTCCAATGTTTCGGACCAGAGAATAAAAAGAGGGTGATTTTGGAGAGATTGCGATGTTCTCTCAATCCCCTCTTATTTCTCTCACCCCTTAAACACTCGAGAAAAATACAATTCCATGTATTCCGTAACAACTCATCCGTAGATATATAAAGATTATCTAAAAAAATAAATAAATAATCAAATGTGTATGCCTTTTATTTCTGTGAATGAATGAATGAATGAATGAATGTATGAATGACCAATTGAATGAATGAAAAATGGCCCAATGTATATATGATGACAGGGTGGGAGGAGGAGAAAAGGGGATTGGAGTAATAAGGAGAGTGTAGAGAGAGGAGTGCGGGTAGTAGGGCACAAGGGCTGGGACCAGGGCGGCGGCTAAGCTAGGGCGTGGCTCCTCACCATACCAATAGCTTATCTTTCGTCTTTAATCCTTCGTCCTTATCCTTATCCTTACATTGTTCTTAACTAACTAACTTGTCTATCATCCAATCCACCCTTCTCCCCTTCTCCTCTTCGTTTAATTAAAACTAATAGAAGATTAGTTTATGTTAGTAGATCAATGTCATTTTCAAACAAAATTAAATATTTTGTTTACAAAAAAAAAGAAACACATTTATCAAATGTATCTGATATATATTCTAAATGTAGAAATAATTTCATTATTAAGAGTAGAGAGAAGAGAGAAGAACAATTTGTAGAAAATCTTCAATCTTAGCCTAATAATATTTTAATAAAGATAAAGTTTTTCTTCCCAGTCCCCTTCCAGGCCCAATTAATGTCGAATGAACATTTAATGATATTGAATAATGTATAATATTTTAAATAAAAGCAGCCCAATTTACTTTTCTAGATAAAATTTCCTCAAGATGTGTTACTTTTGAAATGCATTTATGTGTATGCTCTATGGCTGGGATGTCAAACAAAAAGGTACACTTGGGCCAAACAAACAAGGTTTAACTTTAGGCGGCTCACAAAAAAAATCAATATTCATAGAAATTCTGATTGATTCTTTTTAGGGACAAATGGAAAATTTTTCTAAAAAGTCGAAAGTGGCCGCGGGCCGCAAAAAGTTTTTAAAAAAGTCGAAAGTCTGATCGCGAAAAACATTTTACTTTTTATTTTAGATAGAAATTGAAAAATATTTTACTTTTTATTTTAGATAGAAATTGAAAAATATTTTAAAAAAAGTCAAAAGTGGTCGCGGGCCGCAAAAATAGCTAGTATAGAGATAGTATTGAGATCACGAAAATTTTCGATGTCGAGATTTTGATTTTTCTGTACGTTTTGAAGGTCATGAGTCATTTTCACTAAGGTTAAAAAAAATGCCTGTGTGCCTGGAATGTAGACAAAAAACGTTTTGAGCTAGTATAATGAAATTTGGTACATGGGCATTATTCAAAATTCATAGTTTTCTATTAACTTTTGAGAAATGTAGCTCATTCATTTATTACCTACCACGTTTTGATTCTTTTTCCTCTAAAGTGACAGTAAAAATAAAGATATATGTTTGATAGTTTTTCACATGATTAAAATTTGTATAAAACTGTTATATATAGAATTTTAGCTTGATTGAATCGCTGAAAGTACCGGAATTAATTTTTTAACACTGCAAATCACGCGCCAGCACGTGACGTGGTGTCATCAACAAAGAGCCAAAGACGCGCTGGTTTAATAAATATTATTTATTAATTTTAATTTATAATTTAATTAATTAAATTAAATTTAAATATAATATATTATGTTATTTATTTCAATTCAAATTGCGAGATAATCGAGTGGAGACACTCCAGATTTTTAATGTAATATTTATGTATTTTCTCTTTTTGGTAAGTAGTATTGGATCACTCTTGCCAGGATTCACTTTTAGTATATTATTTGTATAGAATTTAATAATTTTGGTTCGATTTCCTTTTCCCAGTCTTTTTTAAGGAGTTTAATATTTTTGTTTGTAGCAATTTAGTGAAAAATATTTTTTAAAGTTTACTAAATCAGTCCCAAATGTCTTTACTATATCCATGGATAAACTATGGTTAAATAATATTAATTATTGATTAGTAATTGAAATTAATAGAATAAAAGAGATTTTTTTTGTTTTGGTTGTGTTTGGTCATTTATGTATTCTTAGTCTGAATGAATGAATGAATTGGAGAGATCATGGAGAGATTTCTTTTTATATATAATAGACTCGACCCCCGGGAATTGCATTTGTTGGCCGGGACCAAAAAGTCTGTTTGCATATTTAAGCAGACCGGGAGCAAGTATACGAGTGGTTCCCAAACTTTCTCCGACAGACGACACCCTTTCTTTCCCCCTTTTTTAGCCCACCTCCCCCACTTCTCCCTATCCCCAACACTAACATTCTCTCTTTTTGTTGCTGCTACTGCCATCGGTTGCTAACCAAACGGCTTTTTTGCTGCGACATCTCTTCCACTACCAACCAAATAGATAACAAAAAAAAAAAAAAAAAAAAAAAAATGAATTAGAGAAGAAACTGACAGTTGACATAAACAACTCTTGTCTTGTTTGTTCTACTTTATGCCTTGATTATTAAATTACTATAGAGAAATGCGGCTGTGGTGTTCAACATTATCCCTTCTCTACCATTCATTCTTACCGATAAATACATATAATATAATAATATTAATAAAAATAATAATAATAATCTAATCAGCAAAAAGTGTTTCATAAAAACATAAATAATTGAATTTTGCAAAAATATGATATAAATTAATTTATTATTAAAATAAAAAAAAATGACAAAGTTCCAGAAAAACAGAACAGACAATCAACAAAACTAATTAAAATAATAAAAAAGGATTTATTCGATACCAGTAATAGAATAATAAGGTGATAATCATCACTATGGCGTTATTGATCTCTATAATTATAATTAATTTTTAATTATTTAAGTTTATATATAAGACATATTTATACAAAATTAAAATATGATTAAAAATTAATTGTTACAAAACAAAAAAAGCCTTTTTAAAAAATAATGAATCTTATCTTATTAAACTAACAAAAATTGTATATATATATATATATATACATATATATTTGTATATTTTTAAGATATTAAACCGCTCTTAAGTTTTTTTTAAATTTACACAATAGATAATATTTATAAAGAAAAATCGATCTGTATTGGTTTCAATCTCGGGAAAAATCATCATTGTTAGTTTTTTCTTAATTTAAAATAGGAATTTTAAAAATAAAGAAATGCAAAATATTATAAATAAAATAAAATTAAAAATATTTATTTTAATAATATTTTGTAATCAAATTATCAAATATATATTATGTTATATCAACAGACCATACTTTTCTTACTTTCACTGCATTAATACGCACGTTTATGGGCTGTATATTTTATGACTATTTTTTTAATTTATGTTCTTTTAAATTATTTGAAATTGTTTCAGATGTTTTGTCGTTTATTTATTTTAAATAATAATCTTAATCTTAAACATTCATAGTTCATAAGGAACAGTGGCGTACCTAGGGGGGTGCAGTGGGTGCGGTCCGCACCGGGCGGCACTTATCTTGGGGCGGCATTTTTTATATTTAGTTATAGTTGTAAAAAGCAACTTATTCATTTCATATTTATTTTTTTTCTTTCTTGAATAATAAATGATTATTATGATTATTATAAGTTTACTATTTGATTTATATAAATTATGATCAACTATATGATTTCGAATATTATTCATCGGTGTATATAAATGCATTTTAGTGTAAATTTTGAATTCTAATTCCAAGAACAGGATAATAATTTTATTTTATTGTATTCATTAAAATTCGTTGAATTCGTAAACGCATCTTTACGATTTTAAAGGCAATTTTTCCTAACTAAAATTTTTTGATATCAGTTTATAAATGTCATTTCTTTTGAAATGTTTATATGATTACTTTGAAGTGATATACCAATATTTTTTTAAATCATAGATTTTTCTTTTGAAAAGCAGGGCCGGCGGAAAAAATATAAATATAAATTTTGAGAGCATTATACACGATTTTTCTAATATGAAAGCTAGAAGAGTAAATATTATATTAATATGTTTAGATGTGCATACAAATATGTGTAAAAAAATTTACTCTCTGTGTTTTAATTAATATTGATTAAATAACTTAATAATTTATTTATGTGCATTAATTTATAAATACCACTATTTGATTAACTTATAATAAAAAGGGCGGCAAACTGGAGATCGCCCCGGGCGGCAAAAGTTCTAGGTACGCCACTGATAAGGAATAATTTTTTCAAAGTACCGAGCGAAGAGTCGGTGAACCAGATACCTATATATAAACGAGTATATATTAATTTCAATATTTATATAATATTTAAATAAATATATTATATGTTCATATCCTTAATTCAATTCCTAATATTAGGTTACACTCTTTCTATATTCTATTTATACCTCTTGTATAAATTTTCAATCGTTAATCAAATTATTTTTATTCATTTTTATAAGCTTGTACTGGATAACACTTGCACTAACTGGTTGATGTAACATGATTTCTAATTTTAAGGAGAAGATTAACTACTTCGTTGAATAAGTAGAACGTCGGATGAAAATCGGTATAAAAATTTGAAACCTCTTAAAATTGAAGATACATGAATAAGCTATATGATGCTACTCTACCAACTCATGAACAATAACAAGCCCATTCTTCCAATAGTAAGTATCTTATCTAATTCTTATTCTTTACTAATTCTTTTATATATTAATTTTTATTATATTCTCAGGGAACCCCTTCATCAGGGACTACCCATTATTTCATTGTTCTTCCATCTATTAATTTTTCACTAAGTTTTCTTCTTCCGATTAAAATAAATGTTTTATTATAATAATTCTAAGACATTTGAGGAAACGAAGATAATGTCTCTTTTCCCAGGAAATGTAATATAAATAGAGAATATATTATTATTATTATTATTATTATTATTAATATAAATATTATATATTAATGATTAAAAATGAATTTAATATAATAAGAGTGAAGTGGAGGACACAAAAGGACACAAAAAACAAAAAAAGAAGAAAAAAACTAAGACGTTGTAAAGGAAATGTGAATGAACGAGCAGAATGGAAGTGAAATTATTTAATGATTAATTATCAGGATCATCTACATTGGTGATATAGAATAAAAATAAAGGATGAAATTAAAGTCATTAGAGAGTAAAATATAATATATATATATATATATATATATATATATAAAGTTGAAAAAAAACTCATCAATCTGCAGTAGAGAAAGATGAGGATAGAAGTTAACATTTTGAAGTAAAAAGTCATATTAAAAAAATATTTTAATAAATAAATATAAAAGTAGCTTAAATAATATATATCCTTTATAAATATTTCAATTTATGAATAATTTATAAATGATTTATTTATTTATTTTTTTAATAAGTGCGAGTGATTTTCTAAATCATAAAAACATGAATGTTTTATTGTTGTAATGATGGGTCGAGTGATTAAGTTGATTATATATGCAAGTGATTAGGTGGAATGAAAGATATACAATAGAAAATGGAAATAGAGTATAAATTATGTTATATTTTATAATAAAAAAAAAAAATATGGAAACACCTAAACGAAGGGCGGAGTTGCCAAGCGTTGGATTGTTTTGATAGAAAATAATAAAATTGAGAAAGTTTTCCTTGCTTGGGATTTATGTGAGAGTATATGGCAACAATAGCTACTGAAAGTTCAATTACCCAAGAAATTAAAAAAAAAATCTTTATATTCTGTTCTTTGGGGATTTAATTTATAAATTTATTTCTCTAAAATTTGAAATGGCATGGGATTGGAGGAAAAAAAAGTAAAATAAAAATTAATTATTTTAGTTATTCAATCAATAGATTTGAAATCTGGTTTTGGATTTTAGGTTGGCTGGGTGGGCGGATGGAGGGAAGGAGAAAGAGAAAGTGGGTGGGGAAAAGGGGAATCAATATTCTGAGAAGGCGGCCTATAGTGTCCATTCTGGAGGAGTCCTCCAGGGCCTGGGGCAGCAAGAAAACCACCCATGCAGCAACCCACCCTGGATGATGTGGTGGTAGAATGTTAAAAGGAGTGGGATCGTTGAGTGGATGGAGAAGGAGGTGGATGGTGAGGATGGTTAAGAAAAGAGAGAAAGTCACTTGCGATAAGCAATCCACATTGAAATTCCATACCGCATTTCCTCTTTTCTTAACTTTTATCTTTAAAAAAATAACCTTTTGCTTTATGAAAGTTGAATCTTTTAAAATAAAAAAAATTAAAAAACCTTATTGAAATATTCTATTATAATTTAATATTTTTTCCTCATCTTTAAATAAAAAAGCTGGAATGTCTCCACTCGACTATCTCGCAAATTTGAATTGGATTAAATAACATATATTAATTTAAATTAAATTAAATTAAATTAATTAAATTATAAATTAAAATTAATAAATAATATTTAATAAACCAGCGCATGGTTGGCTCTTTGTTAATGGCACGTCACGTGTTGGCGCGTGAGATTTGCAGTGTTAAAAAATTAATTCTGGTACTTTCAGCAAATAAATCAAGCTGAAATTCTAGATATAGCAGTTTTATACAATTTTTAATCATATGAAAAATTATCAAACATATATCTTTATTTTTACGGTCAGTTTAGAGGAAAAAAAATCAAAACGTTGCAAGTAATAGCCCTCTTCCGGTTGAGCTACATTTCTCAAAAGTTGATAGAAAACTATGAATTTTGAATAATGCCCATGTACCAAATTTCATCATTCTAGCTCAAACCGTTTTTGCTTAATCTTGGTTACATACATACACGGACAGACATTTTTCTCAACCTTAGTGAAAATGATTCAGGAACCTTCAAAACGTATAAAATCATCAAAATCTCACTTTCGAAAATTTTCGTGATCGCAATACTATCTCTTACGAGATAGAAAAAATATATAAATCTGATTTTATATAGGCAGTTAATTTTTAATATTATATTTATATGATATTATATTTGCTAGTATAATTAATAATTTCAAATATAAATAAATATTTAATTGAATTAATTATATTTCAAATATTATACTATTATTATTCTTTCTTAGTTATAATAATAATTTTTTTGATGTAAAATTACTTATATCATAATTTTTAGAAATTTCTCAATTAATCCAGTAAATGATAAAACAGTTTAACTTTATTTTATAATTTAATTAGTTTTTTTCTGGTTTAACATTTAATACCGACCCTTTAACAAATCTATACAATTTATTATTATAAACTTTACAATTTTTACAATTTTTAATTATTAATTACAATTGTTAAATGGGTTTTCTAAAAATGACCCTCAAAAATTTGTTTCCTAAAATGGTACAAATTAATTAAAAGAACTTGATTTTCATTTCAAGATGAAAAATATATTCAAATTTACTTGATAAAATATTTGATTCTATATTATATATATGTTGTTATAATTAGATGGCTTCAGTTTTATATTTTTCAAAGTAGCAATATAGAATGTTTCAACCAAGGATTACTACTGATAATAATACAAATTCTGAAATTGTATTGACACCTGTACTTGTCTATGTTTTAATTAAGAAAGAAGGTTATATTTTTTCTTTTTATTTATAATAATCAAATATCATTTATATTATTGATAATTTAATTTAAAAACATTTTAATTAATAAAAGATAATTATATATACATATACAATTTTTGCTAGTATAATAAGATAAGTTATAATGATTTTATTTTATCTTGGAATATGTAATTTATTGCATTGTCTTAAATACTCTATTCTAAAATTATAACTAATGATAATAGACCCAATACGTGAAATTGTGGCTCATTTCAAAACGGATTATTTACCATCTGAGTTGCTAGAGGAGGTCTATTAGTACACTCTGGTATGCTTTATAATACAACTAAACGCTAAGTCATTTGTATAATTCTAACCAATTAAGTTTAATTCCTTTATAAATGATGAAAATTATACGATTTAAATCACACTCCCTCACTATATTTGTGAATTTATTTTTAAAGAGGCAATCAATTTTTATAATTATTTTTTTTTATAGATTTTCTTGAGTTTAATTCGTTTAAAAAGTAATTGAATTTTCTAAACAAATTAAATCAATGATGACGGAGAGGGAATTTTTTTAAACTATTGTTCATATTTTAGTTTATTATATGGATCAATACTAGCCAACATGTGGGATTTACCAAAAAAATTACAAAACATTCTAGGAAAGGTCGCACAATACAATGTCATATATACGTGAATTATGAGACAGGAATAACGTTCGAGGTTACGGGGTAATATTTCAAAGCAATGTAACTAGGAACTTGCAGAAGCTTTTGGTAAATTTGTCATTCTATAAAGAAACTGTATATGAGGATTGTAGGGGCTGATAAACAGGATGTTTGTAGATGGAAAGTACTAGAACACCCACCTTACTCACTCGACCTGTCATCTTATAACTAAGATTTAATCCCAAAGTTAAAAGTTTAGTTGAGAGGGTATAGATTCTGCATAGCTTCCACTTCGGAAAAGGATTGCAAAATACTGATTCTGCATACTTCTCCCTTTGAGATCTCCGGTAGTGGTGTTGTAGAGACTACTTGTCGAAATATTTCGGTAGGGCTTTAATTGTTTAATAACCAATTGTTCCCATGATTTAATAAGTAAGCCTCCTATATATATATATATACATATGTATATATATATATATATATATATATATATAACCTTTGAATATATGTTTTTGACGTTTTTCATTTTTTTTGTGGAGAGAGATAGAGAGCACAAGAATGAAAATACTATTTGAAATCGTTCTCTGATACTACTGTTTCTGACGTTTTTCAGTCCGAAATCATAACTTATGTGTAAGTATTACAGTGTTTTTATTTATTATGTTCGATAAAAAAAAATTATAATAGTAAATTATAAATAAATGATTTGGATCAATATTTTAATAAAAAAATAGTTAATTTTTATATTATTAATTTATTATTTAAATATAATAAATAAACAACCTGATAATTATGAATAAAACTTAAGAAGTAATTTTTATTTTTAAATTTTAGGAAAGAATTTCTATTACATCGCAGTGTTTTGACCATAAACAGTCTCAAACAATTGTAATTTTATATAAATTATTATTGTGAAGAGTAAGCCATACTAATTTATTGATTGAGATATTTCTAAAAAATTAAATTTAATTAAGGAATTCAATATTAATTTTAGGTCATTTTGTTCTAAAGTGTTTATTTATTAATAGACAGAATATCTTTTTTTCTTCGACCACCACCCTAAATATAAATAATTTGAGGAATATTTATTAAGATCAAATTCATAGATATATTCGAGGTAATATTTTTATTATTTAAAAGAGAATGAATAACATTTATAACTAACTAAGTAAACTTAACTTATGTAAAAATTATATTTTTAAATTACAGACCATTTTCTGTCTTAACACAATCATCCCCTCTCACTACCCTCTCTCTCTCTCATATATATGTGTAATCAATTCCAATATGATAATTTAGCCTTGGAGGCATGTTCCATTCGTTTCTAGTTAGAAAAGTTTCAACAGAAATTGGAGATTCCACCTTTACAAGCAGTAGTCTCTATTCCTCCAATGATATGCAAACAACATAGGAAACGGGTTGCTTTGAAGTAACGAACTGGATTGATAGCCTATCCACGTACTGCTCTCCCCCAACCCTTCACCCGGCCAATTTCAAATATGATTAGTTAAGATTTCTAATTAAATAATTAATTTTCACCCACTCTCTATCACACACAATTATAGACACACATTCCCATTTCAGAAATACAATAATAGCTAATAAATAAGAAATTTCACAAATAAATTTATCATTAATAAAATTATTTTCACGTTTCAATTATTATTCCCACATTTAACGTTTTTAAAAATTATTATATTTTTAATTTTTATTTTATATTTTATGTAATTATTATTAAATACTTAAATTTATAGTAATTTATATTTATTTGTTTCAAAGTAGATCAATAATAGTCAAATGTAAAATTATTTTAAAATAAAATAGTAATAAAAAAAAATTCTATGAATTTTAAACAAAATAAGTATGAGGAAGTTTTATATAATTTATACATTAGTTTTTAGTGAGAATATTTTTTTAAAACTTTATTCATTTCGTATACATACTTTTTATTTTATAAATAAATATCATCACGAAAATCAGTCTGAGAGTATAACTAAAATAATAAACAATATTCGGTGTACTGATCATACCTCATCTCTGCCCTCCTTAGGAACTAACTAGATATACCCTTTCAAAAGAGAAGGTGATATTTAAATAAAAATAATATAAATGAAATTTTTATTATAACATAATTTAGTGTAATGATCATGTTAATTAATATAAATTCGTTGCTTGTAGATACAAATCTGTCCATTGTGTATGGCCTCTCTTTCTCTTTCTCAAACAGTTGACTAAGTTGGATTTATCTTATAGTATCTAAACATACTAAAGAGAATTTAGAGTTCAACTGGGATCAAGTATCTTCCAAAAGAACATTAATACTGGATTTACATGAGACAACATCATTCTCAATAGTTTAGAATTGTTTTAATTGAATACTAACTATTGTAAACTATAATAATATATCTTATTTAGAAATCCCAAAAATCTACTAATAAATCCAATGATCAGTTATATTTCGATTAAAAGAGAAAATATTTTTTATTGATATTTTGAGATCCAAAAATGTAATTTAATGTAGTTATTTGTTTATTAAAATTATTGACAAATTTTATTAAACAAAATATTTGTACACTGGTACAATATTTAAAAAAAAATTACAATTAGAAAACAAAACATTTTATTAATTTATAATTCTAAGAAAAATATAAATTACAACCTTATAAAAAAAAAATAATATTTGGGATGTAAATAATTGTATTAATTGACCTATGAAATAAAAAAAATGTAATTTATTAAATGAATTTTACAAATAAATAAAATTATGTTTGGAAAGTTGTTTGCGTTTAAAAATAGCGAAAAATTGCATCATATTTTGCAATGTTATTACAAGAAAGGCAAACGTATAATATTTAAATCTGCTACTCGGAAATGGTCCCCATGATTTCACTTTGATAATTTCTGATGTGATAGATGAATAACGTTTTCCAGTTGATTTGGAATTCTACTAGGAATAACTAAAGAGCTTATGTTAAGTAATTAAATAAGAATCAAATAATAGAAAACAACCGACAATATCTGACCATATACTTCTTTGATCATCCAGCCAAAGTTTAATTCAATATTTCAGGTAGAAACTTCACCCGATTTCAATATAACTCTCAGAAAATTGGGTGGAATATTGTCGATAATAATAGAATCCATTAATTCAAATTAATTCATTTTTCAACAAGTTATACTTCACTAAAAAAACTCAAGTACTTAAGAATTTTATTATTAAATAAATTTTAACAAAATAAATAATCAATAGTCAATAAAAACAAATAGAAAAATACATAATAATTAAAAAATTTATATTTCTCATGACTATATATAAATTATAATGAAATTAAAATTTAATTTTTCAAATTTATATATATATATATATATATATATATTTGATATAAGTAAATTATAATTATAAAACTTAAATTATTAATTAAAAATATAAATGTTTTTCAATAGAATTAATATTTTTACAATGGATAACCCAAAAGTCTTTAAAGAAAAATAAATACAATTAAGGGTTTTGTTTATATATAACTTTAATAACATTAATTGATATTGCATTTAAAGAATTCAAGTCACGCAACTGTTAGTTAAATCAACAAAGGATGATTTAATTGTGACATAATGGCAATTAGGTAAAATGCAATCGAATGCAGGTCTTTTTGTGACCGAAGTTTAAATTTGCTTTTGCAAACACAAATAATGTCTTAATTAAAAGATTGTTTTTTTATCAAATAAATAATTAAAAATTTTGGTATTAACCAATCAATGAGGTCATGGTTAATTTTGTAGTATTTTGTTTTAATAATCAAAAAACGTGAATTGTAAAAAATTTGGCTTGTAATATTTGTTTATTTTGATCTTTGTTATTGGAATACTTCTAAAATTCTAAATTGGAATATTTCTAAAACATATGATTGAATTTGCCACTATGATGGAAGGATGATTAGTCGCAAGATCTTGTTTCAGAACATTAGAAATCCAAAATGAATAAAACAACGAGATACCTTATACTTTTTAATATAACAATGAAATACGTGATTAGATAAAACAAGAAGAGATGGAACCAAATACAATTAAGTTAAAATTAAAGTAGTAGGTTACGCGGACGATTAAATATATTAAGAGATTTGGAAACTTTAAATATAGATAAGTTAGGAAAAACTCATAAAGGCAAAAAAAGAGGAAGGACTTGAAATTAAGACAAAGAAGAATAGAATCAATACAAAAATATGTTAACGTATTAAACGTAAATTTTTAAAATATAGAAAACTTTAAGTACTTAAGTTCATAAATGATGAACGGTAATAATATTCGAGAAGAATTTAAATTGCGGTTGTAATCGGGTATCGCCTGTTAATAAACACTATTGCGGCTTATTTAGTCAAAATTATTATCCAAAGGTATCACAAATAAAATAATTAATTTTTTGCTGTATTATATGGGTGTGAGGTGTGGTCACTGACAGTGGGGAATTTAGAGTATTTGAAAATAAAAAAAAAGCAAGAGATCCCCGGGGAATGGCAAAGAATTAACGAAGAATTACACGACCTCTATGCATCTACAGACATAGTTAGGATAATAAAATAGAGAAGGTTGCAATAAGCAGGAGACCTGGCAGGAATGGCAGATGAAAATCAGGTGAAAAATAAATTTGTGGGGACACTGAATGGGAAACGTCCGTTTCTAAAACATACTGCATAACAAATAATTGCATGATCTATATGCAAATAGATAAGATCAGATTCAAGGTGATTGATAAGGAAGGGATACGTGGCTAGAATGAGTGAGAAAAGAGAAACTTATTTCTGAAGAACCGAAGAGGCGGTGGGAAGACAAATAAAAAAATTTTGAACGTAGAATAGGGAAAGAGATCAATATTTAAATACATGATAAAGATGTGCTGACATGGTCGAATTAGGCTGATTATAAGGGTTGCTTTATATAGGAATATATTTTGAAAATAGAAATCCAATTCAAATGGATAAGAAATATTTCAAAGATTTTAATTATAATTCATTACAAATTTGACAAGAGAATTGATTGCCAAATCTAATGAACAATATCTTTAACCGTATGATAATTTCCTTCATTAATTAAGTCCAATAGATGAGATAGGGAGAGAAAAAAAAATTACAATTACAGATAATTAGAATAATTTTGAATAGCAATAATGTTCTTCCAATTCTAAATTTAAATAAGAATACATTAATTAAATAAATTAATTAAATTTTTGATTTAAAACCAAGTAATTATAAAAGATTAACTTATAATAAAATAAATTTAAATAAAAAGAGATAAAATGATATGACAAATTGAAACAATAAATAAAAGAAAAGAAGTTTAGAATAAAGTAAAATATATAAAAGTATTATATATATATATATAGTATATATAAATTCTTTATCTAAGGATGTCAGGAGGTAATTGAGAACGGCTCTAGAGCTTTCGTTAACAATTTATTGAGGTTGAATGGTGGACGGGGGTGGATTGTAAGCCACACACCCTGGAAGGCTTTAGTCAAGTTAGTTAATAGGGAGTTTCCAATCTACGTAAAGTAGATATTTCTCTCTTTCACTCTCCCTATATATAAATATAAATATATATTTGATGAATATCCTCTAATAATTGCTAGTAATGTATTGAATTCGGTGGTGATTTACAAAAAGCTCAAATTTCAAAATATAAAATTTCAAAATTCAATTTTCATTTTATATTAATATTTTTAATAAGTATATATAATAGACCCAAAAGACGCCAGATTTTATCTTTGTTGTTTCGTTATTATTTTACAAACACTTGTAAATAAATTTTAAAATCCCTTTTTACCATTTAATAAAAATTAAATAAAATAATTAAGAATAGATCACACGAATTCTCTCGATTGAAGATTCTTGGAATAGGAAGATTGATTTTTTAAGTAAAAATATTTTTTTTTTATAAAATCAATTTAGTTATGTTATTAATTCCGGGGGAGGATTCGCTATGTCTTTTAATGTTTTTGTATACTAAGTATAATCATGTAAATTGTTAAAGAATGGTACATTTATGTTTTGAAATTCTTGATTATCGTTGGTATGGTGCGTAAAGAAGTAGTAAGAACAAAGCACCTGTATATGAGATACTGGATCCTTTTTTGAATATAATGTTCCAATTTGAACAGGAATTTTTCGATCTCAGAAAAAATTCATCAATTAATAGTATGCAGACCCAAATGCCTTACAATATGATGTGACTCTGCTATATCCTTACAGAAAAAATAGGGATTTTTGAATATTTTAAATATTTTAATTATACTTTAATTTTTACAAATAAAAATTCATTTTATTTGGGTTCATTTAGTTTTAATTGTCACCTTGATTTGTTAATTTATGATAATTTGTTAATATAATCTTTTTGGAAAATCAGCATTTTCATTCATTATGATAAGAGTCATCCTGATTTTCTTTTTCTGATTATTATAATTATGTTTTATTGATAAAGAATCAATGTTTGAAAATATACATAAATTCAAAAAAATTATCTAACTGTGTAGATTATTAATCTTATCTTGTTTAAATTTTTAAAGCTTTGGTGGTTGTTTTTATTAATAAGGGAATTTTGTAAATAAAACCAAATATTGATACTTTTTATTGATTGCTACTTCTGCAGTCGCTTGATAACGATTGCAGAAGTAGCAATCGAAACGTTGTGTATTTTTTTGAATAAATTTACAATACAAATTATTCAATATTTGATTTTATTTATAAAATTCCCTTATCTCTTTTTATTTTTTATATTTTCATTATTCGATTGATTTTCCATTTTTTAATGGTGCTATCTGTTTTGGAGACGCTACTTTTGGGGTTTAGAATCAAATCATCTGATTTGGTTGTTCATTGGTTTGGTTTTTGGTTCCAGAGAAATTTTTTCATAAAAGTCGTTGTTTTATAGTCTAATATAAAATTGAAATAATTAGAGAGAAGAAGAAGAATAAGTTATACATTTTAAAATAAATAAAAATTTAAAACTATAAAATTAACTAAAAATATTAATATTAATATTTAATATATTTAAAAAAAAATATAAATTTTTAAAATTTAAAACTTTGATATTGATTGAGGTAATGCAATTTTAATAGAACAAAACAAATGTGAGCTCATTAATAATATTAATAATTTATTTATTGAAAATTTTTTTAATTTAATTACTATTTATTAAATATTAATTATTTTAATCAATTTTACTTGAGACAATTACTGAGAAATATTTTTAAATATAATATAATTTATTTTATTTAATTAAATTTAATTACAGTAAATAATTAAATATTTTTTTTTTAAATGTATTTTTTAAAAGTCTAAATTTAATATTTTTTGATCTATTTAAATTACATATAAAACCCTTTGTTTAAGGAAATTATAAAAACATAGAGGAAAATCAAAACGAAGAGGTTTTAGTGAACAATAAATGTAAACATTGATTTAAAATTAAAATAATTTCTTACCTTTAATGTAAAAAAAACAATTCGAGAGTGTAATCAAAGTAAATAGGAAAACGGGAAAATAAAAATAAGATTCCTTTTTACAATATGAAGAAATAAATAAACACTTATGAATTTTTTTTTGTTTATTTAAATGATAAATGTTGGTCTTTGAGTGTGTGTATGTCTGTGTGTGTGAGAGAGAGAAAGAATATTAGAAATTTGAGATGAAATTATGAACAAATATTATTTGAAAAAATACACTTGAATGGTTGGTATTATTATCATTTCAAGGAATTTGGAAATTGAAAAAATAATTTAAAATTGAATTATAAAGAAAAAAAAATAATCGAAATTATAATAAAAATATAACAAAAAAAAAAATGATTTATTATTTAAAATTTTTCATATTTAGAATGAAAATTTAAAATGGTTTTAAATATTTTTATAAAAAAATGTGTATTTTATAAAAATTTATAGTAGTTAATTATATAATTCGTTAATTAAAATAAAATACGAGATATTTAGTAAATTGTATTTATCATTTAAATAAGAAAATACAGTAAATAATAATTATTTCGAAATAATCTTAATCAATTAGATATATAATTATTTAAATTGATTCTGTTATTCTAATTAATATACGTTTTTATTTATTTATTCTATGAATTAAATATAAGAACTTTTTAAGAAATTGTATATAATCATTTTTAATGTTTAAATCATTTAATAATTACTAAATACAATGGAAAATTTTATAATTGGTTTATATAAAAAACAAATTATTATTGATTAATCGTAAAACTATTTATAATAAAACTAAATTTATTAATGATTATAAAATGAATACTAAAATTAATTGAATTATGTTAATTAATTAAAACAATAACCTATTTTTTAAATTGGTCTTCTTGCTCTAGGCCTATTTTATCCACTTACATATTTATAAATTATCATGGTGAGGATTGAACACAAGTTCAGTAGTTCAAAATTTTCCATTTTTAGGAACTACGTTAATAAATTATATATTAAAACTAAATTTAATATATTTTTATTGATTTCGTTGTATTAGGTTTAAAAAGATTACAATAATTTTAATTAATTGTAATAAAAAGATAATTTAATTAATTTCAATTTCTGTTAAATGAATAAACAAATAAATCAAAATATAAAAAAAAAGAAAAGAAAATTTTTTTTATTTAATTTATGAAATTATTTATTTATTCTTTTCGTTTTTCCAAAGTTTCACAAATCGTATAATCATAATATTGATAGGAGAAAGTGGATTTTAATTGACTTAGTATAAAAAACAAACTTTAATAAAAAAAACACATTTATATTTTATTTTTGTAAATTGTAAATATTGTGTTATGAAAATAGCCGGAAAGGCAATTGTTGAAGTTATTGTGTAAAAAGATAGGCAGATGGATATTTGAAGAGAGATGATTTTTCATTTTATACCACCCAGGCTATTCATTCATTCATTTACTCGACATTCAAAGGATAAAAAAATTATTGAAAAAGGAGAGAAAGAAACATCTAAAGAAGGGAATAAATAACGAATGAAAGGAAGGATTAGCAAAAAAAAAAAAAAGAAAATGAAAAAGAATCGATTGGCTTAAATAATGATGCCGATGATGGGGTAAAATGAGACTCTTCATTTTCATCCAGATATTTTTTTTTTATGGAATATGAATGTCATTTAAATATCAATTGAAAATTGTTTCAATTTCAAAATGTGCTACAGATACAGAATAGATATCTTAAAAAACAATTTGAAATTTAAAGTAAAATGAATATATATAATATGAATATAAAAAGTATATTTAATATTTCCGAAATTTAATGTTTTTTTGAATAAATTTAGAAAGTATAAATTATAAATAGATCTTTAAAAAACAACCTTGTGGTTTAATATGTTGTAAATTAAAATATAATAAATTTTAATGTGTAAATATATTATTATTATTATTTATTATAATAATTTTTCAGAAATCTTGTTAGGGTCATTATTTTGACGAACCTATGTTGTGAATGGTTAGAGGCCATGTAAATAATTCTTAAATAATAAAATAAAATGATATTTTAAAATTATTAAAGCATTTATAATAATAAAAAATTTATATAATATATATTAATAAATTATTAATTTTTCAAATAGGAAAGAAAGCTTAGTTATTTTTCAAAAACATTAAGATATTCAATTAATTCCTCCCGCCACCCTCATTTTTATATAACGATAAATAAGTAGTAAATATATTTTAAAGATATGTATAAGAGTGTACTTTTGAAAAAAAAATATATTTTTGTTTATATATATAGTATAAATTAGTCATAAATAAGATAGTATTTTTGTTTTTGTTTTTTTTTTAATACATATTTTCATATATAATTCATATATGAAATTGGTTTTTGACAAAATGTCAGATAACAAGTCGGAAAGGAATTCATATAAATCAAAAAAAAAAATATTAAAAGAGAAATCATTCGAGTGAAGTAATCAATCACAAGATAAATTTATTATATCCATAAGCCAATTGTAATAACGTTGTTTTATTCCTCACTATAATGAAATCAATATATATAATTTCCGTCGTATGTTTGTACAGTCTGTAACATTATGAAGTTAGTTACAAGTTGTCAAAATTATTAATTTATAATTAAATTCATTTTTTTAAAATTTTGTTTTGTTATTAAAAAATATTGAAAAAAAAAATAAAAAAAAATAATTACCACGATTTGAATAAAGTTCATAATTTTATATTCTAAGAAGAGTTTTATGCCGCCGGCAGCATATAAAAGCTAGTATATTTATATAATAAAAAAAAAAATTAAATAATTATCATTATTGAATAAAATTTTAGTTTTAATTAAAATTTTAAATAAATAAGAAATTTAATTGAATACCATTTTATAATATATATAAACCATAAAAATATTTTTTAAATAATAACAATGTTTGTAATGTCAAAGAAATAAATTATTTATTTATTTATTTAATAATAAAATATATATATTCATTTATCACTATTTATCGAATTTAATAATTTATTCATTATTTAATATTTAATTATAAAGAGGGAGCAATAGATTCCATGTTTAAACGTTAATTTTAATTCAAATCTGACTATAAATAACAAAACTGTATTGATTTCAATGCAAAATAGGGAGAACTAACGCCCACTAGGTTGGCTTTACATGCAATGTCAGTCGTAATGCCTGTTGCCGACTTTCCAGGGGTTTCCATAAAACTCTCCTTTTTACTTATATTAAAGAATCTACCTGGCGAGAAAGAATTAAATAACTTTCAATTTTCAAATTTCTCTTGATCTTAATTATATTTTTGTTTATGGTTTCAAAGTAAAGGTCTTTTACTACTTTTGATAATGTGAAATCCTTGATTATCTGAAATTAAAAGTAAAGGTACTTTTAGAAGATCTATTTGTTAGTTATATTTATTCTTTTTATTTTAATTATTTTAAATTATTTTTAAGCTTATTATTCTGTTTATCTTTATTCTTTATATTTAATTTTAAGTTACCTATTTTGTTCACTTATCCTAATAAGAGAGGACATTTACTGTCTCTCCCCTTCTTCGATACTTCTCTTTCATTAGGAGGACCTAGTAAATTCTTTATACCAGCACTGTGGAAACATTTCAACGGTTATGTTAAGAGATTATATAGAACATTTCTCTTTCATATTATTAAGTGAAATTTAAACATTTGATATATTTCAACATGTGTTTTTATAATGATTTATTTTCCATTTATTTTTCTTATCTCATATCATATATTTTTTTATATTTAATATTGTTCATTCATTCATTACCTTTAAATTTAATAGAAATATATATGTTGAACTTATATAAAAACAACTTACTCCTATAAAAACAATATATTTAATTAAAAGTATTTTTATTATATTATACTAAAAAAAATGGAAAACATGTTTATTTACTAATACTTAATTATTTATTTAGTAACAATTAATATAGGTACACTTTACATTTGAAAATTATAAACAACATTTCACTTTCAATTTTCACTTTTGCTTTAAAATTCGAATACTTATATAAATATATGTGTTTGTTTTGTGATCTAAATCAATTTAACTAGTGGAATTCAACGCCATTCAAAATGACAGAAGCCATATAAACAAACACTCTTGATAACGACCCTCTATACATAATTTTATAATTACACAATAAAACATACAATATCTATCTATCTATCTACATTATAAATAAACAAACGAAAAATCCTTTTTAAATATTTCACTTTTCAACATTTATTTTTATTTTTATTTAATAATATATGTTTTAATATATTTGATTGAATTGTAAACAATCAATAAATATAAGTTTTAACCAAAATTTAAGTGTCGAATTAACTCGAAATTTGTTTATAATTATCAAATTTGACAAATAATAATTGTTAGATGAGTAAATGATTATATTATCATTAATTAATTTAATTTTTACTATCTCGCCAGAAGTTGAGAAAAATGTCTGTGTATGTGTGTATGTAGACAAGATTACACAAAAGCTAGAATCATGAAATTTGGCACAAGGGCATTATTCAAAATGCATAGTTTTCTATCAACTTTTGAGAAATGTAGCTCATTCGGAAGAGGACCATTACCTACCACGTTTTCATTTTGTTCCCTTTAAACTGACCGTAAAAATAAAGATATATGTTTGATAGTTTTTCACATGATTAAAAATTATATAAAACTGCTATATATAGAATTTCAGTTTGATTAAAACGCTGAAAGTTCCGGAATTAATTTTTAAAATTTTTTAACACGTTGACTGCCAATCACACGCTACGTGTTGACATCAATAAAAAGCCAAACACGCGCTGGTTTACTACATATTATTTATTAATTTTAATTGAAAATTTATAATTAATTAAATTTAACTTAAATATAATATATGTTAATTAATCCAATTCAAATTTGCGAGATGAAGACACTCAAGATTTTTATTATTTGCAGAAATATAAGTTACTACTTTATTAATAAAAAATTATATTTATTAAATCGTTAGTTAGTTTCATCAAAAAAATGAATAAATACTTTCTAAGTTATTATCAGGAGAAGCCACTGAATATAAATATTTTAATATAGATCCCAATAGAAAGCTCAAATTGTTAAACTCTGTTGGACAATTTCCATTGTGACCAAAATGCCTTCAATTAAAAGAAGATACCCATATAATTATTTAATAACTTTATAAATATAATAATTATAAGAATTATTTAATAAAAAAAAATGTTTTGATATTAAAATTTTTCATTTTATTTATTTAAATCTCAAAATGTATTGAAAAAAAAAACAAATAAAAATAATAATAGAAATATAGTGAGATACAGTCCTTGGTAAGAAGAAAAAGTTGATGATAAAGAGCAGCCCAGTTAATGTCATAAAAAAAATACTGAGCAATTCCAATTTTTTTTTTATCCATGAGATACAAATATAATCGAAACATTAAAGAAAATAATAAAATTATTTTATCCTTGAAAAGTCTTTTAAAATGAAGTAAGTATATTATAAAAAGGTCATTTAAATAAAATATATTAAATTATTAAATAAATAATTTTATGGGTTTTGTAGACTAAAATTTTAAAATAATAAATGAGAAAAGTTAATCGAGATATTAATTGAGATGTTTATACATAGGATAAGAACAAGTCTAATAATTTGTGTCATAAAGCTGCTGCTGTATCCATCTCATCTCTCTCACTTCTTCTTAAGCAAAGCCTTCGTGATTGTACGAAAATGTTATCAACATATTAGTAACGGCATTAACATGGAGATGAAGGAAGATGGCTGATCCAGGAGACTCATAAATGAGCCAATTTGTCAGACCGTCTGTCTACGAGAAAACCAAATTCAAATTTGCAAATGCATTTGTCTATGCAAAATTATAAGCGATCAATCAACAAACGGATTCGATTTCGAGATGCATACATATTCACAATTCAATCAATCAACAATTTGAATGAAAAGTATGGAGTGGGTAGAATAGAAATGGAAGAGAGGGGGGAAGAGGAATAAAAACAAAACAAAGAAACAATTTAAATGAGGATCATTATGATTTATACCTATTTAGAAAATTCCCAAATTATAAAAAGAAACCAAAGAGATATGTATGATATGTAATTTGTAATAATATAATTGAATCAATCGTTTTAACCACTTTACTGTATTGTTTCCATAAATATCACAATTTTTACTATCTCGACAGAGGTAAGGTTGAGAAAAATATCTGTATATATATATATATATATGTGTAGGAAAGATTACGTAGAAACGGTTTGAGCTAGAATAATGAAATTTGATACTCGGGCATTATTCAAAATTCGTAGTTTTCTATCAACTTTTGAGAAATGTAGCATATAACCGACCACGTTTTGATTTTTGTTTCTCTAAATTGACCCTAAAAATAAAGATATATGTTTGATAGTTTTTCACATGATTAAAAATTGTATAAAACTGCTATGTATGGAATTTCAGCTTGATTGATTTGCTGAAAGTACCGGAATTAATTTTTTAACATTACTGCAAATCACGCACCAGCACGTGACGTGGTGCCTTCAACAAAGAACCAAACACACGCTGGGGTTTAATAAATATTATTTATTAATTTTAATTTATAATTTAATTTAAATATAATATATGTGAATTAATCCAATTCAAATTTGCGAGATAGTTTATTTCCTTAAAAAAAAACTTTAAAATGTATTGGATATTCTCTATTTTCAGATATGAAACATACTGTCAAAAAATAACAACTTAGAAATACTATAGTTCAATTATCATCCACAATAAATGATAGCAATAAGTATAGCATTTGCCTCAGACTTATACAGTGATAAAAGTACCCATCAGAAATGTATTTATTAAAACTTTTGTGGTTTATTTCATAATTATTAAAAGGATAGTCTGCTTGTGTCCGAGCAAGCGTACTTTACTTGATAACTACTGTCGAATATGCAGCCGAAACGTTGTATGTTCATTTAATTCAATAAATAAATTATTGAAATATGTGGTCTAAAATATAATAAAAATCCCTTTCCTATCAGAAATAGACTTCAAGAACAATCATCTTTTTCCACATTAATGAAATTGTCATATTATTTATATTTATGCAATAAATAGAATACGAGATGAAAATTTATATCTACTTTGAAAATCATTGCTTTTAAAAATTTGTCATAAATTGGTTTGTTTTTGTATTGTTTTGTTTTTTCGTTTTTTTTTTCTTTTTTTTTTTTTCTTTAGAAATGAAATTATGGCAATTGAAAAGAACCAATGTTGGGAAGAAAAAGAAAGAGTGGGAAAGGAAAGAAAGAGGGAGGTTTAAAATGCAACGCAGTACCAACTAGCCCTGTTGAGAATATATAAAAAGTGAAGGGAATAAGAAGAAGAAGCAGAAGACGAAGAAGAAGAAGAAAAAAAAAGAAAATCCAATTCGGAAAAGTTCACGTCTGCGTCATTTATCTTCTCCAAGTCAATACCGAAGAAAAACACGCTTGAAATTAAAATCATTTTTCCAACTTTTAACAAGCAATGGAAAAAGAAATAAAAAAATGACATATGCCCCCACTCCCCTCAAAAAAAAAAAATTCTTTTTCCTGTCCCCCTATTTTCTCACTTTCAAAGTAGAGGGAATCAATGAGAGAAATAGAATAGATAAAATACATTTTTAGTTTCAATGAAAGTATCAAATAAATATGATAAAAAGATTTGAAATAAAAATAGTATATATTTTGTATTTAAAATGAGAACATCTTCATTTCCACAATTAAATTTTCATTGTATAATTTCTACAATCACAATTATTTATTATTATTTCTCTGTTAAAGTTTAATAATTATTTCTATATTTTTTAAATTTATTTTTGAGCTAGAAATAATATTAGATATGTAAATTATTATATAAATCAACCCATGCGTTTTTTCTACCTTAATTTAGTTTATAACCTTAAAAAATGCAAAAGGTTATTTTCCTCTCTAAATCCAATGTATTTTTACAAGTTTTAAACAAAATTATAAATAAAGCAATAAAGAAGTTAGAATTATTTTTTGAATTTTTTAACAATAAGAAAAAAGCTCCTCGCAATAATTGACATTTTAAATTTTAAATGTTCAATTTAATAATTATGTTGGTATTTTGTGTTGAAAATAAAACGGTTCATCATATAGTTAGTATAAATTTAAAAATATAGTTAATTTATATAAAATTTTAACATAATAAAAATTTCAACATTATTTAATTATAGAAAATACTAAAATTATTTATTTTATTCAATGAAAATTAGTTTTTTAATTAATTTAAATTAAATTAAAGCATTAATATAATATTATAATATAAATCGATTCTATTTTTTCAAGAAATTAAATTCAAATAAATGATATAATTGATTTTAATATATTTTTATTTAAATTTTTTATTTACTTAACGTATCTTTACTTTTTGTATGTAATACTATTAATGATTAGATTATAAAATTTTTATTTAATATATATAATCGAGTTATTTCTGATTTATTATTATTATCATTTCAATAAGAGACTTGTCTAGTAATATTAATAATAATTAATTAATATATACTGAATTTTGGAGAGAGAGAGTGAGAAAATTGATTATGTGTTCGGGGAGGAGGGGGGGGTGACAAAATATAACTGCCTTTAATTATAAATTCATTTATTTTGATGATATAATTAAGTAAACTTCGATTAACAACTTTAAAGTTAATAAATTTAATTATGCAAATGTATAATAATTTTATATTTATTTTAAATAAAATTTGATAATGTGTGTAAATTGATTTGTCGTTGATATTTATTCAGGCACACGAATCTACACGCTTTGAAATAATTTGTTAATACTTTTAAATTAAATTGCATTAGAAATTTAATCAATTAAAGGCATTCTATTATATTAAATAATTTAAAAAAAAAAAAAAAAAAAATTAATTGATAATAATACTTACCAGAGAAGTTAAATAGATCGTAATATTACACTAATAAAAGATCCATGTGGATTTTTCTTACCTGTTTCCGCATGGAACCTGAATTCAAATAAATTTGAATTCCCGCCCTCTGACTAAGTTTAAATAGTAATTAATTTAATATTTATAAATATTAGTGTTAATTAATTATATAATGTAGTTTAATATTTTTAAGTTAATTTAATTTATAGTTTTAAATATTTAATTGTTATTGTCATAAATTCATGAGGTTGACCACCCCCCTCCCTTACTATCTACATATAAAAAGACAGGCCGAGCTCTCCGGAGCCCCGCTGCTGTTGTCCCTGTCGCCCGAGTGCTATTGCCTTTGTCTGTCGCTGCGGCCTGTTGTTTTTATCTGCTCGTCCACTGCTTACTGGGGCTTTTTGGCCCACCGACGCCTTATTCGACCCGTTCGAATTTACAACTCGAACGCGGTGCTTTTGGGGTCGTCGACGAGGCTACAGATTGCAGCCGCCAGTCCTGTGCTCCAGAGTTTGTTCCGAGGGGGCAAACCCAGTGATTCCTGAGGGGATCATCTCTACCTTTGGATCCGTGCTGGTCCATTCATCCCGTTGGAAACTCGAGGAGGGTCCAAAGCCAATTGATCGTTGGATCAATTGCGAAACCAGCAGAGAAGACATCCAGGCAGCGAACGGCAGCGTAAACCCCCATTTAATTCAATTCCCGGTGGTCAGATAAGTGCACTTATGAACACTTTGAACTATATTAATTTTAGATTGAAAATTTAGATTTAAGTTGATATATAAAAATATTTAGGTGACCCTAAATATAATTAATCCGTTTTTAATTGAACCTAATTTTAATTTAATTAAATATTGTAAAAGTTGATTATAGTGTTTATTTAGCGAGTTTTTTTCAATCCCAAATTCTTAATATATTAAACATAGACCTTTGATACAGTCCATTTAAATTTCCAGGTGCGATAGAAGTGAAGAGGTTGCTATCGTAATTTTATTAATTCCTCTTTTTAGCCTTCGAGCAAAATTAATATATATTAAGGATTCATCCCATTCCATTTCCTCCCACTTTCAATTTTCAGGAACAATAGCTTTCTAGTATTTTTTAGGTCTTACAAGCCTCTATAGTCGATGTATCAAGCGGATACATTACCTGTAACAATAAAAAAAATACTTTTAATAATAGTAATATTAAATAATAATGAATTTTTGTGTAGAATTAAAGATAAAAAAAATCTAAATTCTAAATAAATGTTGGGATTTAGAAAATGGATTAGACCAGGCTACAAATGTATAGTGACGAAAAATAAGTAAAGGACATGGGGCGCTGTTGTCGGGCAATTGCAATGGCATTTCTCCATAGCCTTTACATTTAACAGTCACTATACGAAAAGTATATATATATATATCTTTCTATTATTGAACTTATCAATTAAACTCTCTTCCTTACTGCTCCCTTTGGGGGTTTGACGAAAACATGATTTCTCTTGTCCTCAAAAAATACAATCATGAATCAACAACCAATTTAAAGGGAGATTAGCTCAAATAAAGTAAGGGAATTTTAATTAAAAAAACATGGAAGACCAAGGTGGGTAAGCAAAGTAGAAAGGACGTAAGAGAGATGGAAAAATAGAAGTTGTGGATGGGAGTAGGTCAGGATAGGGATATTTTACAAACATTCGAGTTCCTTATAAATATATTAATTACATATATATATATAAAATTGAACTAATAAATATTAAGAAATGTCATATTTATTCTCGCTAAAAAGAACAAAAAAAATATATTGGCAAACTATTTATTAATAATCTAAAGAAAGAATTGACAAATCAAAAATTTAACTTGGAAAAATAGTACAGGGTGTTCCGAAATCCTGGACACATAGAACGTTAGGAGATTGGAGATGATAGATCAAAACTAGACAAGTGCAAAAATAAAATATTTAAGCCGAAAATTGCATATAGAAGTTGTTTTATACTGGGCATTATCGAGATCGATAATAATAATAGATTTCCTGGCTTACTGTGAAAAGAGTATACATCAACCAATAACAAAAATTTAAGGACCTTGCAATATCGGATTAACAGTCATGACAAATGCACCAGTGTTTTTGAAACAAATTGCTGAAGTTTTTTTGCACACGTGTTGTTCACCACAAAAATCGATAACTATTGTGTATAATAGAAAATGGAAAACAAGTATAAACTAATATGCCCAAAATCGTTCCAGTGACGTGGCTGGGTCGGCATCATGAACATCTTGTAGAGTTGTACTTTGCTACTAAGTAAGACATCTGAATGAATATTAATATTGGTTTTGCAAAAGGTATTGTCAGAAATATTAAACCTTGTTCAAACACAAATCACATTATACGATTCGACCCTATTTCAGTGTGAATGTCGACGTTTTAGATATTATGTAATTGGGGCGATGGATTGCCGTAGTGGTCCAATCATCTAGCCACCCCTTCTACCAATTTGTTATGTCTGAACTTCTTAGATTATCTGTAACAGCTGGCACCTTTCAAAATATATATAATACATCAAGTTAAAAAACCTCCTTTGGTGGTAGTGAATTTGTACAGTTGTTGTGTTGAGGAATTTGTTTTATTTTAATTTAATTTTGTTAAATAAAATTTTTTATCAATGTCTTAGAATTCCATCGTCTTGTTTACCATCATTTTTAAACGCAGGCTTTTTGGCATTTTATCGCTCTTTGGCATGAGTTACGACCTTGTATGGTGATTTATATTTGTCTATTTGTGCACTATCAGTCCCTAATAGAAATCATAAAGTATATTAATATTAACAATAAAATATTATTCAATTTTACTTATTTTACTTATTGCTTTTAAATATTCTACAAATTTTAATGAAATTCAATTAAAAATAAAAAAAAAATAATTTAAAGATTAAAAAAACAATAATTTAATTTAAATTAAAATTAATATACATTTTGATTAATTTAATTAAAAAAAAAATAATTGGATAATAAAAAGGGTTTATTTCACACCTTGCATATTCAATTACTTATAGAAAATATATATTAGTAATTGAATTTTGAATAAAATTTAAAATAATAGAATTTAATGTTAAATTTTGATTATAATTTTAATTAATCTACAAATTAGATGGTTTAAAAGGTTGGTTTTTAGTTAAATTTAATGGATAATATACATGCCCTAATATACTCTATTCAATTTAAAATTTATCTAACCTACATGTTTTTTTTTCTGTCTTTTTTAGCAACGTAATTTACTTATTCTGTTCAATTTCGTCATCAATGCTACACCAATTGGACAGCAAGGGGATGAGCACATGTGTGTAGAGTTGATGGCAACTTGATGGCATGAAATAATCGAGAGAGTGAGAGAGGTAGATAGATAGAAAATGGAGAGAGAGGGGGAGAGAGAGATTGGATAATACAAAAGAACCCGATGTCACTCGTTTCGTTTCTAAAACAAATGGATTAGTTCTCTTAGCCATTGTCATTTAATGATTATAACTTAACAAATGGAATAAATTTAACGCTCATTTCTTCCTTTACGCACCCACCATCATCAAATTGTTTTTTTTTTTTTAATTAAAACATCTTTGCTTGAAATTGGCATTTATATTCAAGATGGATACAGAAAAAAGGATAAAGAAAAAAAAGTTCATTTTTTTAAATAAAAAATTACAACAAAAAATATAAAATGTCACAATTGTAATTATTAATATTAAATTTAAAATAAAATAATAAATATATATATAAAAAATAAAAAAATAAAAAAATTGTACATAAAAATTGAAAGTTATATTTCCATTTGAAATTCATTCTTAATATTCCAATAACAATTGAATAAAGGAGAGAAATTTGACAATTTCAATCATCTTATCCATTGATTGATCCATAGAACAATAAAGCAATTAATTATTCACTGAAATAGTTAGCTTCACTTGTTGAAAGAGAAAATAGAGTTTATTTTCTTAAAATTATCATCTTTTAGATTTGCTAACAGGTCCGATTTCATACATATAAATTCTATTCTTTATAGACTAGGGAGTGATAAAGAAAAGTAAACAAAAATATTATGAGTGAATATTGAACATAAACAACAATTTGGAGGTAGAAACATTCGAAATTTACATATTAAACTATTAAAAACAATTATAAATTTTATAAAATTATACGAATTTATAATAAATAGTTATATAAATATATAAAATAAATGTTAAAAAAATTAATTTCATAAATGTAATTAAAGAAAGATGAGGTCTTCGGGGGATGACTGCATAACGAGGAATTGCATGACCTCTATGCATCTCCTGACATAGTTAGGGTTATAAAAACGAGAAGACTGACACCTGGCTAGAATGGGAGAGAAAAGCTGAAGGAGACCAATTGAGAAACGTCCGCATGGAAGACTTACTGGAGAGATTGCATAACTAAGAATTGCATGATCTCTATGCATATAAAGATAAGGTCATATTCAAGACTATTGATAAGGAAGGGACAAGAGGCTAGAATGGATGAAAAAAGAAAAACTTATTTGTGAAGAAGCAAAGACGCGGTGGGAAGATATATAAAAAAATTTTGAGCAAAGAATAGGAAAAGAGATCAATATATTAAATACATGATGAACATGTGATGACATGATCGAATTAGACATTGATTATAAGGGTAGCTTGATATAGGAATATATTTTGAAAATAGAAATCCAATTCAAGTGGATAAGAAATATTTCAAAGATTTTATTTATAATTCATTACAAATTTGACAAGAGAATTGATTGCCAAATCTAATGAACATCAGGGACGCGAGGGAGATAGGAGAGGGTAGGGGTTGGATGGTTATGGCTCAGGATAGGGACACTTGGAGAAATGTGGTTGCTGCGGCCAAGAACTTTCGAGTTCCGTAGAGCCACCAAGATAGACAAATATAATTATTGTATAACACATTAATATAAAAACAAATAAAAAAATAATTAAATATTCAATTAAATTTTTATAAAGGAAATAAGAAATAGATATAAACATTGAAATTGAGAAAGTTTTTTTTTTTATATTTTAATAATAATAACGAAAGTAAAAAAAAAGAAAAAAAAGGAAGATAAGAATGCAAAGTAGGTTCTTATCGCGTTCATTCAAAACTTTGAAGGAAATTCTCTCAAATTAAAGCATTACGTTTAAGTTCTCTATCTTTATTATTGTTTTCTTTTTTTTCTTTCTTTTTTGGAACAAAGTTTTTTTTAAAATGTGATATATTATATCAAACATGCTATAATATTATGTAAATAATAAGGCTAATAATAGAGAATAATACTAGACGTGTTGATATCTAATTCTGCTTCTATTAAATAACTTTTTTATTTTTCTAAATTAATTTATAAAAAAATAAATAATTGAAAAAAAATATGCTTAAGAAAATGTTTAAGATGTTTTCCAGAAAAAAGGCGTTAATTGTAAATTACAAGATGGAGTTATGGAGGCGTGGTATTAGGAAATTTGTTGGTTTTTGTGATAATAGTGAAAAATTAAAAATTAATTAAATTAACAAATTTGTCTATATTTTGCATGTTGTTTGTGTAATGTGACTATGGGGGAATCGTTCCAGTAGATTCGCGAACTTTTAGAGATTACGCCAGACATAGATAGTAAAATAACCTAAATTAATAATTAGAAAAGAGGAAATCTTCTATCATGACAACATCCAATGACACAATTCTATAATGAACCTTCGATTTAAACAGTCACATTACACAAAAATTGGCAAAATATTGTCGATAATAATAATGCAAATATGGTAAATAAAGTGATTTTCATATTATATGAAGAAAAAAGTTTTTTCCTAGATCCAATATAAATATTTAAATATTTTTTTATAAAAAATCAAAGAAAAGTAGACTGATGGGTGTAAGTGACAAACAGGTTGAAAAAGGCTCAAAGTATATGAGGGAATATTGTGCCGCACATAATGGTATATAGAAAATGTCAATATTAGAAAAAAATAATTTCTATGGGGAATATCATTTTAATTTAAATCAATTTGACATTTAAACCTTTTTTAAAATTCATGTATTTTGGAGTAGTAATGAATTTATAAGCATAGAATATTAAATTGGTTTATGTGACAAAAAAATAATAAGTTAACCGATATTAAATTCAATCAGGTTGAATTTAAAATTAAAAAAACATCCCTCCCCATATCAAGAAACCTGTTTTGAGATATACTGGTGTTCTATATTTTTCCAAATGTATATTTATATACTGAACTTGAAAGTTTTTTTGCCACATTTCCACCCCTATCATGTGGTATAACTATCCCAATTTCTTTTATTTTATCATTATCTGCTCACAACGGTTTGGGTTTACGTTAAAAAACCTTTTTACAAGCCTCTCATACTCAAATAGGCGAACTTCAATTTTATGGCTATAATTAGGGATGCATAGAGATCATGCAATTCCTCATTATACAATCTCAGCCATCCCTTTGTATTCTCATGTCACTAAAATGTAACAAAATATCTCATATAATTCAACAGTTAAATATGGTTTTATAGATTTTAATTTTGATACACTTCGAAAATATACTTATAAAAAAAGTACATGGAACACCTATCAATCGCTAGATCCTTTAACAAATGTATACAATTTATTATTATAAAGTTTAAAAAGTTTATAATTTTTTAATTATTTATTACAATTTTTAAATGGGTTTTCTAAAAATGAACCACCAAAAATTTGTTTATTAAAATGGTACAAATTAATTAAAATAACTTGATTTTCAATTCAAGATGAAAAATATACCAAATTTACTTAATAAAATATTTGATCCTATATTATATTTATATGTTGTTATAATTAGATGGCTTCAGCTTTATATTTTTCAAAGTAGCAATAGCTTATAGAATGTTTCGACCAAGGATTACTACTGATAATAATATGAATTCTGAAATTATATTGACACATGTCTATATTTTAATTAAGAAATTTTTTCTTTTTATTTATAATAGTCAAATATTATTTATATTATTTATAATTCAATCTAAAAAAAACATTTTAATTAATATAATATAATTTATTTAATATTATTAAATTTATTCAACAATTTATTTGAAATTCCTTCATTTATATGTTGCTAACTTCATGAATATTTTTTTGTTTGGGGGATGATAAATATATTTCGTAATTTTATTCTAAAATATTATTAAAATAAATATTTTTAATTTTATTTCGAGATTAAATAAAAAATTTTAAAATAAGAAGAAAATACTAATAAAGTTGATTTTTCTCGAGGCTGAATACCCATACAGATCGATTTTTCTTTATAAATATTATTATCTATGGTGTGAATTTCAAAAAAAATACATCGAACGGTTTAATATCTCAAAAATATACAAATATATGTATATATAATTTTTGCTAGGATAATAAGATAAAATAAAAGATAGCAATTAACATTTTGTTATTAATTGTATTATTAAAATATTAGTTAAAGTGAGATTTTATTTATCTATATATTATATTATAATAAAGACAATAATAATATTACTATATTCTATATATATATATATATATATATAAGAATGAAGGAGAGAAGAGTGAATGGGAGAGTATTTTCAGAGTAAGGGTGTGGATGGTATAGTGGCAAGGGAGGGTAAGGGTGGGGCGTTAAAGCATTTGGGCCTCGCCCCTATCTATCTCCCTCATACACACACACACACTCATACTCATTCAGTTCTTCTCTCTGTTCTGTTCGTTCGCTGCTCTCCCGCTGCATTGCAGTAAATTGTGACGTCATTTCCTCCCGTGCCATGAACAGGGAATAGAGGGGGGGGGGGGGATGAAGAGAGAGAGAGAGAGAAAGAGTTCAGCAGCAGCAGCAGCAGGAACATGAGGCCCAGGGATAGAGGGACCCCAGCAGCTATGATGCACCCGGACTATTACTACCAGCCACCCCAGAATCATCCCATCTCTCCTACTCTCCCCATCTCTAACCCACCCACAAATTCCCCTAACTGTCCCCCCCTCTAAAAACCACCACAATATTAAACAACAAAACAAGACATAGCCAATGGACAGATATTCTAACAAGGATAAACGAAAAGTTATCACCAAGTTGTTATTTTATTTTTGTCCCCTGATTTTTCTACTATACAAAAAATTATCTGATATTTTCTTTTTTTTTTGTTTTAGCATCAGGGGTGAGTGGGACAAGATGAACCTATTTTAACATTTTTATATTTTTTTGCAATATTCTGTCACTTTGTAAATTAAATATTTTGATACATTAAACTCTTGAACCTAAGTAAAATAACAACACTGATCAGTGGCGCAACCAGGTGGGGGGTTTAGGATTTTACCCCCCCCCCCCCCCCAGAAGAGAAAAAAAAATTCAAATTGCTATATATTATGTACTATATTACAAATAGAAAAGAAAAAATATAATCTTGCGTTTTATTTGAAAAAAAAAACAAATTCTTAAAGTATAACTTAGTGCAGTGGTTTTCAACCTTTCTCTAAAAAAAATTCTTGCGCCCCCTTACACATTTCTGAAATAGGCTATATTTCAGAGCATCGCAAAATCATCTTACCTTTTTTTAGAACAATATTGAAAAAATATTGAAAAAAAAATTGAAAAAAAAAATTGAAAAAAATTGATAAAAAATCGAAAATTTTCAAAAGTATGCGGGCACTTTAATTGCCTTCGCGCCCCCAAGTTTATTTTATTTAAAAAAAAAAATTTAATAAAAATTAAAAATTGCTTATTTTTTCGTACAGAATTTAATATAAGAAATAAAAAAATTATTTTATTATTTCTCATAAATCATAAAAAACAAAAGACTTAATATAAGATTACTAGATGATAGTGAAATTTTACTATTATTTAAATATAAATTAAATAAAAATACTATTCAAATTCTAAATATTTTTTATTTTGATGTTGATAGACAAAAATTAGACTAACTTCAAAAGGTACAAATGTATGTTTTACGATACGTAAATATTATACTATACATAAAATATTATGATTCAAATCAATCACTCAAGATGAATTATTAAGTCCAGTAGAATGAAATTTCATAAACAGAAAGTGATTTTTCTAAATTTCAGTCAATTTTTGATTAATATTTAAAAATATTTTACTTTATGAATATAAAAAATCGGAATAAAAAATAAGGATACATTTTGCATACAAACTAATTATTGTTTAAAGTTATTTTTAATTATCAAAGGTGATTTTATGGATTATTTTTACTTTTGGTGATATAGAAATATTCAAAGTAATATCCAAAAAAAAAATGGGAAGTCATTATTTTTTGATTTGATATAATGTATATAACGCAACCTTTCCCTAAATAAATATATATTTAAAGAGAAATCTGGAATTAAATACCGGACTAAATAGAAAGAGGAAAATGTTTTTAGAAATAAAAACAAAAACCCAAAATAAAATTATTTAACAAGAAAAAAAAATTTCCAAAACACAAGAAATTTTCTTTGAAAAAATCAAAAGAAATAAAAGGAGAAAAGGCCACGTGTCCTAAATCGTACTACTGAATAAATACTTGTATTTACTTATATTTAATTATATTTATTCATTATTCAAATTATATTAGGTTTTCGGAAAGTAAATTTCGTTTTTTTTTTGTAAAAGTGAAAAAAAAATTCGTATAATGAATAAATATTTACTGGGAAAAAACTGAACCAGATCATTTGAAGTAAAGTTTTTACTGTCCAAAAAATTAACTAATTTCTTTATCGTGTCTTTATCAGCTTCAACCGGCTTCTCAGTATGTGGTGCATCTTCGTCATTAAAATTGCCGGATCTAAATTTTGCAAACCATTTCTGGCATTGGCGTATTGTCAAAACATCTTCTCCATACACATCGGTTAATTTATTTTTGGCTTGAACAGTATTATCACCTTTTCTATAGAAAAAAGAAAAATATGATGAAAATGCTGTTATGCTCCTATATTTAAAAGGGCACCAACCATAAAACTACTGCGTAGATTCAATTGAACTTTTTCATACACAAGCATTGCTATATCTCCTCTCCAAATATATCATGACTATATGGCTTAAGTGTGAAGTTGTGTTCGAAAAAAATATAATTAAATCCTCAGATGGGAAAAACGAAATTAGTTTCCGGACAACATAATATAATTTACGAACACCCGTAAAAAATATTATGTGTTTGTTTTTTTTTTTGCTGACCCCCGCACACAGATTATACACGCAATTTTCACATTTTGAGTATTAGATCATGTTTTCCTCTCAATTCTCTCTAAATAAAATGTCTCAGGTCTTTGTAATTGCAACTTCAGTTAACTAATTTGAAGTTTAGTTAGTTAGCATAATACAGTTAGATAAGGTGTACTAAAGTGTAAGAACCTGGTACGACTTAGAAATCTGATCAAGACACGACTTAGCAAATATCAAATATTTGTATCCAAAGCACTTACATATATGCAAATTCGAACTATATTTTTTAAAACTAATGAGCTTTTTTTACGAATATTACCTATAAACAATTCAGCTCTCCTAAAAGTGTACTATCATGATTTTTTTTATCTATTTTTGGATGTAGGCCTCCCCTAACTATTTCCAGCTTTCTTAATTCTTTTAGGATTCGCCATTGAATGATTAGGGGGTTGGAGTATATGTGAAGGATTCTAATATTGAATAGATAGGATTTTTTAGGGTTTGGGACACGACTTCCTCAATGGAAGGCGAGGAAAAGTCGTGGCTTGCGTGAGCAGGGTTGCTTCCGTGAAATGGACCTATCATTATCGGGATCATAGAGAGTGTCCACCCGCTTCACTTAAACTACTCGCTCCGGCGGTACATATACTAAAATTGGAATGCTGTATATATAATGTAATAGAGGGAAAATCCATATATATATATATATATATATATATATATCGATTAAAAATTTAATAATTAAATACTTTAAACACATTTATTCCTTAAATTGACATTAAAAATACAAAGTAAATTATATTAACCATTAAAGTTCTACATAAAGATTTTATATATTAACACACTATGAGCGGAGCGGGTATTTGTACCCGTTGCGGGGACTGTGCCACTTATAAGCGGCGCGGGTATTTATACTCGTTGCCACTTATATAATATATATTTTCCCTTGTGTCACTTAAAATTACTTATTTTAAACGATATAAGTGGCAACGGGTATAAATACCCGCCCCGCTTATAAGTGGCAGTCCCCGCAACGGGTACAAATACCCGCCCCGCTCATAGTGTGTTAAAATAAAATTAGTTGTTAATCTTTATAGATTAAATGTAATAAATAAACAAAAAGAAGAATATATATATATATATATATATATATATATATATATAAAGTAAAATATGAAAGAATGAGAGAGAGTTGTGTAATATAGATTTAATCAATTTGATAAAAACAGACACTCACTCCTACACTCTCTTGATAATATAATTGAATAGGAAAGGGAAAGATTCATTAATTCCTCTGGGCTGCTCTCCTCCATCATCCAAAAGTGCCATTTTCCTTCCGTATCCATTATCTTCTAAGGAAAATTTCTAATTAAGGTAGAAGAAGAAGATCCATGAACCTAAGATATTATCTCTTTATGAAATTTACAACACTACATCAAACACCTGATTAATCCAAATAAACTATTTTATTGATTGGATATGAATGTATGTTCCGCAATAAAATTAATATAAATTCTGGCTATTTGACTTGATTTAAAACCAAAAACATTTTTATAAATATAAATAAAATATAAATTTATTAGTAAAATGAATTAATAAAATTAAGTAGTATATTTAATTAATTTAAATGTTTATTTTAGATAAAATTAATATCTCTCTCACACTCTCACGTAAAACCGTATCAAAGGACCTTATGCGAATTGCTCGCCCCTCTCTCTCTCTCTCTCTTGCAAGAGCCCTGACATTGCCCAATAGCCAACAGCCTTTTGCCAGCACTTCGCCTACGCCGCCCATGTCTGAGGAAGATAAACCGCATTCTTTGAGAGAATACATCTCGCCTGCTTTTGGATCCTGTTAGGATGAAGAGTATTCAAGATTAGACCTAATAAAGTCCACTATATGGAGAGTTTTCTCATAAAAGAAATACGTATAATAATTTAAAACTTCTTTTAATGCTTCGAGCAAATTAATAAATGCCAAGAAATCATTTCATTTCCTTATTATCCTAAAAACAATATTCCACTCACAATTTGTCTAATAAATTTTATAATTTTTTTAATTTTAATTCACTAAAGAATTTAAGGTTAATCAATTTTTCTGTCTTTGAGAATATATCTTATCTTTTTATAATAGCAAAAATTGTATATATATATATATTTGAGATATTAAACCGCTCGAAGGATTTTTTTTTGAAATTCACACAATAGATAATATTTATAAAAGAAAATCGATCTGTATTGGTTTCAGCCTCGAAAAAAGTTAACGTTATTAGTATTTTTAATTTAAAATTTAAAAAAATAAAAATTTAAATTTAATTTAAAATAATAAATGTATATGACGTCAGCAATTACGTCAGTCATATTGAAATTTGTCTCTTGCCATTCTTTTTTAATTAATATTGTATTAATATTTTTTTATATTTAAAATATTTTAAAAATTTTTAAATTTCGAAATAAAATTAAAAATATTTATTTTAATAATTTAGAGTAAAATAAGAAATATATTTATCATTCTCATAAACAGAAAAAAAAATATTTGAACCCTGAATCAATGATTTTATAAAAAAATAAATAAATATGCCGGAGAACATCATAATATAATACTTTATTTTACGATATTCAATAATAAAAAAAATAACAAACAAATTAATTAATTTTAATAATAAAAATAATATTTTTTTTTGTTTTGAGTATTTATAATCTAATTATAAAAAAATAAAAACGTGATGTATACGCTAGAATGTAAATCAACATCTACACAATTACAAAGCCATTTTTAGTGACCTAAAACCTAAAAATGTATATATTCGATTTATTATCATAAATGTAATATTATGTCTTCGTAAATTGTAAATAAATTATAATATTTCGATCGTTGATGGAATAAATAAATGTGTCGTGATTAGTTACGTTTGTTTATAATCGTATAAAATATAGAGTGGCTATTTTTAGCAGCTGTTTTTGATTAAATGTCTACAATTTATAGAGAGAGAGAGGGAACGATTTGGCAAAAGAGAGAATATGGGAACGAGGTAGAGATTAGTTGTGATATAGGAGATTTAATTATTCAGCTGAAGGTTTTACAATCTCACTTTTAATATTCATTTAATATAATAAAGATCAATTATGTGAGTCCACTATTTTGGAAAAGAGCAATAAGAACATATTATTGGCACCTTTGATGAGTGTTATAATATGATATGAAGTTTAATTGATGAATTTGTTAAATTATTACAATTATTACGCATTATTAATTCTAAAAATATTTTTCCTGCAATTTTATTATAAATAATATTTTTTTTATGATGGTTGCAACGAGCAAACCTTGACCAACGCTTGAAGAATCGTTTTTCAGCGCTTTGACTTCCTTTTAACACTTACGTGCTTCACCAGCTAACCTTTTCCATATTAGAGGGATTTTCACAATTTATTTACTATTTAATTTTTAAGCTTGCCACCTTGCAAGTGAATATTGAAACATTTTTATATTTATTTTTCAGTTTATTTTAATATATATGTGGAGTTGAAAGAGTTTCAATTTTGAATTGTATTATAAGTTGAAATAAGTGGGCATACGACATCTATTATACTAACGAGAGACTACACATACGGCAAGCGGTGGGGACAAACAGCGTAGACGAACACCAGTGAGTTAGCATTTAGAAACACGAGTGAACACGACCCAAAGAAGATTCAAGATATACGATTTGATACGACCCACGCCTCCACAATTAACTACGATTCCGATATATGATTTGATACGACCCACGCCTCCACAGTTAACTACGATTCCGATATACGATTTGATACGACCCACGCCTTCACAATTAACTACGATTCCGGTATACAATTTATGAAACCCCTAGACAACACCATTTCTAATTATATTGTATTTCATTCATTTCAATAAACTACTTTTATATAAAAGTACAAGCGTTATTTTTGAACCACCACTCTTTATATATAATACCACATATATATAATTTACACTTACCACTATATGGAATTCTTAAACATATAAGTTTATATTGTGCTATAACACATTATTTATTTAATAAATTAAACCACGCCTATCAAGACATAAAGTGAATTGATTTATTTCACAAATTCATTCCGAGCCAATTTATTTTGTGCCACCCAGTATCTACGAAACCTCCGTCAAGTTATAATCTTTTACAAGTCTCTCTTGAGGCATCTGGATTCAAGAGACCTTGTTTACGCCCAATTTATAATAACTGTAAATGGTTGGACTTCCTAAAATATAGTGAGGTCTTCTGATACGCAAACCAAACTAAGCCAAGCCATTGAAGACTTTAACACGCGGGAAAGGAAGGGAGATAAGGGGGTGGGAGTTGTTCGGTACCAAAGGAGAGAGGAGAGGGGGTAATTAGAGGTAATAGAGAGGAGAAAACACGATTGGGCGCCAACGGATATTATCTGTAAAGAAAATAGGTAATAAAGAGATAGATATAGAAAGGATAGGGATAAAAGGAGAAGGGGAAGAAATGAAATAACTCGGTTTTTCTAAGTAATAAGTGTATTTTAAAGAAAATAAACCAACTGGCCTAGTGAGGTGTCCAGTTGGGCAAGGAATTATAATTGATCCGGTCCTATAATCAATGAACAATTTAAAGGTTAGTGGATTACTGGATAGTAATCCACGGAAAGAGAAAGGATAAATAAATGGAAAAGATGAAAGATATATCAGTAGAGGTGTCGATGGTAAGCTTATCTGGGTGGGCAGTCACGCCAAGATGCCGAGGTAAGTACATAATCGGCGAAATAGACTCCTTCCCAGGCGGGCCTCCAAGCCAAAACCCGAGGTAAGGATAAGATGGGGATGAGTACGACACGCGCGGATCGCTAGTGAGGAGCGCCTGGTGTAGACTAACTATTATTATCTTTCTTATAAAAGAAAAAATCAAAGAGAGGGTCAAAAAAATTTAAATATACCAAATAAATAATAAAAATGTGATTCTAAATCATCAGCAAATCATTGAGGATAAGGTTTTAAGTTATTTTTAAATACTAAATTTATTTTTCAATTAGTCTGTACAAAAAGCAAAATTCGGTCAAAAATCAATTAAAAAACAAATCTTTTTCAGTAGTTTTAAAATATAGTTCTATACGCCATATTATATTTTTATACTTGATTGTTATATTTCACCTATGGTAAAATAATATTATAAAAATTGAACTGTAATGTTGTTTATGAGTTTTTTTTTATTTTATTTTTTTTTTTTTTTGAGAATTTGAAGACAATATAAAATGAAAAAATAATAAAAAAACAAGATGAAAAATAGGCATACAGAATTTATAATGATATAAGATGATTTAGAGAGATTATTTATACAAAATCAGCCCAACAGGGGTTGTCTTTATAAAGAATTATCGGCTTTAAACATTTTATGGATTATCAGTGGTTAGAAAAGAGAATAGGGAAGGGGTAAGAGATGTAGAGGTGTAATATAAATGAAAATCTCTTTTCGTTGATGGAGTAGGCGTCTTTTTTTACAAGCGAGGATAATTTTCTAATCTATAGAGAGAGAAGGGGGGAGAAGGTAAACATAGATAAAGTAAAAAAAAAAGAAAACATAGATATGAAAGAAAAAAAAATAAATGAGAGACTGGGATAAATGAGTGAGTAAAGGGAGAAAGAAGTAAGCAAAAAAAAAAAGTAGAGTTAATGAATTGGGCTTTCTTAGAATTGTTAATTTAAAAAATGAATTCCCTTCAAGTAATATTATTTCAAATAAGGAGAGAGAAAAGGCAATAACCCTTTCTTACTGAGGTAGGGGAAGAATGATGAATTCAAATGAAGATTGTTTTTTATTCATATTTGATTTTTATTTATCTGTATTGTAGGAGTGATTGAGACATTACTTAAGAAATTGAGAAAAGAAATTTAATTAAATATAACAAAATTTAGGACTGTAGGATTAGAAAGCTTATTAATCTCTATGCATCTAGAATTATAAAATTGAAGAAAGTAGCAGAGATAGGAGGCATACATAGCTCAAATGAAATGAAAAAAGGTATGGAATAGTAAATTTGTTTTTATAAAAAAAAACTAATTAGAAAACGAAACAGCAGAGAAGAATGCATGAAAAGAAATAAAATTGTAGATTTTAGAGGGCATTAAGATAGAATTGGATGAAGGTAGCTTTGGATAAGGATGGTATAAATGGCCAACAACTTCGGCACTATTCGGTAACCAGATATTTAGATATAAAACAAAGAAAAAATAGGTTATATTAGATTTGAGTTTTTTGTGAGATCAAAAATTATATTAAATAATATAAGAACAGTGACACAATTAAAAAAATCCCGATTTTGAGTTAAGTACACTGGTCAATGTATCTCTTATACAACTACAAGCACGAAAAATGTCATATCTGTAACTCTAAATTTGTCCGCAATATGGCAGTTGTGTCACCTTTACTTTTAGGTTAGTTGACATGCAAGAACAGTGTAACTTTAGAATTCGTACGAGGCGGTGTATCCAATATACGGCAAGAAAATCGACATATTTCGAGTTAAATAAAAATAATATTAATAATAATAAAACAGTTGAATCGAATTTTTTTTTATTGAATATTTTTAAAATAATTAACAAAAGCAAACAAACCAAAAAGTCAAAAGTAAAAAACATATTTATAATTTATCCAATAAAGGTGACATAAGTATTACTTGAAGGGTCACAACATGAAGAAATTATTTTATTTGAGCTAGAAAAGTGACACAATTCAAAGACCTCGCCTGTAATTACCTCTTAACGCAACATAATATATAACCAAAACATAATTGAATTTAAAATAAATAATATTTTATTGGAATGTAAAAGGTGCTTGTATAATTTCCCTACAAGTTTTTTAATTTTCTTTAATTCGGAGTTTTCAAAGTTTTTTAGTTGTGCCATTGTTCTTACAGGGGTGCGATATATATTTAAATATATATATATATATATATATATATATATATATATATATAGTGAAGATGTTTTATTTTAATTTTAATTGAGAAGTCGATCTTTAGGCAAATTCATTATAATTATACCACTCATTTTTTTAATTACAGTAATTAACTAATCAACAGGTGTAAATAAATTTATGTGTATATCAAAATTATAATCTAGCAATAACTTACGATGCCTTATTAATAGAGAAAAACTTTGAACTGTTAGAAATTAAAATTATGTAAATTTTTTATAATTATTTCGTACAAAACTAGTATGTTTTATATTAATTTTTTATCTTAATGTTAATATTAATCCTTGATTTTTGATAAATTTTCAATTTTTTATTGTATGTTTTATAAATAAATAATATACATATTAGCAATAATTTAAATCTTTCAGCAAACAAAATATATTATTTTAAAATTAATAATAATAATAATACAATTTTCGAGTGATTCATTAAATCAATATAAAAATTAATTTTTAATGAATGAAAAAAGTTAAAACGTGCATGAGAGATTTATTTAAATGTTTATATTTGCGTGTGAATGTGTAGGTATGGTTTATAATCAATCTCTTTTATTAACACCTAATATGTATGGTGTACGACCTTTTGAATATTATAGCAAAAGTTGTAAAACAGAAATGATCAAAAGGTTACATTTTCTAAAACTTTTCACTCTTTATTATTATTATTACTGTTATTAATAATAATAATAATAATAATAATAAGGGAGAGGAGAATGTGAAAAAAAAGAAAACGAATAAAATGGTAATGATAATTGAATTGAATAAATGAATGAACGTGGAGAGAATTTCTATCAACAGAAAAATCAGAAAATATACATATTTGCATTCAACAGAATTAATAAAAAAAAGACAAATATTTTTTTTTAAGAAATTATAATTTTTTCTTTTAAAAGATTTATTGTAAATATATTAAAATAAAATATTAAGTTTACCAAATAAAAAAAGGTTTTCAGAAATTTTTTTTTTTTCATTTTTATAATGAGAACATTCAGGAGGTCCTATTTTGTGATTTTATTTAAAAAATCATCATAATTATGAAATTTCAACATTTACCATTTTTGTTCTAATATTTTACATATATTACTACATTAAATTTTAATGAATACATGAGTTAAAATAATTAATTATACAATTTGGGAAAAAGTTATTTATATATAATATATATATATATATATATATATATATATATATATAATTAATTAAGTTTAAATTAAATTGACTTGATTATTAAAAATTTAAGAAATAATATTAATTTAGAGCTCTTATATAGAAATATAACAATATTGATGAAAAATTTAAATCACATATTTTTTAAAATAATTTCTAATAAATTTAGATAATTAAAATAATAATAATAAATGTTATTTATAGAGACCCCTGAAAATAGGCAACAAGCAGTACAATACAATACGACAAACAAAACTTGTAGGTAATATTCAGTGTTAACTATAATTTTGTTTTTCCTGTGGGGGTATTTTTCAAGTGTTCAATTGAAAAAAAAATTATGCAGTCTTTAAAAAAAATTGTATACGAGGATAGTAACACATATAATAATAAAGAACGGAATTGATGTAATATTTTAATTATTTTTCATGTATGGCATCTAGGGATATTTAAAATCATTTTTTTTTACCATTCAAATGGATATTTTATTTTATGGTGGCAAAAATTCCTTGAGCGCGTAAATATTTTTAAGTGCGTTATAATTAAAATATCTCTGGACGACCCACACGCATATCTTATGCGGAACACTGGTAGTATCCCCCGTTTTATGAAATTGAATCAACATAATTTCGGCATTTATAGTTTAATTTGAGATATGAAATATATTAGTTTTTCTTATAATTTAATGAAAATAAAAATAATTTATTTAGAGGTAGAAAAATTTGATTAAGCTAAAATTTAATATTTTAGTTTAATCTACATCTAATAAATATGAGGTGTGGCCAGGCACAGAACCGACCAACGGTTTGAAATAAATTAATTTCCAAACAACATTATATATATTATATAAAGAATAAAAAAAATAGTTTTAAAACTCAAATTTAAATGACTAAATGATATTATCTTGGTTTTTATTTTTAGTTTAAATACTCAATTATTAATTACTACTCAATTTTAAGTGAAATATTTTCCGGCAATGAATATAAAATTAATACTGTGTAAACTGCCACTTCCAGTTTCCGGATATACACCAAAAGTTGATGAATTCATGGTACTGATGTATTAAGTAAATATACAAAATTTTATCAAAATCTGGTGAGCCGTTCAAGCTGTACACGTCTATACGGACACACAACGGACGGACGGCAGACGGACAGATATCATGTTAAAAATAATTTTTTCTGTTAACAAAATGCAAGATTCGTGGAGATATGTAAAAATCTCCACATGTGAAATTTGGTATGAAAACAATACCTTCCCTTCCTATCGTCGGTCGGTAAAAAGCAGTAATCAATTATATATAATTATTACTTAATAATTAACTAAATAATAAAGTAATTATTAAATAATTAAAGAAATTATTAATAGTATCATAAGCCATTCTTTTTAAATTGGTGAGATATAAATCAGATAATATTAATTAAATAAGTTGACCTGTGGCCAGGTCCGAACCGACCGAAATAAATTAATTTCCAGCTACAGAAACAATTTCAAATAATTTTAATATATCTATTAATGTAATAAAAAACAGATATCGATATAACATAAATATTTTTAATTTTATTTTATTTATAATATATATGTAAGATCAGGCTGTGACGTCATGAATGGCTGGATGATGTCATATAATTTTAAATTAAGAAAAAACTTAATAAAAATGATTTTTCTCGATGATAAAACCAATACAAAGTGCATGATTCGTGGTGATATGTAACAAATCTCCTCATCTGAAATTTGGTGTGAAAATAACCCATCCCTTCCTATCGTCGATCGCTAATACTACCACCTCCGGTTTCCGGACTTGCACCAAAAGTTAGGCAATTCATCATACTGATGCATTAAGTAAATAAACCAAATTTCATCAAAATCCGTTGAGCCGTTCATACATATACATCTATACGGACGGACAGACATGATGCTAAAAATACTTTTTTCAGTTAAGATAATGCATGATTCGTGAAGGTATGTAAAAATCTCCACATGTGAAATTTGGTGTGAAAACAATACCTCCCTTACTATCGTCGGTCGGTAAAAATGATGGACATTAAAAAATAATGCTGTTATGATGATATATAAAATAATAAATAAATAATACTCTCGTATAATATTTTTTAAATATTGTAATTTCATATTTTATTTTATTTTACAATTTTACTAATAATTTATTTAATAATTTTAATATTCCTGAAAAATATAATATATACTTATATTGATGTTTTAATTTTTACAATGAATGAATGAATGAATCTCTATTGATTGATATAATCAAAAAAATATGTTACCATTTAAAATAAAAAAAAATGAAATGAACACATATATATCTTCTTTAATATAAATGTATATTATACAGATAGATATAATACAGAAAAAAGCGGTACAAGCGGTAGAAATATTTTTTGTTTTATTTATATGAAGAAAAGTTTGTTTGTAAATTTTATTTAAGTATTTTTTTTTTTTATTTAATTTAATTTAACTTTTTTTTCATTTAGGTTGTAATGAATATTTTGAACGACAACGACAACGACATTTTCGTCCACTTGTTAAGAAGAAGTTACGTCTCCTTTGAAAAATGGATTTAATATCTCTCTCTCTCCTGTTTCTACTCGAATAATATACTGCGTAAGCGAGCTCTAAGGAGAGGGTGAAAGGGAAGGAGAAGGATGGTTTCTATTTGACATGGTAATATTCTAATTTAATTAAAACATGCCTTCTAGGGTGGAACCGTCTGTCCTAATATCTATAACGCAATCAGTGTCTTCTCGATAGCCAAAATATGAAAGCAGATGATAAGACATTACTCATCATCTTCTTCTTCTTCTTCTATATTTTATCATTTTTAATATATTTTATAGACCTAATATTTAGATAATTCAGTAAGGATTCAATTTGTCCTTAATTATAATTAATTATAACTGTTATACCGCTTAAATAATAAATTGAATTGATTTTTTGATCGAATAAAAAATATTAACGTAATAAAGATATTTTATAAAAAAATAAAAATCTGGAGTGTCTTCACTCGACTATCTCGCAATTTGAATTGAATTATTTAACATATATTATATTTAAATTAAATTCAATTAATTAAATTATAAATTATTTATAATTGAATTACATTAATTAATTAATTTTAGAAAAATTAAATTTTCAGTATAGGATAGTTATTCAACACACACTCACACAGACATTTTTCTCAGCCTTAGTGAAAATGACTCAGGGACCTTCAAAACGTATAAAAACATCAAAATCTCGACATCGAAAATTTTCGTGATCGCAATACTATCTGTTTCGAGATAGTAAAAAAGGATAATATATGTAGTCATTTTCAATAAATAATTTTAAGAGGTCCGGTTCGATCGGACCTCAGTTATATAAGTTGTTGATATAGTGCGAACGCCCAGGTTTCTACAAATCCTCGGGTAAAAATTCACCGGCCCAGTCAACCCAAAAATCTATATGTCTCAGATTAGTAAGACTAAAAATCAGAAAATTTCCTCTTAAAATACTCCCTTGAAAATGACACTAAAATGTACACCGAAACGTATAGACACAAATCTCACAATTAAACGTGAAAATAACTATAATAAATAATATTTTATCAAAAATATTTAATTACATAAAATTATATTTAACTAATTAACCATATTGCAACTAAAGATAGATTATTAATTAAATCTGACTTAATTAATATATATAGCTGTCCTTTACTTTTATGTGTACTAATAATAAATAAATGTATAATTATTAAATATAATACATAATATACGATATAATATACGATATATATATATATTAATTCACTACATTTATTTTTAATTAAACTTTCTTTACTTACTTCACTTTGAGCAAATGCTTCTGCTGTTTATGCAGTGATATTAAAACACGAATTAACTAAATTTTGATTTGTTATTTCTTGTTTCATTAAGCACGTATTTATTAAGATAGAATGTTAACTGAGATTAATAAATTTGGATTTTTTAAATTTTTTTACGTTTTACTTTCACGTTAAAACATAACAACGAAATACGAAATGACGGTTTATTTGAATTTGTTTTTAAATGATATTCAAATGTTTGTGAGGATTAGATCGCCCTGGCCAATTATCATCATTTTATTTTTTATTATATAGCGATAATCCCCAACATGCAGGATATTCTCGAATATTATTTATATATTTATAATATCATAAATTTCATTTAATTATGATTTTAGAATCATTGTATTTAATACATACATTCATTTTTTTTATAACAGGGTGCAACAAACATCAACAATTTCCCATATATTGAGGAGAGTGGCTCACCTTTTTACTATCTCGCCATTATTGAGATCACGAAAATTTTCGATGTCGAGATTTTGATGTTTTTATACGTTTTGAAGGTTCCTGAATCATTTTTACTAAGGTTGAGAAAAATGTCTGTATATATGTATGTATGTATGTAGACAAGATTACGTAAAAATGATTTGAGCTAGAATAATGAAATTTGGTACAACGGCATAATTCAAAATGTATAGTTTTCTATCAACTTTTAAGAAATGTAGCTCTTTCTACCACGTTTTCATTTTGTTCCCTCTAAACTGACCGTAAAAATAAAGATATATGTTTGATTGTTTTTCAGATGATTAAAAATTGTATAAAACTGCTATATATAGAATTTCAGCTTGATTGAATCGCTGAAATTACCGGAATTAATTTTCTAACACGACTGCAACTCACGCGCCAGCACGTGACATGGTCAAATAGAGCTGTCCCGAGGTATAGTGTATCCTAAAGTGAACCACCCTATATATATATACAATATATATATATGTATTCTTTGTATGAGATTTAAAAGGAATTTCTAAGGAAAAATTTATAAGTTTAGATTTATAAATTTATATTATCAATTATAAACCAAATTAAAAATAATGATCGCTTATTTGTTCCATAAAGTCATTTTAAGTGTTTTCTGATAGAAGAGATTCTCATTCTCTTTGGAAAATGGTAAAGGGCTTTTTTCAGTATGTTCAAGAGGACATATTTTTTATATATTTTTTTACGAAGAGGAGTGCTAAAATAGTAGGAGAGAGAGAGTTAAAATCAAAGAATTTTCTAGTGTGGTAGTATAAAGCAAAGGCGACAGCTGCCTAAAGATTCTGACTTCTTTGTCCTTTAAACGACTAACCTATTGGCAAACCCTTTCCAAAAACCACCCATATACCACTCCATATTAGAAGTACACCAACCATTTCATCCTTGCTTGTTCAAGCGATATTTTTAATTTTATATATATTAAAAATCCATTCAATGGAAAAATATTTCATCCTAACCACCCAACCTCTTTACAACTCTACATCCTCCTTAAACTCAAATAAAAAAATTCTAAAATGAAAAAAAAAGAAAAAAATAACTTTATAACATTTTTCAAAATTATGTATTATTATAATTTTATATTTTGCTTATATATATAAATTGTTATGTTTATCGGGGAATATTATTATATAATACACTCAGAATTAATTTGCAGTGTGAAGATTAGTAAGAATATACTCGATCTAAGCCGACATAAGCACTAAAATATTTCTCAAGGAATCATTAGATCGCTTGCAGATTAAGATTGATACTAGTTTTTATAAAAGTCTCGGGGAAAATCCGTTTGTTGCTGTCGTCCATTTCTATACCGAGCGGAAAAATGTCCAAAATCTTCTTGTGTAGGGGGTCTTTTATAGATAAAAATAACCATTCAAAGGGTATACAAAACACCTGCTGAAACATTGTTAAAAAGTATCTTAAACACCAACCTTATACCGTTACTAAATGCAAAAAACAAATAAATAATATTTTTTACGTACTAACCTTAAAAAATAACAGAAATATTTGGAATTTTCTTTTTACAGGAAGGATCTCAGCCAATATTTCAATATTTTAAATGTTCATCACAAAACAACAAAATTAATTTAGCTCAAAATATAAAGAGGGGGTCGCAAAAATCAGGCTATAATAGAATTAGTATTTTGTCTCCATGTGTTCAGGGTCTCTACTACCCTCCTAAACACTCCAAATCAATATAATTTCTTGGTTGTTTGAATATATATATATATATATTTAAACAACCAATAAATTATTTTTGGATATTAAACTGAATCTCAAACCTACGGATTGCGAATAAATATTCAAGGAAGCAAAATCTAAAAAACTATTTAATAATAAATAAAATGGTATATTATATCAAAGATAATACAAAAAAAAAATAAAAGAAAAAATCACTTCTTAGTAGTCTTCCCTTACCCATTTCTGTTTCTCCAATTTTTATCTCATCCCCTCTCGTGATGTTTCATTTCCTTCTTTTACAAGACAGGATGTTTCTGTTGTAAAATGATTGGGGAAAGAACAATCGTAACATGCAAAAGAGAAATAAACTATGTCCAGTAAAATAACCTGTCAAATGTGATACAACAGAAAATCTAATATATATTGTATATATACGTGGGTAGGTCAATAAGTCAGCGACTTTTTGAATTTTTCATCTCTTAAATGAAATAGCAACATTATTCCTGTCAGGAGGCAACTATCAGTTGATTCCTGTCTAAATTTGAACCAGTTGGGTATTTTAGTTATTGTTTGACATCCATTAATAGCAGACTACCACGTGATTTGACTACCTCATTAAGGGTTATTTTTTGCGAAAAAAAAACATGACTGAAACCGAAATTTTGCGCCATTTCGTAACCGTGGATCTACCACAACGCATCAGAGACCAAACAACAGTCAAAACAGTGGATTTCTCGGGGTGAATCGGCACCAAAGATGTCCTCGACAAATCTTATTTTTTGGAAGGGATAAAAAAAATTGGAGAAACGTTGAACGAAGTGTAGAGTACAAAGGAGACCACGTTGAAAAATAAAATATTGTTTCCTTCAAAAAGTTACGGACTTATTGACCTACCCCCGTAATATAATATAATAATATAAGATATTATGGTAAATATATATATATAATACAAATATTTCCACATTGATATGTAAACTCTGAAAAGGGTCAATGTTTAGTAAATATTATAATCAAGTTAGGAAAAAATAGAAATAGTAACCAAGAGAAAAGAGACAACGAAGTATCCTGGTGTTTTTACCCATGGTTAGGTCTTACTTTGGTTCTCAGCAAGGATTGGTTTAAAAAAAATTAAATGATTTGTAAATGATTGATAAGATAAGAAGCTTATTTACGTAGAAGACTGATAACGAATAAAAATTAACGTTAAGTTGGTGATTATTATTATATAGAAAATGACTGAATATCTTGTAAATAGATTTAATGACAAATGAATATAGTACAGTATATTTATTGTAAAAAAACTCCTATATAACAAAAGAGAAAATCGATTGAATAAAAAATAAACTATATATATAAAGGAGGGAAGAAACTTAGAATATCATCTGGGAAACCCAGCATTTCATTCCTTTTAGTGGTATATGGAAATTTTTTAAAAAAAGACGAGAAGGCGAGAAAAGATCATCCTGGTTAAAAGATAGAAGGGGCACTTCACCAAGGCAATCGTTCGGGTAGTCTCTTTGAAAACCACCAGAGAAGAGGCTGGGGATCTCGGGTCGTTCCTTGCAAATGATCATCATCGACCACCAAAATCTTCGAAGACTACTAGTAAATCCTTTGACAGATGATAGGCGCGAAGCTGTCCGATCATTGTAATCTCAATAATGGAAATAAAAAATAGAGAACCTGATTTTTTAAATTAAATTCAATATTAAAAAATTGTCCATTAATGAAATAAAAATAAATTGTTTTAAATCTTTATTGATAACTAAAATGAAAATTATAATTGATCAATTAAATAAACATGAAAGAAAATTTTAATTAATATATTAAAATGCAATTATTTGATTAAAATTATGTAAGTATGTGAAAATATAATTTTAGAAAATAATTAAAGTAATCACTAATCACAGTTTATTACAGATTATATAACTATTTAGTTCAATAAATTTAATGATTAAGGGAGACGAGAATTTCATAATTATAAAATGATTAATAAACTAAATAGGAAAATTTAACGGAAATGCTACAAATATTATTATTATTAATAAATTAATATAATTGAATACTATTAAAATTATAATATTTAATATGAAAAACTTAGGATTTAAAAAAAAAATAAAATATTAGCTATTCATTAGAAAAAATAAGTTGACCTGTGGCCAGGTCCGAACCGACCGACAGTTTGAAATAAATTAATTTCCAGCTACAGAAACAATTTCAAATAATTTTAATATATCTATTAATGTAATAAAAAACAGATATGGATATAACATAAATATTTTTAATTTTATTTTATTTATAATATATATGCAAGACGAGGCTGTGACGTGATGAATGGCTGGATGACGTCATATAATTTTAAATCAAGAAAAAACTAATAAATATGATTTTTCTCGAGGATAAAACCAATACAAAGTGCATGATTCGTGGTGATATATAAAAAAATCTCCTCGTGTGAAATTTGGTGTGAAAATAACCCTTCCCTTCCTATCGTCGATCGCTAATACTACCACTTCCGGTTTCCGGATTTGCACCAAAAGTTGATCAATTCATCCCACTGATGCAATAAGTAAATATACCAAATTTCATCAAAATCGGTTGAGCCGTTCATGCTGTACACATCTATACGGACAGACGGACGGACGGACGGACAGACATCATGCTAAAAATACTTTCTTCTGTTAAGAAAATGCATGATTCGTGGAGATATGTAAAAATCTCCACATGTGAAATTTGGTGTGAAAACAATACCTCCCTTACTATCGTCGGTCGGTAAAAATATGCTTAATTTAAACACAATGCCGTATAAAATGCCCTGGGATATATGTATGTATTTAGGATATCAAAATCAAAACTGGAAAGAGAGAGAAATTCAGAATTATATTAGCCAATATCTTTAGATAGTAATATATATATATATATTATATAGTTGTTTTATTATATATGAATGCATGCAGCATATATCGAAAGATATATAAAGCAAAATATCCAAGCGAAATTGGAAAGAGATGGTAGAAAATCTAATTTAGTTTAGTTATCTATAATAACTTCTATTTTATAGTAGAACTAGGGAACGGTCACGGAATAGTAATTCATATCATGCTGGAAATTTTGAAAAAGATTAAATATAAATAAATATGTAACCGAAATAAGGGAGAGAAATATATGACAAATTGCCATACATACTACAAAAAGTATATTGGTATGTCCTGGAGATATAATATACATAGATTGGTGTAAAGAATATGTTTTAAACAATAATAATTTATATTTTTTACTAAAATCTTTGAGAAGGCAGAAATGAATCATTTTGATAAGGGTCGAGTGACCTCTTTACTCAGAGGTAATCATTTTTAGGTAGAATATATAAATACCGTTCTCACAAAGTAAAATGGGAACTTTGGAAACAATAAATAATTAATATCAATAATTATTCTATTCTACAGTACAATATTTTTATAATATAGGTATTTTCTAAAATTTGCTAAATATGCACTATAATATTATAATTATCTAATAATACTAATAACATTATTATTATAGATGATTATATTAATTTCAGTCTTTAAGGAATTTACGATGTTTGTTAAAGCTGAGAATCAAGTGAAATAAATGAAATGTTTTTGAGTTCTATTATATATAAATTTAATATAAACGTAATCATAAATACTATTATTAATTTCTATCAATCTATTTCTGTGGCTCTACGGAACTCGAAAGTTCTTGGCCGCAACAACCACATATCTCTAAGTTTCCCTATCCTGAGCCACAACCATTCAACTCCTACCCTCTCCAATCTCTCTCAAGGCTCTTACTACATTGTCCACCCACCGCGTCCTTGGTCTTCCAAACGGACGTTTCTCAATCGGGACATCTTTCTTTGACCCATAAATGCTGCGATGAATCCTATTCTCAAATACTCTAAATCTACCCTCGTCTCCCAGGGTTATAGACCATGCCCCACAGCCATATAACCAATCAGACAAAATAATTGTTTTATATATTTTAATGTTGATCCTCCTTTGATAATAATTTTGACGAGATAAGCCCCATTACAGCATGATAACAGGCGTTACCCGATTGCAACCTCGATTTAAATTCTTCTCGAATATTATTATCCTTCATGTTTTCACAAGCTAAGTATTTAAATTTTTCTACATTTTCAAATTCTACGTTTTGTATGTTAAGATTTTGTGTGTTAATACTGTTCCTCTCTGTTACTAAATATTTTGTCTTATTATCCGCCTCTTTTCCTCCTTCAATTAATTTTTCTATAATATTATTAATAAATTAATTTTTTTCTATATTATTATTATATATTAAAAACTTCTATTTTATAATATTGTAAATAAATAATTAGAATAAAACGTAATGAGTGCGAGAGTATTATATTCTATCTAGAAGTGTCGTTAGGCTTCGGCTAAAGTTTTGAAATGATATTTTTAGTTCTTTCTTATGATTTTTGGCCACAATAATTAATTTCCAATCATGCTATGTATTTATCACTAATGAAATCTATTTTAAACCATCGTTTATATAAAAAAAATTAAGTTAATGAAATTATAGTTTTGTAAATTTATAAAAGTATTGAAAGATTTAACTGTTAAAAGCATAAAAGGCAGCTCATATATTTTGATATAATTTATTATTATTAATCAAATATTTATTAATACAGTTTGAAATTTAGTCTTTAAAACTCTCAAACTATATATTATTTTTCAAATAGATATTATAAAAAAAATGGATAATGGGTTTTACCCATTTCTATTAATACAATCGGTTATTTGAAATATTATTAAGAAAAAGTAGCAGAGTGTGGATGATAGGCTTCAAGGAGGGTAAAGTATAAGAGAAAGAGAGAGGAACAGAAAAAAATAGTGATTTTGTGGTTGGCGTCCTGGCAATATTTTCAAATGAGAATCTACTTCTTCAGCTCATCTCTCTCTCTCTCCTCTCTTTGAAAATATTACATTGTTCGAAATGGGCAAAATGGAAAATGGTTAGAGAACGAACACCACGTTGAATTTTCTGCTAACGTCATCAGGCGCTTTTGGCCATATGAGGTCACACTCATTCCATACGATCTATCTATTTTACTACTTACTACAGTCCCCTTTACAATCCACCACGTAACCCCTATTCAAGTCTTTCCCCCTTCCAAACAGATAAAAAATAAAAATCCCTTCACTAACATCTAACACGGTTACAATTTGTTAAAATTAAAAAATAAATGAAGGAATAAAAAATTAACATAAAAATCTTTATTTCTGCCATATGAAAAAATAAATAAATAAATTAACACTTTCAAATTTGAAATTTAACAATACAAAAATTTATTTATAAAATTTTCTAATCATTTTAATTCATTAATCAAATAGTTATATAAAAAAAAAATAATAAAATTTAAAAACTTTCCAATTATATTAATGTTAAATCTATCTATAATTGTGAAAAATAAGGTAATTTGTAATACACATGAATTTATAAAGTTAAACAAAATATTCAAAAATATATGCATTTAAGTGTTTAAGTATAAATTAGATAATAGATATTACCAGCTGGTCAGAGCGCCTATCTAATTCTCAAAATATATTAAGATCATATAAATTGGAGTTATTTATTAATTATTATTAATTATTTATGTCAAACTATTTAAAATTTGATACCTACATTCATCTCATTCAAAGAATATGTATATAATATTTATAATTTTGTTTTTGTTTTTTTTAATAAATAATTTTAATATTAAAAATGCGTAGAGGACGTCTAAAAAATCATATTTTAATTTTTATATAACCAAGAAATCATATTTTCACTCATTTTCAATTGATGAAATAATTGATCTCATAATTGGATTTTCATTTTCAAGTAAGATATTATATTATGGTTGGAATTAATTTACTGATTAAATTAAATTAAAATATATTAAAAATAAGAACACAAAAACAAATAAATGTTTTATCTATTTGAATATTTGATGACGAGAAACAAAATACAAATGGCCCCCAGTCCCGGGCAGCCCTTAAATGGGCAAGGGGTGCGAAGAATCTCCCGGCTCAGAATAGTGAAAACCAGATTGCGAGTGTGTACATGGAATGTCAGAAGTCTCTTCATGGCCGGAAAATTAAACAACGCTATCAAAGAAATGAGAAGACTTAAAGTTAAGTTCATGGGAATCAGCGAACTCAGATGGCCTGGTGTCGGTGTTTGTTCTCAGGAAGGAGGAACACTCTATTACTCAGGAAGTGAGAGTGGAGATAGGTTTCATCGAAACGGTGTCGGAATTCTAGTTGACTCGGAGTTCACGAGGTACGTTAAGAACTTTGTGCCCATATCGGATAGAGTGATGCTGCTACAGATTCATGGACAGCCATTTGACATAAATATCTTACAAGTCTACGCACCTACATCTGATAGTAAATACGATGAGGAAGTGGAAAAATTCTACAACACTTTAGAAAACACTCTAAACTCTCTCAAGAAGAATACCATAAACTTGATACTTGGAGACTTTAATGCTAAAATCGGTCAGGGTAGACGGGGGGATTTGGTCGGCGATTTCGGCTTAGGTGAGTGTAATGAGAGAGGAGACCGGCTCTATGATTTCTGCCAAACTACAGAGATGGTAGTAACTAATACGCTATTTAAACTTCCAAAGCGACGTCTTTACACATGGAAATCACCCAGAGACTCTATTGACAACCAAGAACCAAGTAGGAACCAAATTGATTACATTCTGATAAACAGACGTTTCCGAAATTGTGTTAAAAGAGTCACAACATACCCTGGTGCAGACATAGGCTCAGATCACAACCCTTTGGTTGCGGACATGGGCCTAGCGTTGAAGTCTGTAAAAAGAAAAAACTGCAACGTTAATATTATTGATACATCAAGATTACAATTTGAGGATGTTAGGAATGCTGTTATTGATGATCTCAATGGCAAATTAATGAGGATATCTATTGACGATCTTGACGATATAAATACTCAGTGGGCACTGCTGAAAAATGCTTTGGTGGAGACTGGTTCGCTTCACTTGAGGAGAACACGTACAATGAAGAGGAGGTTGTGGATGACGGACGAGATTTTGGATTTGATGGAAGAAAGGAGACTTCTCAAAAATAACATCGTGGAATATAAAAAGATGCAATTCAAAATAAGGAAAGGGATTAAATTAGCAAAACAAATTTGGATGACAGAAAGGTGTGAAGAAATAGAAGAATTAGTCTCAAAACATGACATGTTTAATATACATGTAAAGGTAAAGGAAATAACTGGACAATTCAGGAGTCGACCACCAATGTCAATACTAAATGAAGCCAAAAAACTAGTAACGGACGAAGCTGAACTCATGAAAGCCTGGCAATTGTACGCAGCAAAACTTTTTGAAGATTCCAGAGAGGAAGTTGAAATTGATGATTGCGATCCTGAAGGACCAAAAATAATAAAATCAGAGCTAATTCACGCTATTTCAATTGCTAAGAACAAGAAAGCGCCGGGACCAGATGGAATCCCAATGGAATTAATCAAATTCATCAATGAAGACAATATAGACCTGGTATTGAAAATATTTAACAATATCTATAACTGCGGTGTGCTTCCAGAGGAATGGCTGAAATCAACATTTGTTACTATCCCAAAGAAACAATACCCTAAGAATTGCAGTGACTATCGCCTCATCAGTCTTATGAGCCACATGTTAAAGACCTTTCTTCGAATAATACACGCCCGCATCCGATTAAAATGTGAGTTAGACTTAGATGACTCGCAGTTTGGATTCAGAAACGCCTTCGGTACAAGAGAAGCATTATTTGGCTTCAATGTTTTGCTTCAAAAATGTCGTGACCAACACAAGGATGTATTTGCATGTTTTGTTGACTACGAAAAAGCCTTTGACAGAATAAAACACACTAGACTGATTGAACTTCTGTGCGATGCTGGAGTGGACGAAAAAGATATCAGGATTATAAAAAATCTGTACTGGAGGCAATATGCCGTAATCAGAGTAGGAAAATCCACAACACCGGGAATTGAGATCCAGAGAGGAGTCCGTCAAGGATGCATTCTCTCTCCCCTTTTATTTAATCTCTATGCTGACAGAATTTTTAAGGAGGCCTTGGAAGAACTGGATATGGGGGTGAAAGTAAATGGCGTACCAATTAGTACAATTAAATATGCCGACGACACTGTGATCCTGTCTGAAAACATTGAAGACCTTCAACTACTTCTAAATAAAATTTCTCAAATTGGAATTAAAGCGGGCTTAAACATCAATATAGCCAAAACAAAATTTATGGTCTTTAGCCGCCAGCCACATGGAAACGCCTCCCTCCACCTCGATAACAAACAAGTTGAACGAGTAAGATCTTTTAAATATCTTGGTTGTATCATAAATGACCAGCTAGACCCGGATATCGAAATTAAGTCCAGAATTGAGGCTGCGAGGTCCACCTTCAATAAAATGAGATCCTTCTTCTGTGATGACAACCTAAATCTTAAATTACGACAGAGAATGGCCAAATGCTATGTTTGGTCCATTCTCTTATATGGTGTGGAAGCATGGACACTCAAGGTCAGTACGATGAATCGCCTGGAGGCTTTTGAGATGTGGATCCTCAGGCGAATGCTGCGAATTCCCTGGGTCGAGAGAGTTACCAACAGGGATGTCTTGAGGAGAGCAAACACACAGCGAGAACTCCTCAACACTGTCAAATGCCGGAAAATCTCTTACCTCGGCCACATCTTGAGAGGTAATAAATATCAACTCCTTCAATTAATCCTCAAAGGGAAAATTGAGGGTCGACGTGGACCCGGGAGAAGACGCCAATCCTGGTTAGGGAATATCAGGGAATGGACCGGCATAAGGAGCGTGGGAGAGCTGTTCCGCACGGCGGAAAATAGAGACGTTTTCGCCAGAGTGATCGCCGACGTCAGGGAGACCGGACAAGGCACTTGAAGAAGAAGAAGAAGAATATTTGATACTGATTGAATATTTAGTAAATAATATTTTATAATAATTACCGGAGTATAATAAATTGATAACGTCATTTAATTCTCCTACTATATATCGAATCGAATATAAAGATAAATCTTCAAAACGTTGTGTGAAACAATTTGAAATAATTTAAATGTAAAACTATTAATGAAATAAAAAAAAATCAAATATATGAATATAATATAAATATTTTTAATTTTATTTTAAGAATAGATATATATATCTCACAGGCGGTGGCTGTGTCGTCTTATATATACATTTAAATTAAAAAAAAACTAATAAAGATGTAGTTTTCGTGAGATATGATCAATAAAACTCAATTTTTCTTTATAAATACTATCTCTGGTGTGAATTTCAAAAAAATCGTTAGAGCGGTTTTTGAGAACAAAGAAAGAAAGAAAGAAACAAACAAACAATTTTTACTCTCATAAGAAGATAAGATATATATAGCATAAGTTATTTTTTTAAATAGAGTAATTAGAAAATTAAAAAAAGAAAAAAAATAGTGGCTTTTACTAAATCTGTTTATTTTTAGGAAATAATCTAAACTCCCTTATCTTTGAGTATGGAGCACTTATTATCTCGTTGACTTCTAAAGAGAGTTAATCTTGTAGAAAATAACTTAAACTTCACTATTAAATAGCAGCAGGCATAAAAGAGAGGGGGAGTTTGGGAGCGGTTTAAGTCTGAGCAAATTAGCTTCATTATTCAAAAGGAACTTAGTCGAAACATCACAAGTCGTAGAAAGTATGCAACGCAATGAGAGGAAACGAAATATTGGATTAAGATTGAAAGAGAAATTAAATTATGAGTATATTATATAAAACACTAAGCACACAATTTGGTTGAATTTATTAATTTCTATTTAATTTAGAGAATGATGACTTAAATATTAAAAATATATATTCCAATGTTCATTGGTAACAATGATCAATATATTACATATATTTAATTAATAAATATTGTTAAGTTCATTATTAAAATAATTGATTGAATCATTTTATTTAATTAATTATAACTATTTAATATAATTAAAATAATAAAAATTAAAATTAAATAAAAGAATATTTTTTAGAAAAATTATTTAATTTTGTAATAATTTTGTATCTATTAAATTATAATATTTAATTTTTACTCAAATAATAATATAATTTACTAATCAAATGTTTAACTAACTTATCAATAATTTTAAATTTATATTAAATATTTTATGGAATAGGGGCGACCGGAGAGAAAATCTACAGCACGATTTCTCCAACCCTTGTTTGCATTTAAAGTTAAAATAATTGTGTCATGAGGGTATTACGATGAGCATTTCAAATTTTTGAAAATTGTCGAGGTCCTCTATATACTTTCAAAGTAATTTATAAAATTCCGATTTTTATTCCTTATCTGTTATTTTTTAAGATTAGTTAGTAAGTCAAAATTAAGAAAGTATTATTTATTTATTTTTTTGATTATACCTAATATAGGGTTCACACTGAATGGAATTGTTAAAAAAAAATACAAGGGGAGACGTTGGGCAATTTCCCGCTTGGTATAAAAACGGGTTTTCCTGGAGACTTTCGAAAAATCATGAACCTTAAGGCTACCTAAGGACACCTTGAAAAATATGCTAGTTCTTATGCGACTTAGGAAAAAATTGAGAAACAAATAGTGTCCAGAATCTCCCCGGCCTCCCCATACTAAAATATATAAATGTAGAAATTTATAACTATATTTTATATTTAAGGTTTTATTTTTATATTCCACAAACTTTTAGTTCGTTTATAAAATCTATGTCTGTGTGTCTGTCGCCAAAAATTTTCGATTTTTTAAATTATAATTTTGGATTCAAGTAGAGCTTAAAAAAGTGTAAAGTGATCTTGGTTTTTTAAAATGGTCAAAGTTGAAAATTTCCCATATATTATAACTATCTATCTATCTATCTCTGTGACTACGGAACTCGAAAGGTCTTGGCCGCAGCAACCACACCCCTCCAAGTATTCTTATTCTGAGCCACAACCTTCCAGTCCCTATCCTCTCCCATCTCTCTCACATCCTTTCCCACATTATCCACCCACCGTGTCCTTGTTTTTCCAAGAGGACGTATCCCACTCGGTCTCCCTACCAATATATTTTTTGCCATTCTATCTTCTCCCATTTTAGCCACGTGTCCTGCCCACCGTAGCCTTTTCGATTTTATAATTCTAACTATATCTGGAGATGCATAGAGGTCATGCAATTCCTCGTTATGCAATCTTCGCCATTCCCCGGTGACCTCATCTTCCTTTGGCACATAAATGCTTCGCATTCTCAAATACTCTAAATCTACTCTCGTCACCTAAGGTCATAGACCATGCCTCACATCCATATAATAACCAATTATAACTACTATTATTATAATGTAAAATTGTAAAGAAAAAATGTTTAGATATTATTTTAAACATTATTTATTTTAATGTTTGCTCTCTTCATTATTTATCTAATTCTCACAATATATTAAGATCATAAATTGGAATTATTTATGCAATTTTGTGATAAAATTGAATAAAAGTTCGTTGATAGTATTCCTATTCATTCCTAGATGTTTTATTTATAATTAATATGTTGTCATAATTTTTTAAGATAAATTCTGTAAATATCTCTAATTGAATATAAGTTTTCATTTATATTCATATAAAAAATAAAAAAATAATACTACTTACTAAAGAATATTCAGAAGAAGCCATTAGATTTAGTACATCATAATTATATTCTTACCTGGAACAAATTCAAACAAAAATAATTAAAAAATAGAATAAGAATATTTAAAAGTTAATATATTTTTAGTTAATAATATTCATATGTATATTTTTATAATAATTTATTCACTCTACTGATTCTCCTAGATCCACCATATTAATGTTCTGTTTTATTTTATGTTAATAATTGGCTGGAGTGGAGATTTGCAGCGTTAAAAAATTAATTATTGTACTTTCAGCAATTCAATCAAGCCGAAATTCTATATATAGCAGTTTTATATAATTTTTAATCATGTGAAAAATTATCAAATATATATCTTTATTTTTACGGTCACTTTAGAGGGAAAAAATCAAAACGTTGTAGGTAATGACTCTCTTCCGGTTGAACTACATAGATTCTAGCTCCAAACGTTTTTGAGTAATCTTGTCTACATACACACACACACACACACACACACACACACACACACATACACACACATATATATACATTTTTCTCAACCTTAGTGAAAATGACTCAGGGACATTTAAAAGGTATAAAAACATCAAAATCTCAACATCGAAATTTTTCTGGCGAGATAGTAAAAAGTAAGTAAATTTGGTTTTTTTTAAATTGATGCCCTCTTTTTGGTGGTAAATGATTCTATTATTTAATCCTAGATTAACATCAAAGTCTAAAATATAGAATTTTTTTTATTATTATATGTTGAAGAAATTTCGTTTATTTTTTATTTTTTTTAATATATTCCTATAACATATTAGATTATTTCATTGAATTATATTATCTTAAATAGGGTATTTGGCCGCTTGGCATTGTTTTATGAGTTCCCTTTTGCTTCAGATAAAAAAAGAGATAGAGAGATGTTTCTATAAATAACTATATTTATATATATATATATCATTAGAGGTTGGTGGAAACGCCATAGTTTTGGTAAAACGGGAAAAGGAAGCCTTGAGAATGGGGTCGGGGTGTGGTGGAGGGAGGAGGGAAAGTGGGGGGATGAGACGAAGAAGCAAAAGGGATGAATTGAGGTTCTGTGGTGTTAGTAGTGGTAGTAGAGAGGCAAGGGCGTTTTACTTTAAAGCTCTAATTTATCGCCCGTGAAGATAGGATAGGATAGGGCCTTGTCGTCTGCCCGCAAGTAAGGGGCGAGGAGGAGAAAAGGCGAGATTCAAGTGAAAAGGGCATTTCCGGTTTTAATACCTAAAAGATTACCACCCCAACCCTTAAAACCATTCCTTGCAATTTATTTATTTTTCGTTTTGCTTTTAATCAATTTTGTGCTTCAAATCCACTCAAAGAAAGGGGCGAAAAGTGGGGGTGGAGTGGTCGGAGGGAAAATAATCACCAGCACCAAACACTTCACATAATTTATTATTAAATCCGGGTTTTTGTCATCTCATTCTATTGTTTTATTTTTATTTTGTTTTTAATTCTAAAACAATATAGATATAGTATTGAAGTGTATTCAATATACAAAATAAACCTATATAACGTTACTTTCTCCTCTCTTTTGTTTATTTATATATTGTCGATATAACTGTCAGCTTTAGTTAATATCTTGTTAATCATTTGAAAAAAAGATTTAACATGAAGTATATTTTATCAATAAAATATTTATATATGAGTAATTTTGTAGTATTAAGTATAGTTAACGTGTTAGTTAAAACAAAAAGTATATGTTTCTCTTAAATAATATAATATTCAACCATTAAATAAGAATAATTAAAATCCAAAGTCTCTGATTCGTTTGCTTATGTGTATTTTGATTATAAGTTTATATATAGGTAAAACACAAAGTATTAAAAAAATATTATTAAAATTTTAAATTGAAATTTTTTTTTCTTAGTTTCATAATAAAATTTACTAACCAAATTATAAAATATAAGTTTTAATTTTTCAAAAGATTAATTATCTCTCTGTGGCTCTACCGAACTCGAAAGTTCTTGGCCCCAGCAACAACACTTCTCCAAGAATCCCTATATATATATATATATCCTGAACCAAAACCTTCCAACTTCTACCCTCTCTCATCTCTTTCACGTTCCTTCCTATATTGTCCACCCCACCGCGTCCTTGGTCTTCCAAGCGGACGATTCCCAATCGGTCTCCCCACCAATATATTTTTTGGCCAATATTTCTTCTCCCATTCTGGAATTAATTGTCAAATTATTTTTCATAAAATATTTTTTATGATAAACACCTTAAAAAATCAATGAAATATGCCTGTTTTTGATTTGCTAAAAATATGATTGAATTTTTTTTTCTGTTCTTCATTAATTGGTAAAGAAATGAGTACGAATTAAATAACTATTCATCCAAACACGTAATGAGAAGTTAAAAATGCAAATATTTCAAGAGGCATAGGTTGCGTGTGCACCACCCACACCTGTCTACTATTTATAAATACTGAAGGGGAAAAAATTTAAAAATAAATAAATAAAAAATAAGAGGATGTTCAAAATAACACAAAATATATAAAAGATAAAAATATTAATATAAGAATAAATATTAAGTACATTCTTTACTCATTTTTTTTTTATTTTCGATGAAAATTTTACCTTAAAATCTATATTAATAATATATAAAAAGCTTAATACTTTAAATATAAAAAATATAATAAATTGTTATAAAATCTAATTATATATTAAAATTATAATATGTATATGAAATTTAAGCTAGTATATTTATTTTATTTTATAAATAGCTACTTAGTTGTCAGATTTTTTAATAATAAAATAATATTAAATTCTTGATTTTGTCATTTTATTAAGTTTTCAACGAAAAAATAATAATCATAGAAAAATAAGTTGACCTGTGGCCAGGTCCGAACCGACCGACGATTTGAAGTAAATTAATTTCCAGCTACAGAAACAATTTCAAATAATTTTAATATATCTATTAATGTAATAAAAAACAGATATGGATACATAAATAATAAATATAAACATTTTTAATTTTATTTTATTTATAATATATATGCAAGACCAGGCTGTGGCGTCATGAATGGCTGGATATAATTTTAAATCAAGAAAAAACTAATAAATATGATTTTTCTCGAGGATAAAACCAATACAAAGTGGAAGATTCGTGGTGATATATAAAAAAATTTCCTCATGTGAAATTTGGTGTGAAAATAACCCTTCCCTTCCTATGGTCGATCGCTAATACTACCACTTCCGGTTTCCGGATTTGCACCAAAAGTTGATCCATTCATCCCACTGATGCATTAAGTAAATATACCAAATTTCATCAAAATCGGTTGAGCCGTTCAGGCTGTACACATCTATACGGACGGACAGACGGACGGACGGACAGACATCATGCTAAAAATACTTTTTTCTGTTAAGAAAATGCATAATTCGTGGAGATATGTAAAAATCTCCACATGTGAAATTTGGTGTAAAAACAATACCTCCCTTACTATCGTCGGTCGGTAATAGAAATAAATGAAAATTTTATTAAATATTATAAAGGGTGTCCCAAAATTAACGCAAGATTTGAATTAAATAGAAAACACAGTTTTTAGTCTTTTGATTGTAATTTTTTTAATGATTCATAAAGTACATAGGATAGGGTTATTTATGGAATAACACATCGGGCAAATGGCCTCCGCGGCTTTGCATACACATACGCACTCGTTTGTCGAAATTTTCCATGACCGTTCTGCATAAATGTGGCTGAATTTCGTTGATGCAACGTTGAATCTCCTCCTTTAATGCACGCGTAGTTGTGGGCTTATTGACGTAGACCTGTGATTTTAGATATCCCCATAAAAAGAAATCTAATGGTGTTAAATCACACGATCTAGGGGGCCAATTCTGATCACCGAAACGAGAGAGTACACGACCTGGAAATGTCTCATGCAGTAATTGAAGTGTTTCACGGGCTGTATGGCATGTGGCACCGTCTTGTTGAAACCACATAAATATGTGCCACCACATGCAAAGCCGCGGAGGCCATTTGCCCGATGTCTTATTCCATAAATAACCCTATCCTATGTACTTTATGAATCATTAAAAAAATTACAATCAAAAGACTAAAAACTGTGTTTTCTATTTAATTCAAATCTTGCGTTAATTTTGGGACACCCTTTATAAATAGAAATATTAAAAACAACTAAATATTTGATCCCTCAATTTTTTTTTTATAATTCTATGTGAGAAATATATGTTTATTTAGTGTAATCGAATATTAAATAATTCGGCACTGTGTATCAACTAAAATGTTAAAAACAATTTGAAATAAAACAATACATTTAACTTTTGTTGTTAAACAAATACTTAAGAAAAAAATAATATTCAATACTTTAAATAAATAAACTAAATTTAATATTAAATAATTCAATAACATAAACTGACAGTTGGTAAAATATATGACCTTTAGTAAATTAAATTAAAACATAAAATATATATATATATATATATATATATATATATATATATATATATATATATATATATACGCATAGATAACCCAATACTGTTGAAGTGACTATAAAGGTGCAACTGAAATTTTGATTTAGTTTTCTCTCTCTTGAAATATAATGTATATATATAATGTATCCAACTGAAATAAATAGGTTTAGAATTAATTCAATGTGTACACTCTAGTCAAGTGTCACCAGAACCCTGCTTAAGGCAAATTCTAATTGCACAACAGAGTGTTAAGTCAAGCAACCAGGAATCTGACTACTCTCTCAGTTACCAAGGGAACATGAACATTATATTCAAATATATATATATATAGGTAGTAGAAATTTTTCAAATTTTACCCTTAATGGCGATAAAAAACTAAGAGATCTTTCAAAAAAACAAAAAAATTTATCAAAAATCTTCTATTATTATGAAGATGATATCGTTTCCAAATCTAGACATAAACAAGAAAAGCAAACGGATAAGAGAAGAGAAAGTAACAGGAAAGCATCTTGTCTATAGGAGGCTTTCAAAGAACAATTATGTGTTTATTCATCTTAAAAAATAAAATGTAAAATATTTTATTATTATTAGTCAGATAATATTACAGGGACCACGAAGATGTGGGTTTATGCCGTTAGCTACCATGAGCCTTTATGTATATATATATATATATATATATATATATATACACGAGGGTAAGTCAATAAGTCCGTGACTTTTTGAATTTTCTGTCTCTTAAATGAAATGACAACACGGCTTCTGTCAGCAAGAAACTATCAGCCGACTCATGTTGAAATTTGAAAGGGCTGGGTCTTTTAGTTTTTGTTTGAAATCCATTAATAATATACTACCTCGTGATTTGAGAAGAAAGTGAAAAATGTGAATTTCCATGAAAATCCATGAATTGGGATACGTATTACTCCCTCACCCGCTCTATTTAGCTCTGGATTTAGCCCCGAGTGACTATTTCTTGTACCCAAACCTGAAGAAATGGAAAGGAAAGAGATTTGACTCCAACGATTAAATCATCCCACAAACAAATAAATTTGGATGTCCTCGACAAATCTTAGTTTTTGGAAGAGATAAAAAAAATTTGAGAAACGTTGGACGAGTGTATCGAGCTCAAAGGAGACTACGATAAAAATAAAATAATTTTTTATCCAACAACCTGGTTTCCATTCAAAAAGTCACGCACTTATTGACTTGACTAGTATGTATAACAAATTGAATTTTACAATGCGCTTTCTCAACCGGTTGATTGTTCGACAACAGCGCCACCTTGGCGTTTTCTTTTTTCCGTCACTGTACATAAATAAAATATTTTGACATTGTTTTTAACAATACAAAATTAAAGAAATGTTGAGTGGATAAAATTTATTTTTTTGAAATAATTCTTAAATATTAAATCAATGATAAAAATACAATATAATTTTTTTTTACTGGATTGAAAATTTTATTTTATGATTTTGTTTTTTTTTTTAAATGTACATAACTTTTGATTTATTTCCAAGTGACTGATTGGGAAGAGTTTGATCGTATTATTGGAGAGTGAATATGGGGAGTGAGGGAAAAGGGGAGCAAGGGGATAAAGTTGCGAATGACATTTCCAGTTTTGTATAGATGTCGAATATCGCTTTTGACCAATAGGTCACGTGCTCATTTGATGGCTTGTTTGATCAAACCCAGAGAGGAGTGACTGGACAAAATCATCACCAGAATCCCTCTCTCCCTATTTCTAAAAATATAAAAAAAGACAAATTTAACGAATACAATAAATGAATATCTACCTTTTAAAAATTTAATCTTTTTTGATTTTATTGTTTTATAATATTAATTTGCCAATAAATTTTTTCAATATTTTTCTTTCTATTTGACTAAAATATATTACAATAATTTATGTTATTTTCTTATTGCTCACTTATTTCTAAGCAAATATATATGGTATATATATATAAAATGTATATTTTAATAAAAAATACATTTTGAAACTGTTATTATGTGCTTAATGGCCCTTAAAGTATCACTATAAATTTATATAAACCTATTAAGATTGCCTATAAAAAGCAGTATAAAATAACTGTTATATTTACTTTTACTACTATAAGGTAAAAGTAAAGGTATGATAATTTATTACCGCCATTTGATTGATAATATATATATATAAGGTGTGCCTCATGGGTATTAGATTTGTATTTTTAAGAATGAAAATTCAGGTGCCCTGAACGTTAGAATATCACACACATGGAGTCTTTAATTATTTTTATAAATAAAAAAAAAAAAGATGGAATATAAAATTCTCCATTCGAGATTTCAACGAAAATGAATTTTTTAAGGGCTAATAAATCAAAGGAAAAATATTTTTTAGGAAATTGTCACTATGATGTGTGTCTGGTTGTAATATAAAGCATAATTTTTAATTCATAAGTTAAATATCTTGTTGAAATTCAACAATAAGTTTTTCATTAAAATTGAATAACAGCAAATGTTGGTTTACTCTATTTGAATTATGTGCTTTTATAATTATAATTTTAATTAAAATGAATAAAATATAGAGTAGAAAAAATATAAGAATGAATGTGAGATAACAAATGAAGGTAACAATCTCACTGTCTCCAAACTATGGTGGGAAGGGGGGGGGGAGTCATAGAGAACGGACCATTTATTGGTCAATCCCTTGCGCCCCTGAACCTGGTGATTCAACTGCTGCTGCTAGCCTCGGCCACTTTTGGTACGTATCTGTCCTTTTTGCTTGGATGTTGAGCCCCTTGATTTATCTACGACCTATCCTCTCTCCCCTTCAACCTTTCACACACATACACACACACACTTGAATGAAATCGTACCAAACGACCGAATGAATCTTCACTGAAAAGTGGAAAAAAAAAGAAAAAGAAGAGACGAAAAAATAAAAAAAAAGCTGAGATGACACAAAAGGCAACAATTCCTAAGTACGATCCAAAGGAGGGCGTTCGGAAACACCTTGACAAGAACGTACCCCTAAAGCGTGGGTGAAGAGAGAACGCCGTAGTAGTAGTAGTAGTAGTACAATTTTAATCGATACTTTGACTAAATCCACTTGGCTCTTAAACTTTATAAGAGCAAAAGAGATACAGATAAAGGAACCATATACTACCATTTATACCTTTTTTTTACACCTACGCTTCTTTTACTCTCACTTTAATATTTAATTAAGCTAATCAATCATAAAAATAAATAATTTGCCAATCTTCATGATCATATTAATATTAACAACAATATAATAAAAATATCTATTACATCTTTTTTCTCTACCTACAACTTTAAATTCTTAATAAGATTCCTCAAAGAGAATTTATTTTATTAATATTTTTCTTTCATATAAGATTGGAAAAATGGAAATAATATAAATATTATTAAGATCTAGTGATTGAAAATCAATTTTTAGTGTGTATAGACATTATTAATTATAAAATTAATTTATTCAAATAAGTTTAAATATTAAATCTTATTTTATTTTAAATGGAAATTTAAATAACCGTGAGTGAATTCAATAAAAGTGAATTAAAAAATGATATGGGTTGCCTATAATTCGGCTTAGAAATATTAAAAAAAAAATAATTATTTAAAATATTATTTAAAAATAAACAAAATCTATTGAATATATTTAATTTAAACTTATTCGTGATTTATCGTTATTGGTATTATTTTTCAAATTTATTATAAGATTATATATTCTTAGAGATAAGAAAACAAAGTATTAAAAATATTTTTGTGGACTCTATTGATCACTATAAATCTTAAAGATAATTATAGCATTTATTTATAATAATAAAACAATAATAATAATTGTTTTTTTAAAGAAATATCAATTGGCCAGTAGCAATAGGTTTTCCCAAATCGGGAGTGTGTTGAATTTGTTGACTTGGATGCTTGATGAGTAACATTTATATTATTTAAATACAGTAAAAGTCCTATAATCCGGCACGTTCGGGACCAGCTCGGTGCCGGACTACCGGAAATTCCGGATTATCGGGCGGTAATTATAAGAACAATTAGATTAATAATTATACTAAAAATATAGTATGCAAATACATACCACAAAGTTTATTTTACATTTCATATAATGTATGTACACGTACTGTAAAAAATATTACACTTTGATTTATAAAAGTCACGAATGTCTTTTTGTTTTCTTGACTTTTGGCGTTTAGTATAAAATTTATTTCTAATGATATGGTAATCAATAATTTCTGAAGCACTGTAGCTAGTCACAGTCGGCATTTAACAGGCCTTGAATAAAAGACCTTCTAGAAAAGCATTTAAAATTTTGAATAACCCCTTGGTCCATGGGTTGAATCCAAGATTTTATGTTAAGTGGGAGCAGAGTAGCAACAATATTCCCAGAAACTAACTCATCTACTGGCAGGTGGGCTTTGCAATTGTCCAGAAGAAGGATGGCTTTAGTTTCTTCTGGTAGACCAAGGCTTTTGAAGGATTCCTTGACCTCAGGCACAAAGTGGTGAAAAACACAGTCTTTAAAGAGGACGCAGTCACCCACGCATTTGATTGAGCATCGTATTGGACAGGCAAATGTGCATTCTTAAAAGCCCTGGGTTTTGAAAATTTACCTATCACAAAAGGGGAATAGCTCTCGAGCGTTTTTATTTGCTTTAAAGACACACTTTTGGAGAAAACCAAAATTTTTACAATTTTCCGGAGCGATGCCGGACTATCGGGCATTCCGGACTGTTGGATGCCGGACTAATGGACTTTTACTGTAATTAATATTTAGATTTAAAGATTGGACTAATAGGTCTCGTTGAAACATTGTATCTATTTAGAAATTGAATATTAATAACCGTGAAAAATTAAAAGATCAATTGATAGGTTAAAGATAAGTTATTAAAAACACTCGGTTTTAAGTCTCAATATAAATTTTATTAAATTTCTTTTATTTTAATTTGTATTAGATTCGCCTAATGCAAGCTTCTGAGGATGACATAAAATTTATATTGAAACTTAAAACCGAATAATTTAACTTACCCTAAACCTATTGATTTTATTATTTATTTTTCATTGTGCGGATTTTTAATAATAAATTAAATATTTCAATTTCAGGAAGACGTCCTACACAGGAAGAAGACAAAATTCAAACGCTAAGAGTTGTGTAAGGTAAACAAAACATTTGTATGATTGAAAACAAAATCATGACAACTACAGAGGTTAATAAGATTCACATTTGTAATTTCTCTTCACACACATGCGATAATCTGTAATCCTGAAACTCTAATCAAAGTTTAGTTTAAGTAGATAAAAGCTTTGCCTAAATTTCATTCCTCCAACCTAAATCCTTCTTAATATTTGGATTGAATATACATTTCTACTGTATAAATTTTAGGTATCACTAGAAGAGCACCATAAACCGTATATATGAATTAGAAATATTTAAATATAATTAATAATTAGTTTGTATGGGAGCATTCTAATGTTAGCATTACTTCTTTTTGGTGTATGGAATTTTATTAGCTCGTGTATGTATAATAAATATTTACACTAAGAAGTACATTAAAAAAATAATAAAATTTAATATAATAATATAATACTGTATTTTGAATCCATGAATATCGTAATATCAATCCATCTAGATCATAAAGATTAAAGATTTATAGGTGAAAAAAGAGAGAGAGAGAGAGAGATACGTATTGTATAGAAAAGAATAAAATAGATAGTGGATTATTTTTTATTATACATTATATATATATTCATTATCATATTTATTGAAGAAGATTTTTGGATGAGAAAAGGTGCCAAGAAAAAAAAATGAAGTGTCTCTATGGTGTAAATGGAAAACCAAACTTATTTAAAATGCATAGAATACACTGAATTGATTAATTTTATTATCATTTTTTTTAACCAAATGTTTTTCTATGTATTTAATTATGTATAGCATTACACAATATGAAAATACTTCATCCTCATACAAATTCCCTCATAATTATTTTACGATAGAGTTTATATTATTCTCCCACTCCTTTCTAGTACTCTTTATTAAACTTTTGAAAATAAGCTGGAGTGTCTCCACTTCACTATCTCGCAAATTTGAATTGGATTAAATAACATATATTATATTTAAATTAAATTTAATTTATTAAATAATAAAATAAATGAATAAATAATATATATTAAACCAGCGCGTGTTTGGCCCTTTGTTGATGGCACCACGCCACGAGCTGGTGCGTAATTTGTAGTGTTAAAAAATTAATTCCGGACTTTTCAGCGATTCAATCAAGCTGAAATTCTATATATAGCAGTTTTATACAATTTTTAATCATATGAAAAACTATCAAACAAATATCTTTATTTTTACTGTCACTTTAGAGGAAAAAAATCAAAACATTGTAGATAATGACCCTCTTCCGGTTGAGTTACACTTCTCAAAAGTTGAGAGAAAACTACGAATTTTGAATAATGCCCGTATACCAAATTTTATTATTCTAACTCAAACCGTTTTTGAGTAATCTTGTCAACACACACACACACACACACACACACACACTCACACACACACACTCACTCACTCGACATTTTTCTCAACCTTAGTGAAAATGACTCAGGGACCTTCAAAACGTATAAAAACATTAAAATCTCAACATCGAAATTTAAAATATTTTTGTGATCGCAATACTATCTCTGGCGATAGTAAAAAGACTAAACAATTATTCTACTTACATTTTCTATTAATTTAAATATAAATAATATTGCTTACTTTGGTTTTGGAAATATTAATCAATAATCGAACCCGTTGCAAACGGTGTTTGCAATTTCAGTTATAAACTTAATTTATCGTGGTTTGCAGCAATTAATTAAATAGTTCTTTGAACACAATATTTTTCGTATGCCAATCATCATAATAATTATAATATATAATAATAATAATAATTATAGAAGATAGAAGAAGATAGATATCATTATTCACATGAAAAAATATAAAAATAAACATTTGTATAAAGTGGAGAAATACAAACATATTACAGATAATAGAAATGTATCTTAAATTTCTCCCATAATCTAATTAAATAACAATTTCCTTTTTCCTATCAGTGGCTTGCGGCGGGCGGTTTGTATTACGCGCTGGGTGATCTTACATATTCCCTTGAGGGGCTCATAACTAATGAGCATATGGATTGGCATCCATGAGGTCCCAAACCATATCTAGTATTGCTTCCACCTATTTATACTAAATATCTTACTTTTATCTTTCCTATCTGGACTCCCTTGGCCAACTCTTGTTTCTTCCGACCCCGACGCTATTAGGTTTCCGAGGGTTAGGGGTCTTTCATTTCTTACTATTTGCTTTCTCTTGTCCTGTCTCAGCGAAATCCAGTAGCGTCTGTACTCCAGGTTAGGGGCGGCTGAGAATCCACCGAAGAAGGCAACGGGAAATCACTTCGGTATATTAAACCCCTGGAAATTCACTATGACTAGAAACATAACACAAATGGCCACTAGTCCTGGGCAGCCCTTAAATGGGCAGGGGGTGCAAAGAATCTCCCGGCTCAGAATAGTGAAAAACAGATTACGCGTGTGTACATGGAATGTCAGGAGTCTTTTCATGGCCGGTAAATTAAACAACGCTATCAAAGAAATGAGAAGACTGAAAGTTAAGATCATGGGAATCAGCGAACTCAGATGGCCTGGTGTCGGTACTTGTTCCCAAGAAGGAGGAACACTCTATTACTCAGTAAGTGGAGAGGGAGATAGGTTTAATCGAAACGGTGTTGGAATCCTGGTTGATTTAACGCTAAAATTGGTCAGGGCAGGCGGAGGGATTTGGTCGGTGATTACGGCTTAGGTGAGTGTAATGAGAGAGGAGACCGTCTCTATGAATTCTGGAAGACTGCAGAGATGGTGGTAACTAATACGATGTTTAAACTTCCAAAGCGTCGTCATTACACAAGGAAATCACCCAGAGACTCTATTGACAACCAGGAACCAAATAGGAACCAAATTGATTACTAAGCAGACGTTTCAAAAATTGTGTTAAAAGAGTCACAGCATATCCTGGGGCAGACATAGGCTCAGATCACAACCTTTTGGTTGCGGACATGAAGTTGGCATTGAAGTCTGTAATAAGAAAAAACTACAACATTAATAGTATTGATACATCAAAATTACAATCTGAGGATGTTAAGAATGCTGTCATTGACGATCTCAATTGCAAATTAATAAGGATATTTATTGTAGATCCTACCGATATAAATATTCAGTGGGCACAGCTGAAGAACGCTTTTGTGGAGACTGGTTCGCTTCACTTAAGAACACGTGGATTGAGGAAGAAGTCGTGGATGACGGACGAGTTTTTGGATTTGATGGAAGAAAGAAGACTTTTCAAAAATAACATCGTAGAATATAAGAAAATGCAATTCAAAATAAGAAGAAAGATTAAATTAGCAAAACAAATCTGGATGACAGAAAGGTGTAAAGAGATGGAAGAACTAGTCTCAAAAAATGATATATTTAATATACATGTAAAGGTGAGGGAAATCACTGGACAGTTCAAGGGTCGACCACCAATGACAATATTAAATGAAGTAAAGTAACGGACGAGGAGGAACTCATGAGGCCTGGCAATCATACGCAACAAAACTCATTGAAGATACCGGAGAGGAAGTTGATTTGAATGATTGTGATTCTGAAGGGCCAAAAATTATAAAATCAGAACTAATTCACGCTATTTCGATTGCTAAGAATAAAAAAGCGCCGGGTCCAGATGGGATCCCAATGGAATTGATCAAATTTATTGATGAAGACAACATAGACCTGGTAGTGAAAATGTTTAACAACATCTATAACTGCGGTGTGCTTCCAGAGGAATGGCTGAAATCTACGTTTGTTACTATACCAAAGAAACAATACCCTAAGAACTGCGGGGACTATCGCCTCATTAGCCTTATGAGCTACATGTTAAAGACCTTTCTTCGTATAATACACGCCCGTATCCGATTGAAATGCGAGTTAGACTTGGATGACTCGCAGTTTGGATTCAGGAATTCCTTTGGCACAAGAGAAGCATTATATATATATTCAATTAACATTTTTTTAAAACACATAAAAATCAAATTACCATTTATTTACAGAAGAATTTTGTTTTTTTGAAAGACCCACTGAAAGAACAGAGTCATGTGGCCGAATAAAACCGAATGTAACGGATTGAGCCTGAGCGTTACGGTTTACGGGGTCAACGAGTGAATGAGTGACGTGGGATATATATATAATGTATTGTAGAAATGACAGCATTTTTTTCATTCAAAAATAAATTAGAAATTTTAAAAACAATTATTCTTTATTTTTAAATACATACTCGTAAAGTTTAAGTAAATAATTGGTAAAATTCCTATATATATATATATATAAAATCAAAAAATTAAAATTCAATGATTTATAAATCATTTACAAGGAATTATATTGGATAAACGGTATAGATGTTAGACCGTTCACTCATGCAAATATATATTATAAAATATTCATATGATTTTAATTGCTTAAATAAGTGAAAATATTATAAAGAATATTTTTTCTTTCATAAAATGCGTAATAATTAATTTAATATCTTCTCAATATAAGAAAAACAAAATGGATGATAAAATGGAATTGTTTCACATACACATAAATCATTACTAAACAAGTTAATCGAATTTTGAGGCAATCTTAAAATATCAACACTTTCCTACTTATATCCATATTTTTAATAAAACAAAAAATTTCATATATATACTTATATATTAAGTTGAAAGAGACTTCATTTTCTTTCGTATGAATTAAATTTCATAAGATGAAAAAGAATCTCAGTTATATTTATCGTGTATATAATATTATGCCATACAACCAAGAAATGATTTAAATAATTTTTTAAGAGCAAAGAAGAAAACCGCCCTCATAGTAATCAAGTGTGTATGAATAAGTAAACAGTTATATATATATATACATATATATATATATATATAGAGAGAGAGAGAGAGAGAAAGGAAGAAGGGGTAAGAAAGTTTAATAAAAACGAATTGAAATGCTGAAGGAGGAGTTAAAAAGAGTGAAGAAGAAGAAGAAGAAGAAGAAGAAGAAAGAAATAAAGAAAGAAAAATAAATAGTAAGAAAGCATGAGGTGTGTGTTGGTGTGTGTTAGGGAGTGTTTGGTCTAGTTCTGAGTTCTAGAATTGCTGCCTGCTGATGAAGAGTCCGGAGGGGGGTTATTTTGTTCAACATGGAAGGTCGTTGCTATTGATTATTCAAATTGAAGCAATCTTAAGCTTATATATATTCACCGTGACTCGAGGACAGACAAAAGAAAACCTCAACTAATCAAAAAGGATCCCTCCTCCAATTCCACAGAACCCCTCTCATGCCTCTCCATACCAGTACTCCCTATAATGCTACTCCACTCACTTTAGTTAAAAAGAGACAAATAAAGTTTGTTTTTGGAAAATGTACCAAATGAATATAGATTTTGTAATTAAAAAAATAATAAATTAAAAAAAAATGATATTAATTTTATATATAAATGTTGAGAAAAATTTTAAAATGCAAATAAAAAGACAACAGTTTAAATCCGTCTGAATTAATAAAAACTCTATTTCTATTCATGGACATAGAAACTAAAAGAAAAATATATTCAAATAAAAAATATAAAAATATAAAAACTTATTTGCCAAATTCCACAAATAAGATGATATAAATAAATATATATATATTTAATAATGTACTCTTTAGAAACTATCATTCAATTTCAATCTTTTCTAACAAAAGAGGATTTTTTTTTAAATTTTAAATTCTGTATGATACAGTGCACCACTAATCAAAAGTCATTTCTAAAAAACATATTCTATATTTAGTGAATTTAAATCCATTGTGTGCGATATGTGTAATTGTGTAGCCATTACGAACTTTCAAAGAAGTTTAACATTTTGATTAATAGCGCATTTTAAGATACAAAACTTAAAAGACAACCCGCATATCTCTCATAATGTTGTCCTTAAATCGTAAATTTTTGGTCTACCTATCGATCATTTTCCATTGGATTCTACTATTTCGAATCCAACAGAGATATTATAATTCTCACAAATTAGAAAATACAGTCTTTAATTCTCTCCATTAAAATAGTTTATAATCTTCAGTGAACTAATCTATGTATATATTAATAAATAAAATACTCTGAGGAGATTTGACTTTTAAGAAAAATATATTTAAAATTTTAAATTTATTACATAGTTGAAATATTTAGATATATTTTTTTCTGGTAGCCTTCAATATTGTCTCTATAGTCAATCAAGTAGAACCCGAAAACGAACTTTTGAGAGTTGAACAGTCAAATAATATACATATATAGTAGTATATTGGTAAAATGATCTTGAAGAACCATTTCAAGGTGAGATGGACTATAATCATAGTGCAAAAAACAATAATTTTCTGCCCATAAGGGAAAAAACCGCAATAGTCCAAGATAAAAAATTCACCTTATTTTTTACAACACAATCTTATATATATAAAGGATAGAATTATCACATAATGGTATAATTTTTATAAAATAAGAAAATTTAAAGATTTTATCTAACATAATGAATTAAAACAAATGGGGAAAAGTCTTCCAGAAGGGAGATGATGGTAGCATTTAAAGGGATGTATTAGACTGTATGGAAAGAGAAATAAGGGAGGATGAAAGTGAGAGAGGGGAAGTAAGGAAGAAGAAAGGCAGGAAGGCTTATGCCCCAATGGCCTCTAAGTCAGAAGGTAGATGGGGGAAAGGGAAAAAAAGAGATTATAGAGCAAGATTTATCCATGAATAAAACACAGAGTAGTGCTAAGACACCAACAAAAGTACGAGATGGGATTAAGGGACTGGAAAATTTGCCAAATTTATTTTAACGCTTCGTCTACCTTTCATTTTGTTTTTTGTTTTATTATATAAAAATGAAATCAATGACAAGAGCAAGAAGATAATTAAAAAGTAAATTATATAATTTGTTATTAAATTTTACTAATATTAATAATATATATTAAAGTTTATTTATACAATAATAATCATCGACGCTCTTGGAACCTAAACAGGGCATAAGACTGATATTTATTATTTTATTATAATAGCTCTATATTATCTTATCTTATTATACTAGCAAAAATTGTAATATATAGGATATATATATGAAATATTAAACCGCTAGGACTTTTTTGAAATTCACACCTTAGATAATTTTTATAACGAAAAATCGATCTGTATTAGTTTCAGCCTCGGGAAAAATCATCTTTATTAGTTTTTTCTTAATTTAAAATATAAAATTTAAATGACGTCAGCAATTACGTCAGAGAGTGCTTCCTTAAATACAATGCAAATACATACAGTGCATTAATACGAACTTGAAATTTTTTCAGAACGTCTATTAGTTTTTTCTTAATTTAAAATACGAAATTTATATTAATACTTCTTTATATTATTACAATCATTATTTTATATTAAAAAATTTGTTTTTATTTGTATAAATTAATATAAAAATAAATATTATACATGATACCTATAATGTTGATATATTTATTATTTTTTTGTTGTAATGAAAATGTAAAAGAAAAAAAAAATATATCTAAAAAACAAAAATTACTTAAAAAACATTGAGAAATAATATTAATTTAGAATTTCAACATTTAAAGAAGTTTCAAAATTATATATTTGTTTGTTTGTTTGTTTATTTTTTTTTTTTTGAATTTCAGTTTTATTTAATCCATCAGCTTTCATACTCAATTTCCCTCCTTATCTAGCTTCCAACCTCCAACAAAGCACAATATTTTCTCTTTAATAAAAAAAAATATTATAATTTTTTTCTTATTTGTTTTATCTTGAAAGTAAAAGCAAATACAAGTCCATGTCGTCGTATTGTTATTTAGCTTCGAAAAAAGTAATAAGTGGATTATCTTTATTTTCGCTGATTTTTTATTTTATTTGGATTTGATTCTTTTCTAAAAAAAAAAGTTCAAACTTCGAAGTTTCTAAAATAGGAAAAAAGTTAAGAGTCAAAAGTTAAATAAAATTATGTGGTTTATTTATTTTAATTAATTCTTAATTGTTAATTAAGGTAAAATAACAAAACAAAACGAATCTAGTTGTTGTTATATATAAATTAATTAATATTTAAAATTCATTAATAAATAATATGTAAATTTAATATTCGATTGTTTATAATTTATTAAGATTTGAGTAACTTATGCTATTTTATTTAAAGAAGCTACACAGTATGGGGGACAACTTGACTCTCAACCTCGTGGTTCGGAGTCTAAGTCTCAGGCCTGGTAAGAGAATTTCTCTCTAGCTGGGGTCTATGGGAACGAGATCCATCCAGCTCTCATTATCAATATTGGAAAATAACTTGAAATAAAATGTAGTGGTCCCCGATCAAGAAAATCAAGATAAAGGTTGAGAGGATCCATTGTATTGGACATACATCTTTATCCTGTATATGAGGCAACCGACATAATAGAAGCTGCCCTTTTAATGAGTATACAAGAGTCATTTATATTTTTATTCAGTTTTTTAGAAGCTAAAAAGTAATTAATTTTATCTTTTATAATTAATTATGAAAATTGTATTTTAAAAAAATATATGATTAAAATTATTACTAATCAAATTACTTAATTAATTGATACATTTTCTGAAATGTTTAATGATTTTATTAAAAATTTAAAAAATATAAGTAATAGGATTAATTTAATTTATAATTCTATACTATTTATTGGTGTGATATTATTCCATTAAAAATTAATATTTAATTCTATCTATATATTTACTAATAAGTATATCTCAGATGCTTCCCTATTTTGTAGATATTACTATCCAGCTTGCTTTTAGTCTTAAGTTAAATAATTTATACCATATTGCTTCTAACACTTTGGCACAACTTAAACTAGAAAACCTTTAAACTTAACTACTAAAATTATTAAGTCAAAATCCCCTTCTAAACATTTATAATTAAATTTAAATAATTTATTGGTTTTTAAGATTAACGCAATATATATATATATATATATATATATATATATACAAAATTTTAATGTCCATTTAAGAAAAAAAAAAAATATGCAAAAAACATAAACCTATATTAAATATTCAGATATTTTTCAGATTGATAATTGGATAACAAATCAAATTACCTTTGTACAAAATTTGAATTGTTTTAAATCAAAATTGTAATATTGTTGAACCTTGGATGAAGAAATTCATTACTTTGTCGTTGTTGCAAACTATTGCCAAAAATATAATATGATAAATAAGTATGAGTTAGTGTTTTAAAGATCAACGTGAACAAAAGAAAAATTTAATAAGTTTTACAAATTTTTACTTCGATAAAGAGAAATTAGAATTCAGTTGTCTGTAATAAAATATATTTTCTACAGTTCTTTCGAAATATATTACTATAGCGCCAATGAAAATAATGCAAATGTTTATAGAAGACTAACTTGTAAGATAGCTTAGTAATGTAGAGAAACCAAAGATCAACCTATAACTCTTTTAAAAAGAGGTTTGGTTGGTTGTCACACAAGTTCAGATATGAAAATGATTTGATAAGAATTATTGGTCATAGAACAAAATTTTTGAAGAGATTGGTGATAGACAACAAGAGATGGCATATGTTAAGTAATGGGAAACAACAGAAGCAACAAAGACAGTCCAAAAGGTTTAACTGTATGTTTAGAGGAATTGAAATGAGTTACTATGAGTTGTTATCCAAGAATATTAATCTTTCAAATCAGAACTCTTTCTATTTGAATCGAATGAAATCAAAAATCAACCAGAAGAGATGACAATTGGAAAATGACTGTTCTATGGTTAAATTGGATGAATTGGAAAATTTGAGTTGGCGCTATGTGCGAGAGGTGTTTTTTCAACATAGCAATAACGAGTCAGACATGCGAGAAGCTCAAAAAGGATTTTGCACATTATAACATATTACAGATATTTATTAAATCTTTATTAGGCAAAATCAAAATACAATCTTTTTCTTTTACAAAAACTATCATAATAATATAAACATAACATGAAAAATAACACTCGATCAGCTTCTTGGATACTCTTCTACGCTACAACATCCAATTTAAAATTTGGACATGACTACTATGATTTATTTTTTGTTCATGAGAAAGATCTTAGTGACGTGAATTTGGCTGTATGAAACGTTTATGGACTTCCTAATAGGAAAACTTCGAACCCAATTTATTTTGAGTTTCTTTACCAATTTTTTAATTTTTTTTTAACTGCTATATTTCTTGCGAACTATCTATCCATCTATCTCTGTGGCTCTACGGAACTCTAGAGTTCTTGGCCGCAGCAACCACATTTTCCAAATGCCCCTATTCTTAGCCACTACCATTCAATTCCTACCCTCTTCCATTTCTCTCCCGTCCCTTCCTACGTTGTCCACCCACCACGTCCTTCCCCACCAATATATTTTTCGCCATTCTTTCCTCTCCCATTCAAGCCACGTGCCCTGCCCATCGCAGCCCTCTCAATTTTATAACCCTATGTCTGGAGATGCATAGAGGCCACGCAATTCCTTGTCATGCAGTCTCCATCATTGACCTCATATTTCTTTGGCCCATAAATGCTGCAAAGAATCCTATTTTCAAATACTCTAAATCTGTACCTTCGAATATATGTGAATATCAAAAATATATTTTTTTATCAATCAATATTCCTATAAATTTTTAAAGATATGTGTTAAAGGTATATTTTCAAGAAAAATTAAAATTTAGATAATTTAATAGTAGAATATATTATACTTTATTTTGTTTTTATGTTTTTTTATTATTTTTTTGGAAAAAAGGTTATAAAATATAAATGTAGCACGGAACTTAATAAAAAGGGTAGTGAGAGGAGGGGGGAGTGTAAATTGTCCATGGATATAATCCACCTATCATCATTTATGACCGTTTTATGGTTATATTGAATGAATTGGAAAATTTGAGTTGGCGCTACGATAAATTTTATTTATTCCTACCCATTCTCTCTATTATAGCTCCTCCCTCAACACCTCGCAACTTCACTATCACAACACACCTGATCTGCTGGCAAATGGACACAGATAAAAGAGGGAAGAGAGAGAGAGAGACATAGATCAAAAAGCTGTTTTGCATTTAAATATCTACTCTTTCACTCGTCTTTATTAGAATACATTCATTTTATTCAAATAATCATGACTTAAAAATTATTTTAATAAACTTTGTCATTTTTATTTCTTAAAACCCCCTTTTATTTGTTTATTTAACTATCTATTTATGCAATTAATTATTTTTTTATTTTACAATAAATATATTTGTGTCTAGAATTATTTTAGTTTTAATATAACCTTTAAGTTTAAATATATTTTATATTTTCAGTAAGGTCACACACACACAATTTATATATATATATATATATATAAGAAATAAAAATGATATTTGTCAATTTTCGTTTCTTTTCTTGAAAAGAGATTATTTAAAATAATAATCCTATTAATAATATAAAGATTGTTTTTATTTTTATTACTTTTCTGTCCAAAGTCATGATAAACATATTTATTAACCAAACGACTTCTTTTTACCGGTCCTCTACCCTAGATCTCTCTCTCTCCCTATATTTATAAAGTTATAGGCATCAACCCCTACCTTCACTTCTTTTCAACTCATACATTTTATATTATATATAATCCTTTTTTATTGAAGTTTTTGACAAATTATTTTCCTTTAAAAAAAAATACGATTATACAAGATATATAACATTAGAATAGTTTGAAATTTATTATATATGGTATCTAAATCATGATAATTTTTTAAAAGTTTCTAGTATATTTCTCTAAGAAAAATACTTATCCTATTAGAAAATCTGTATTAAATCAATTGATTTTTTTTTACAATTAAATTAATTTTTTAAAAAATGCTGCAATATTTTTGGACATAAAATAATAATAATAATCGATTTAATTAATATTAAAATATAGATATTTTTATTTATAAATTTGTATATTTTTATTAAGTTGCAACGAGGAATTACTTGATATCCTGAATTATATTCAGAATATATATATCAATAAGTAATTTTTCCATTAAACACTAATGCATCGGTGTTAGAAGACAGTTAATATATAATATATAATTATATATTATTAACATTAAAACAATAAAATATGATAATAATATAAAATATGAATAATAATTTATAAAACTATTATTTGATTTTATTCCACTTTCTTTGGAAAACTTTCATTATTATTAATAAAAATATTATTATTATTTACATAATTATGAATTTTATTAAATGGTATGCAAAGAAAAAATATCATTTACATAATTTTATAATGAATTCTAAAAACAAAAACTTTATAATGTATACATCTATAAAAACATTTAAGGCGATATATATAAGAAATAAATAAAAAAAGAAAAATAATAATAATAATAATAATAATATAGAAATAAATATTAAATTTATGTTAGAAAAAAGAAAAAAATAATATGAGCTTGTTATTTAAAAAAAAATATGTGAAAATGATGCTAATTTAAAAAGAGAATGAAATGTTAGATGGTATAGCAAGTTATATAACATTAAGGTTTATAGAAAGAATGAGAGAGAGGGAGAGAGAGAGAGTATTTCATATATTCCACATACGGGAGAAAGGATGAAACTGCCAACGCCTTATACTTGCAAAGTTTCACTTCACCCATCTTCCCCCACCACCCTTCTACATTAAAAGGCGCTTGCAAAACTTCTCTTCCCTTTTCTCTATGGATATCTAGAAGAGAGTGTCGCTGCGATTGCTTTAATGAACTCTGCCTCTCTCTCTCTCTAGTTTTATTCGTGGCTTAGGCTTATACGGTTTGGTGTCATCATATCTTTCGCTCCCCCCCGCCCGCATTTTCTTATTTTTTATGCCGTTTTTCTTCAACAAAGATCATATGCAACTGATTTTATAAACATCGTTGGGTTTCTTAAAGTTATTATATTATATTTTCTAGATTCTAAATATTTGAATTCTTTATATTTACATTGCAAAATTTATTTATATATATATATGCAAGTGTAAAATTAAAAATAATATATAATAAACCTATTTATTATAAATTGTGTTAAAATTGTTCAAGATTTATTTGCGAAATTGATTTAATAATAAAATAAATTAATTAATTAATTAATTAATCTCTCACTTTTGTACATCCTACTAAAGAAGAGCGGTAAGTTATATCAATGAGGTGTCCTATGATCAGTAGTACGGGACGTATCAACCTTTACCTTGATTTTCTTGATCAGAGGCGCTACTTTTTATCAAGTAGTATCCCAATTTTGATCCCGGTTGCTGGGTTGACTCTGTCCCATAGGCCCCAGCTAGGGAAATTTCCAATCCAGGCTCGGGATTTGAACCCAGATCATGAGTATATGGGTTAACGGCGTTAACTTCAGAGTTAATATATAATTAAATATTTAAGTATATGATTAAAAGAATTTTTATATTTTGATAAAGAATTATATATATATATATATTCAGGTTTCAATAAAATAATATAATTTTAATGGAATAAATATGAATTTAAAAAAAGTGAAGATGTTCATACTTTATATATATCCAATGGCTATGTTGAAAAGCAGAGAATGAATAGTGGTGAGAGTAGCTATCATCGTCGAGTCCAATTGCTTTCGTTGGATTAGTGATAGGGTGAGTATTTTTTTTTCCTTCAACTTCCCTTACTTTTTATTGGCATTGGCATTTCTATTATAACGAAAGCACAATCCAAATATTAGTGAAAGAGAGAAAGGGAGTGAAAGAAATCACTCAAGTTTTCGATTTCAAGAAGAAATACTAACATAACTAAAAAAAACTAATAATCAAAGGGAAGAATAATATTTAAGTATTCAATTAAATAACAATATCTTTCAAAAAAAAATATTAATAAATAATAAATATTTATAGTTTAATATCAATAAATAATTATTTAATGAGAAAGATAATTAATAATCATAATAAATATATATATGTATATTTTTGAGATATTAAACCGCTCGAAAGATTTTTTTGAAATCCACACCATAGATAATATTTATAAAGATAAATCGGTCTGTATTGGTTTCAGCCTCGAGAAAAATCAACTTTATTAGTATTTTCTTAATTTAAAATATTAAATCCAAATGACGACATCAAAAACGTCATCCATATTTACCTCTTGTCATTCTTTTTTAATTTATATTGTATTAATATTTTTTTATATTTAAAATATTTTAAAATTTTTTATTTAATTTCGAGATAAAATTAAAAAAAATTATTTTAATAATATTTTAGAATCAAATTATGAAATATAATTATTGATCTCTCACCAAAAAAAATCTAGAATTTATTTATTTGTCTTGTAAACAAGTATATATTATCTTTCTCTGCTTCTTTCTTGAAAATTGTTAACATATTATTTATGATATTTTAAAAACAATTTCTTTCATTTATTAATATGCATTTAAAATGATAATTAAAGCAAATCTTATTCGAAATAAATTGTTAAATAAATCTGATCTAATAATATTAAATAGAAATAGAAAAGCATAATTGGATTTTGGGCATGACAACAATCGAGGAATGCGCTGGCGCAACAAAATTTTCTTCTTCGCCAAATGACGTCGTTTAATTTGTACCTAGTGCTTCAAACGTTGCAATAACTCTGCGTAGTATTGACCAGTAATAGTCTTACCCTTTTCAAGGTAATTAATGTATATAATTCCTCTCGCATCCCAAAAAACAGTAGTCATATCCTTGTTTGCCGATAAAATTGTTTTTGCCTTTTTTGGAGTTGGTTCCCCTTTTCCAACCCACTGACTTTTCTTTATTTCCAGGAGTTTAGTGGTGTAGTCAAGTCTCATCAACAGTTATCAATCGACGCAAAAATTCGTTTTTTCGAACCAGTTTTTGGTCTAACGTTACCAAACGCGGCACCCACCTTGTACACAGCTTTTCCATTCCATCAAATGGTTGCGCAAAATATTTCGCACACGTTCAGCTGACATCGTACAAGTCTCATCTAACTCATGCACTTTCAACCTTCGGATTTCCAACACTATTTTATGGATTTTCTCAATCATTTCTGAAGTTGTGACCTCAACGGGCCGTCCTGTGCGAGACTCATCACTCCAAAAGTAGACCTAGTGGAGCCATTTCTTGGTCAGGCCGGAAACTTTTCACCCCACCCTCGGAAATAACATAAAACTTCAAAATAATTTGTATTTTTTCTCCAAAGAATTTAATTAAATTTTAAATAATTATTTTAATTTAATAGATGACGCTGTTTTTAATCGTGTTACTATATTTTTTTAATTAGTTTTATAAATAAAAATTAATGTTGTTATATTAATTAAATCAATTAAGTAACGGGACAGAGGTTGCCTCTGCTCTAGGGCATATAAACATATATATGTATATATATAATAGTTATCTATTGTTATGACATTTGGATAATATTATGTGGAATGCATCACTTAACATTGAATCATTGGCTTTAATCAACATTTGGTCCAGATCAGTCTTGGTTGGGTGATTGTCTGGAATAGGTCTGGTGGTCTTAGCTAATTCGAGACGGTCCACAAATTGTCAAGCTAGCTAAATGCTCAAATTACAATGAATTACGACAAACTTTTGAAAACATGGAAAACAATTTACAAATAAGAAAATTAATCTAGAGAATAATGTAGATAATAATTTAATTTATAATTAATATATAATTCAATAAAAATCAAATAATGAATATATAAAAAAAATCGTATGCATATTGCTTAGAATTGAAGTTTTTGCATATCTTCACATTTCATGACCTCTAGAATCCAAAAGTGATTTTAATTTTTCACGTTTATCGGACTGTCGATGTGGAGTTATTGGCTCAAAATTGAGTGAACCGAAATTTCATCTCAATATTCTTATATACCTCTATTTCAACTTAGGCTAAATATTATATCAATATCTACTCAACTGCAGAAATTAATTTTAAAAATTTATATAATGCTCCACGTTGTTCAATAAGAGCCATTGCTCAATGAAGGAGTCAATTCATTTCCGACAATGAATATAAAATTAATTTATCAATTCCCATAAAAATAATTATTATAATATTTAAATTTTTATTTTAATTACTAATATTAAAATATCGCGATATTAAATTAATATTTATAATTAAATTTAAAAATATTAATTTCATTGCATTTATTTATTTGATTAAAATCTGTTTACCAATTTTATCAAACATAATAGCATAATTAATATACACATTTTATCTAATTAATGGATTCATATAATCATAATAATATTCAATAATTAAAATATAAATATTCAATAATTAAAATATAAAAAATAATTATAAAACGTTTTTTAGTTCTGGTATTGAATATAATTATTATTATTAATTATCCATTTGTTATTTATCGTATTTATCATTTATGATATATCTATTTTATCTCTGTGACTCTAAGGAACTCGAAAGTTCTTGGCCGCAGCAACCACATTTCTCCAAGTGTCCCTATCCTGAGCCACAACCAATCATTTTCTCCCATCTCTCTTACGTCCTTCCTACATTATCCATTGGTTCATTACCATTACTTCATTGGTCTTCCAAACAGATGTTTCCCAATTTGTCTTCCTACAAATAGACTTTTCGTCAGTCTTTCCTCTCCTATTTTATCCACGTGTCTTGTCCATTGCGACCTTCTCCATTTTATGACCCTAACTATGACTGGAGATGCAAAAGGTCATTTCATGTATGATAATAAATTAAAAATAAATATATTTAATTTTTAATTGAGATGAAAATTCAAATATAAAAAATAGTAAACTTTTGTAAGACAATGTAAGAAAGTAAATTAAGTAGAAAAATAATGCATTTATAAATTTTTTTTTTTCTATTATTTCAAAGTACATTCAGAATTTGTTATTTAAATTACCCCACTCCAACTGTTGGTAATTTTAAATATCTATTTCTCATCATTCGATATACCATATAATACTAATAAACACACAGATGTATTTTGATCCTAACTAAGAACCCTTCTCTATTCACCCTTTCACGGTCTCCTTCTCTCTCCCTCTACTCTTTCTCTTTCTATCTATTATACATATTTACTCTAATTTGTTGGGATTTGTTTTTGTTTAAGTATGCGCCATCTTGTCTTTACTGTCCATTAATTTATTATTAAGAGATATGGAAGGGAACCGAGAAATATAATTTCGCTTTTGTATATGATATCTTCTTTCTCTCTCTCTCTCTCTCTCTCTCTCTCACTCATCCTAAGCACTAATATATTTATTTAATATAAAATAATTACACATCTGGTGTTGATACTACACTTGAATAGCCATTATAAAGATAAATCTATTAAAGTTTTTTTTTTTTAATTTTAATCAATTTCTATTTAAATTTAATACAAGATTATTAAAATTAAAAATAAAGTCATATAAACGTTGATAAAATTAATATTACTTTTTAAACATACTTACTATCAGTTGGGGAGAATAAAGAATAAGTATAAATAACTAAATGTGCATAAATCGTATTAAAAAAATCAATTTGAAGGTAAATGGCGGGGAAGAATTTCAAATGAGCTTATAGAAATGCCAAAAAGTAAATAAAAACATTTGAAGAAAACAACATTAAAAAAAAATTATTTTTAGATAAAATATGTTTTAGTTTTATATTTGTTTTTTTAGATTTGAAAGAAAAATCAAATAATGTTTCATTAGTATCATTTCAATTAGCATAAGATGTTTTTATTTTAATTATGCCCACATTGATCTAAAAATTTTTGTGAATTTTAATTTAACTTTTTGTATTTAAACTTGGCAGTACTACACTATTGAGATGAGTTGAATATTATCTATATAAAACCTCTTTTTTATTATTATATATATATATTTATAACTATAAAGTATTTGTGATATGGTTGGACAGATTGCGACCAAATTGGGTACGTAGGTCAATCTTATACTCCCAAATCCCATAGTGCTACTTCCAATGTCAAGGGATAGAAATAAATAGGAATATCAAACAATCAACCAATTCGTTATAAACAACATTAGAAAATATTCATTAATAATAATTTCTAATTCTTTATAACTTTAAATAAATTTATTTTAAATATAGTAAGTATATATATATATATAAATCTGAAATATGTTATTTCGGATGTAGCGCGCCTTGGATTGTTCTTATTGTTGCTCTGGATCATAAGGTTGGCAACAATACTAATAACATCTTTTCGCGTTAAGGTTATAGAAATTATTATATCATATATAAATTGTTTCACCATCAACCAAAGAATCTACAATTAATCAATTCTATTATTTTATTTTATTATAATGTAGTTTTTATAAGAGAATTAAAACTACAATAATTCAATTGCTAAAATAATAGAATTGATTAATTGTAGATACTCGGTTGATGGTGAAACACACAATTTATACAATATATAATTTCTATAACCTTAACTCGAGACCATGTTATTAGTATTGTTGCCAAACTCATGATCCAGAGCAACAATAAGAACAATCCAAGGCGCGCTAAATCCTAAATAACATATTTTAGATTTATATATATATATATATATATCTTATCTTATCTTCTTATACGAGTAAAAATTGTTTCTCTGTTTCATTGTTCTCAAAAACCGCTCTAACGATTTTTTTGAAATTCACAACAGAGATAGTATTTATAAAGAAAAATTGAGTTTTATTGACCACATCTCTGGAAAACTACATCTTTATTAGTTCTTCTTAATTTAAATTTATAATATATGGATGACTGTTTGTTTGTTTGTTTCTTTCTTTCTTTGTTCTCAAAAACCGCTCTAACGATTTTTTTGAAATTCACACCAGAGATAGTATTTATAAAGAAAAATTGAGTTTTATTGATCATATCTCACGAAAACTACATCTTTATTAGTTTTTTTTTTAATTTAAATGTATATATGTGACGTCACAGCCACCGCCTGTGAGATATATATATCTATTCTTAAAATAAAATTAAAAATATTTATATTATATTCATATATTTGATTTTTTTTTATTTCATTAATAGTTTTACATTTAAATTATTTGAAATTGTTTCACACAACGTTTAAAAGAAGATTTATCTTTATATTCGATTCGATACATAGTAGGAGAATTAAATGACATCATCAATTTATTATAGAACGAATCCGTAAATATATTTTTAATATTATATATTAGCTATTGATTATATTGTAATTCCACTCTTAATTATATACTTACATGAAAAAGGAAATCCAATTATGAGATCAAAATTAAAATTACTTATTTATATAATCTTTAATTTTGTATATCAAAACGCCAATTGAAAATGAGTGAAAAATGATTTCTTGGTTATATAAAAATTAAAATATGATTTTTTAGACGTCCTCTACGCATTTTTAATATTAGAATTATTTATTAAAAGAAAACAAAAACAAAATTAAATTATAAATATAAATAAAACATAAAAATTATAAATATTATATACATATTCTTTGACCAATTATATGTTGCATGTTGTGAGTATGTGATTACACAAATTGGGAAAAAATCACTCGAAATGCAATTAAACAAAATAATTGAAAAGTTAGGCTAAGCAGACGTCTTAAATATTATAAGAGATTCGGCAATTGCAATTACAGATAGCGAGGAAAAATTAATGGAGGTTTGAAATCGAGGTATCAATCGGGAAACGCCTGTTATCATGCAGTAAAGAGGCTTATCTCATCAAAATTATTATCAAAGGGAATCAAGACCATGGACGCATAGGAAGGGACGTAAGAGAGATAGGACAAGGGCTCAGGATAGGGACATTTGGAGAAATGTGGCCAAGAACTTTCGACTATCTTTGAGCTATATAAATAGATAGATATAACATATACAATAATAATATATATAATTAATTTACTGATTAAATTAAAATATATTTTAAATAAGAACACAAAAAGAAATGAATGTTTTATGTAATATACTGATTGAAACAAAATGGATGAAAACCTTTTAATACTTTTAACCAAATACGATGTACCACTCGGGGGTACAGGGGGCGGAGCCCCCGTCCAGCTGTGAAGCAAGCAAATTATTTAATAATGTAGGAAAACGTTGCACAAAAACTAGGGAAAATTTTGAGAATAATTAGTCAATAGGGAAAAATTGGAATAAAGATTGAAACAAAGTATACCAAGGTAAACTAGCTAGTCTCCTTTATAATATATTATTAGTATATAAATAATTTCGAGATACAAGATAAACAAAAAGAAAATTAAGGTTCCAATATACGGATTGGTGTGAAGAGCTCCGAAAGAGGTCTGAGCAGTTAGTTATTATAAAATATTAAAAAAAAATATAATTTTTTCTTATTTTTATTTTTTATCCTCTCTCAATTTATTAAAGCTAATGATGATCGGTTGAGACGGGAAAAACGACCGACGATGTTAAAAACTTAAAGAATAAAAAAAAAACTAAGAAAAGGGCTTTTGGAAGGGTAGAATGAAAATGTCAAATGGTGTCAAATGGATGGATGGATGGATGGATGAATTGATAAAAGAAAAGGAGGAAAAATTGAACACTACCGAATGGAAGCAATAGAGAAGGAAATGTAGTGAATAAGAAATATGATAAGCCTCTTTTACTTTGCTGCTCCGCATCGTACATACACTCACACACAGACACACACTTTCCTCTTCCTCCATCTTTTCTTTCTTATCCTCGTTTATTTTTTCCCCACACTCCTCATTTCTCCTTCCTCCAGATATATATTTCTATCCCTTATTTGCACTTAACTTTTCTCTTCCTTAAATCAATTTTCTATTTTTCTATTCAATTACCCTCTCTTATTATTCGTTTATTATGTATTTTGCTGAGATTGTAATTTTTCGAATATTCATAACACAATTGAATTGTTTTCCATTTTAACCACAATTATTACTCAAGAAATATATATTAAAAATTCTACTTAATTTCAAGAATAATTTATTTTTAACATCTTTCCTTAGTTTTTGTGCATGTTCAATTAGTTTATTAATTTTTATCGACAGATGATAGGAAGGGAAGGTATTGTTTTCACACCAAATTTCAGATGTGAAGATTTTTACATATGTTGAAAAATTTTGTTGAAAAAAGTATTTTAATCATGATTTCTGTCCGTCTGTCTGTCTGTCCTTCTATCCATTGTGTGTCGGTATAGACGTGCATTGCTTGAACGGCTCAACGGATTTTGATAAAATTTGGCAGATTTACTTAATGCATCAGTAGTATGAATTTATCAACTTTTGGTATATATCCGGAAACCGGAAGTGGTAGTTAACAAAGTATTAATTTTATATTCATTGTCGGAAAATATTTCACTTAAAATATAGTAGTAATTGATAATTAAACTAAAAAAAATATTTAATTAAAAATTTATTTACTTACTTCATATCTTTATGTGAAATGTATTATTATAAAATTATGAAATAAAATTTATATTAAACTATTGATGTTATTTGATAGAAAAAATTAATTAATTAATAAATTAAATACGGATAAAACATATAATTATTATAGATAAATAAAATGAAAATTAAATTTTACATTTTAGAATTACACATTGCATTCATTTATATATTTTGAAATCAGTAAAGAATTAAAATTCGATTTTTTAATGTAAATACACTTTTTAAGGATCCATAGTACAAATTTAAAATCTTGCAAAATGGCCAATAGAATAGAACACTTTAATTCAAATCGAAAATATGTTCTATATTTAAGATATGTTACAGGGTTTTTCGATATAATAGCCTCACCAGAATTGATACTTTACATCATTTTTTGCATTTTTGTTAAAACCGTTTTAACGACGCTGATTAAACTCGCTTTATCAATGTCAAATGAGATTATCTTTAATTTCAGGAAGGATATTATCCACTTTGAATTACTCTGAGAGGGCTTAAATTGTGATTTTTCAAAATAGCATCCTATAAAGTACCTTTATTTTTGTTTATTTTGTTAATAGTAATAAAAAAATTCATAAATATAAATAACAGCTGTGAACTAATTTGATAATTAAGGATTAGGAGAAAATTGCAAAAAAAAAAAAATGTAAAAAAATGTTAGGTGTAATTTGGGGAAAAAGTAAACAAAAAATAGTTTTTTTTTATAAAAAAGAAAATTATTTAAAATAATGAATAACAATAAAGATAATTGAGGAATCTTTTATAATGTAAAACATATTTTCAGGTCCCTATTTGTTTAGAAATAAGAGAAGAGGTGACATTTTAGAAAAAAATAAAAATCATCAATAGAAACCTTTAAATCAGAATAAAAAATTTTAATATATATTTCCACAAATATTTAAATGTCAATTATAGTTGTTTTAAACTAGTTTTATTATTTTGTTTTTTCCTTTATTTTTAATTTAATTTTTTTTTTTTTTTGAGGGGAGGAAATTACAAATTTTATGCTTATATAGAGATCCAAACAAATGTATTTAAAATATTCTTATATTAATGTATCTAATAGTTTAGTTTCTCTATCTCTATAGCTTTGCTGAACTCTGAAGTACTAATCAGCAATCTCTCGTTATGCAATCTCCGTTATTTTCCTTTTTTTAGCCTATATATTTACTTCAAATCTGTTTTCTTGCATTATCTACTATTATGCTATTTATGCTATTGCGCACGTGATGCATCTTCGACAACAAGTGGTTCAGAAAGTAATTTTGTTTTTTTTTTTGGTAATTTGAAAGACAATATTAGTGATTTTTTTAACCTCTTCATTTGAAGTAAAGGTTTTACCGTCCAGAAAATGAACTAATGCCTTTATCAGCTTCAACTGGTACCTGGTGCGTCTTCTACATCAAAATTGCGGCATCAGCGTATTGTCAAAACATCTTTTTCATACACATCCGTTGATTTCTTTTTGGTTTGAACAACATTTTTACCTTTTCTATAGGAAAAAAGTAAAATATGACGAAAATGCTGCTTATTGCTCTCATATTTAAAACAAAACCAACCAACGGATTCAATTGAACTTTTTCACAGCTATATCAACTCTCCAAACATATAATGACTATGCGGCTTAAGTGTGAAGTTGTGTTTGAAAAAATATAATTAAATTCTTTGGCCTAAAAAACGAACATTCTAATTCAATTTGACGAGTCTTTTTTTTTAATAATCTAATATTGGAATATTTTGTTTAATTGAATGTGAAAAACTTCTGGACTTATAAAACCTTTACATTGAAATTTTTTCAATATTACTTATTTAATTAATAGCTTAAATGTTTTGTTTTTTTTTTAAATTAAAATTTAAATGTGCAAATAAAAACTATAAAGTCTTAAATTAAATTACATTTCTAAATTGTTAACTGATTTGTTTTAATTTAAATAGATTGGAATATTTATACTTACTGAAATGAGGATTCATTTATTAGTTATATTTTTCTCAGAAGTGAAACTTACCTGTAACAAAAAAAAAAATAAATAATTAGAGATATAATATAATTTTAAAAGGAAAAATATTTATTTAAAAAAATCTTCATTTCTATAGGTACATATACATATATTATATAAAGATATCTTCTCAATAAAAGATAAAGAACAAATTCAAAGTGAACTTTCATGACCGATTGGGATTTGAATCGTGGGGTCTTCCGGGTGGAATCTGAGTAGATATATAACATTAATAAAAAATTGCAGAGTAAAAATCCCTAAGGATTTGGAATGGAACTACCCTTCTTCTCTAAGTTTCTTTCTCTTTTTCTTGTTTTATTTTTTTAACCTAAGGGATTTGAGTCTTGGGACTAAAATGGAGACCTTTAATGCCTGTAGATATGGTGAAATTTTAGCATATTAAAAACCAAAATAAATAGAATACCGTAGAAATACCACTTATGTATATTTTAATAAGAAAATTACCTAAAAACAATTAAAATTATACCTAAAACTCAGAAATATTTAATATTAACGAAAAAAATATATTGTTTTTGATATTTTATTTCGATTAAATATTTTCAATTTTAAAATTATGATTGAAAATTTATAACATAATTATTATTATTGATAAGAATTCATTAAATGGTCATACCAATTAGAAATAAATGGATAATAAATGGATCTCTAATAACAGAAAATTTTCATTTACTTTTCGACTCATTCCACAGTAAAAATATTTATATACAAAATTCAATTCAAG